>JAUMHM010000048.1:12514465-12525207 GCA_032362435.1 Melikaiella ostensackeni
ATGAGAAAATTCAAATATTTTTGCTTAAATTTTTTTTTTTTAGTTCTAAAGTATATTATTATATTATTGGTTCGGAATTCATCTCGTGTGATTGAAAATTTATCAGAAAATTTTCAGATTTCACACTCTTTCTCCTATTCCCATCTTTTTCCCTTTTTTTCAGAATTCTTTATTTTCCCCTGTTTTCAACAAACTTCTCCTTTTTCTCGTTTTTTTTTGCTTAAATGCGAACTGAATTAATAGAACCTTATGAGAAAATTCAAATATTTTTGCTTAAATTTTTTTTTTTTAGTTCTAAAGTATATTATTATATTATTGGTTCGGAACTCATCTCGTGTGATTGAAAATTTATCAGAAAATTTTCAGATTTCACACTCTTTCTCCTATTCCTATCTTTTTCCCTTTTTTTCAGAATTCTTTATTTTCCCCTGTTTTCAACAAACTTCTCCTTTTTCTCGTTTTTTCGCTTAAATGCGAACTGTATTACTAGAACCTCATAAGAAAATCCAACTATTTTTGCTTAAAAGTTTTTTTTTTAGTTCTAAAGTATACTATTATATTTGTGGTTCGGAATTCATCTCGTGTGTTTAGAAATTTATTCAAGTATTTTATTGATAATTCATCTTTTTTGGTCGAAAATTAATTTTCACGGTTGAAAAATCATCTTTCGGCTGTAAATTCAACTATTTGGTTGAATGTTGAACACTTTTGTTGAAAATTCATTTTTTTGTTGGTGATTCATCATTCTAGTTGAAATTTCATCTCTCTGGTTGAAAATTTAATTATTTTGTTGAAAATTCGTTTTTTGTTTTTGGTTGAGAATTAATTATTTTATCTGAAAGTGTAACTATCCCACTTTCATTTTGAAAATTGATATTTTTAAGGCCATGTGATACTAAGCTCAAAATAATTTTTGACATATTTTTCGCAACAACTCACGTGCATACGAATTGAGATATCGAGTTGCAAATGCATCTTTTGTGTTAGAAAGTTAATCTTCTTGACTGAAAATTCATCTGTTTGGTTGAAAAGTCAACTATTAGTTTGAAAATTCATGTTTTTTGGTTGGAAATTTAACTACTTGGTTGAAAGTGGAACTACTTTGTTAAAACTTCATTTTTATTAAAGTTTCACCTGTTTGGTTAAATATTTTACTATTTTGTTGAAAATTAATTTTTTATTTGGTTAAAATTTATTTTTTTTATCTGGAAATCAAACTATATATTCCATTTTTAATTGAAAATTTATTCTTTATAAGTTGAAAATTCAACTATTTTGTAGAAAATTCATGTATTTTGTTGAAAATTCGTCTTTTTGGGTTGAAAATTCAAGTTTTATGGTTGAAAATGAACTTTTGTGTTGAAAATTCCACTGCCATCTAAAAAATTTCGTCCTTTTGGCTTGAAAATTCAACTATTTGGTAGAACATTCATGTCTTTTGTTGAAAATTTGTCTTTTTGGGTAGAAAATTAAGCTTCTTAGTTGAAAATTCATCTATTTGGATGAGTATATAACTCTTTTGTTGAAAATTCGTCTTTTTTCGTTAAATCCAATGGCTGAAAATTCGTTTTTTTTTGTGTTGAAAAGTAATTTTTTGAAGTGAAAATTCAACTATTCCATTTTTGGGTGAAAACTTTTGTTCTTTAGTTGAAAATTCAACTATATGGTAGGAAATTCATGTATTTTGTTGAAAAATCGTCTTTTTGAGTAGAAAATTGAGCTTCATAGTTGAAAATTCATCTATTTGGCTGAGAATTGAACTCTTTTGTTAAAAACTCGTATTTAATTTTTTTTTTTTGTTGAAAAATAATTTTTTAAAGTAAAAATTCAACTATTCGATTTTTGAGTGAAAACTTATGTTCTTTAGTTGAAAAATTAACTATTTGGTTAAAATTCGTTTTTTGGTAGAAAATTATTCTTTTGTGTTGAAAATTCATCTTTGTAGGTTAAAAATTCAACTATTTGATTGAGGATTCGTCTTCTGGTAGAAAGTTATTGTTCTGTGTTGAAAGTTCATCTTTGTAGGTCAAAAATTCAACTATTTGGTTAAAAATTCGTCTTTTGGTAGAAAATTAATATTCTCTGTTGAAAATTCATCTTCGTAAGTAAAAAATTCAGCTATTTGGTTATAAAATTGAACTATTTTGTTCAAGTAATCTTTTTCGGTGGAAAGATCAACTGTTTTGTTATAAATTCGCTCTTTTGTGTTAAAAATTAATGTTTTTTGGTTGAGAATGAACTTTTTCGTTGAAAATTTAACTTTTCGAATTGAAATTTTTACTGTCTCCTACAAATATTCGTCTTTTGGCTTGGAAATTCTACCATTTGGGTGAAAATGCAACTGTTTCTAGTTGAATTTTGATCTTTTTTGTTTGAAAATTCGACCACTTGATTGAAAATGCATCTTCGTAGGTTGAAAATTGAACTATTGTTAAAAAATTAATTATTTTGTTGAAAATTCGACTATTTTGTTGAAGTAATTCTTTTTTGTCGAAAATTCAACTGTTTTGTTTTAAATTTGTCCTTTTGGATTGAAAATTCACTTTTTATGGTAGGAAAGTCATCTTTCTTGGTTGAAAATGAACTTTTTTCTTAAAAATTCAACTGTCTTCGAGAAAGTTTGTCTAAAAATTGCTTGTTCTAAAATTTATAATCAAATTTTATCTAACCTATAAAATAAGAATGGGTATTTAAATTGAAAATTTCAAATAGATAAGTGTTTTAACTGACATTATAGTTTCTTTTTGTATAAAACTATGTCACTTTTAGTATCTTTTTAGCTTTAAATGGTCACATTTTCCAAATTGTTTATATATTCTGATTTTTGAATTTAAGTAATTACAATCATCGAATTAGATGGACAGATGTTAAAGCATATACGTTTTTAACGTTTCGAAAACGTTGATTTGAAAACTTAAAAACAGAAAAAAACCCATTTCAAAATTTTCCTGGAACTTTTCTCAAGTAATTACAATTTAATCATTCACAGGTGGATTTTAATTTGAATTATTCCAGTAT
The DNA here is from genome assembly GCA_032362435.1 of Melikaiella ostensackeni. Classification (NCBI taxonomy): domain Eukaryota; kingdom Metazoa; phylum Arthropoda; class Insecta; order Hymenoptera; family Cynipidae; genus Melikaiella; species Melikaiella ostensackeni. Next base: position 12,517,484 of record JAUMHM010000048.1, read on the forward strand.
TATGTAATGCTTCAAAGGGGTGTGGGGTCGATTACTTCAAAAAATGCGATACTAAATATATAAATGGTTTTGCATTAAAAAAATTAGATAAAATGATAATACTAAAAATCTAGGGATATCTGGAAAAAACCTGGAATTGTCAGGGAATTTTTGTTCAGGATTTGAGTAGACACCCTGGATACAAAAATCTGTATCAATACAAATAAATAAAAGATCTTCTTGGATCATTTTGGATTCTTGGATCATGTTGTTGCAGATCAAATTGATACCTTCAGATTCAGTGTGATAGTAATTATTTATTCTCATTGTCAGTGTGATAATTTGTCACAGTTGCTCACCGATATCGTGGACATAATTGTTAAATCGTTCGTGAAGGATCACTCTTTCGATGGGCAATCGAGCGGATCCACGTCCACCAGAATCCAATTCCCATTCTCCAACAACTGCTGTCCATAGTGCACCAATTGGAAGGTTGAAAAGTTCGCTGTGAAAGTGGACATTTATTTCTCCTCCATAAAATCACAAATTCCTTAAAGTTATTATTGAGAGACCGTGCGATAGTAATGGGTCAAGTTTACTGGAGTTAACATTTAAGGATTAAAGAGTGAAATTTTTATTTACAGTGTTGGAAGTTTATATTGTGGAACTTTCACTGGAATAGGTCTTTTTATACTGCCGCAATTCTGTTTTTTATGCAGTAATGGTGAATTGAGGAATGTTTGTGAAATATGCAGAGTATATATGAGATATACCAGGAATTTTTACTTGGAAATGCAGTGAGCTGCTGTGAGAATCCACATTTCGTCGATCAGAACACCACCACACCAATGTCCTATAAAACCCATTTTTGGGTGGAGGAGTTGCAAAGACACCTGCCAAGGCCATGATCCTTTTTTGCTGGGTTTTCCATTGAAAATTCGTCCTGTGGTTGGTTGTCGTCCTGCATTTGACCTTGGTGTCCTTTGTGTGATCGCTGGGCAGCCGCATTCTGATATCAAAATTTCACATTTTTTTAGAATACTTTTTACATATTTTTATAGCAGTTTTCATAGAGTTTACTATTTTTTTGTAAAGTATTTTGAGAAGCGATTACTCTTTTCAATATAAAATCGGACGTGAATCAGTAGTAACGGTCGTTCTGATTCGGCAGATCGTAAAGCGTTTCATAGAAAATTAAATTATTTTGAACATGAAAAACCATACATGACTAATTAAACGAATTTTCGAACCCAGGCGGAAAAATGATGCATAGTGAAAAAAATGGTGTATAATTTTAATTGCTTTCATATATTACTTGTATTGACAGTATACAATGTTAATTTGTACATTTTCAATTCCCAGGCGGAAAAATTATACATAGTGGGAAAAATTACGTATAATTTTCGCCATTATGTATAATTTTTTCGCCTGGGATCGAAAATTTGTTTAATTAGCCATGAATCGTTTTTCATTTTCAAAAAAATTTATTTTCTATAAAACGCTTTACGATCTACCGCATCAGAACGACTGTTTACTTACATACTTTTTATATTTATACTTTTTGCTTCCTCATAGAAGAAGCTTTGGAATAGTAACAATTTCGAAAAATTAAAAATTTTTTTAGTTAAACGTTCCTCAGTTGAAAAAAATCTAATACAATGTTCTAAGCAATTGTCCGGATGTATGTGTGTATGTGTGTGGATGTCACACTTTCGTGTGAATACGATAGCTTGAAGACAATTGCAGATAAATTAATGAAATTTGGAGGGCTTATTTTCACAAATAATATCTAAAAATTGACCCAAGGATTTCTAAAAATAATCATAACAATTTTTTTAGCACTTTAAAATATTATTGAATTGGGGCTTGTTTTAGTAAACCTTTTTTCAGTCATATAATGAATATAAAAGATTCCTCGTCTTAAGACGAATCGATTGACCTATAATATTGATATACTTTATTGGAGAGTGAAGAAATTATGGTCATTTATAGTAGTTGAAAATTTTTTGTTTTGTTTTCATCAACATAATTCCAAGTTGATGCAAGAATAGAAAATACTTGTTGATTCGAGACGAAGTGACCGACCTGTATTTTCTAAAAATGATACATATAATATAATAAAAAATATATAATAATTTGAAAAAGATTTTTTATGCCTGAAAATAATAATCCATTTAATACCTATTCACTTATAAAACACGAACTGTCTACCATTCTGGAATTTTCTGTACGACTAACCCATTTCTAACTCGATTTTATTTTTTCAGCTCGAATTTTTCGAGCTAAAAAAGGAAAGGGGCAAATTCTGTCACATCCAGCCCCTTTTTCAGCTCGAAAAATTATCAATAATTGCTATTTTTGGAAATTCTATTACTATTTTTTCGAATTGACTTTTGAAATCTCATTTGCAAATATTTTCAAAGTTATATCCGTAATTAGCACCTTAAAATAATTATATTAGTATACGTGGTTTTACAGAAGGAGATAGAATTAGTTGAACCTGATTTTTACAGATTTTCAATTTTTTTTATTCTTTGGGGGAAAATGTGAAACTTTTTGGATCTTTCTAGACTGATATTTTACTTTTGAACTAGAACGAAGATTTTCTAAAAGGTTTCAAATCATTCACTCCAAAATTCAGAAAAGTCATCAAAGTAAACTGTTACCCATATTTTTACAAATAAAAATTTGAATATTCATTTCGTGAAAGTATAAAATTACACATATATATATCTGTTTTTACAATAATATTACATCACCTGATTAGATTAGCATATTACATTAATTACATATTCAATGAGATTGGCTGAATATTAAGCATACATAAATATTCAAAAAGGTTAAAAATCAAACTTTTTAATTAATATTTATTATGATATCTATTTAGGGATCATTTTTTGGTGAAAATGGCAGCAAACACTCCTAAAAATATTGAAAAAAATATGGTGTCGCCAATGATGCCATTCCGTTATCAAGCGTTATCTACAAAACTAAAAAGATGTAAAAATTATGACCAAAAAAAGCAGAAGGAACAAAAGAAGAATTTTAAAGAATTTTTGCTAATGAGTTTGATTTTATTCGGCATTTCAGTAGGACTATTTGTGAATTTGTGTATTTTTTGTAAGCTTGTATTTGAAAATGTTTAAAAATAATATTTCAAATTTATAAATATAAAGTTTTTAGTTTTTTTTAAATGATAAAAAAGAACAGCAATGATGCTGAATATTTATTTCAAATTGTTTGTAGCTATAGTAATGTATAGTAATATAATAATGCTCCCTCTATGAAGAAGTAAATGCCTTTGCTACCAGGAAGCGAAGTGCCCATGAAATGAGCACCATACAATTATTAATAAAAGAAAAGTGAACACACTCGTGATCGAATTTACAGCTAGTTTTTTATATGATACTTTTAACATTTTTTATAGCAGTTTTCATGCAGTTCACTATTTTTCTTTTGTAAAGTATTTTGAGAAGCGATTAGGTGCTAAATTATGTATTTGATTGTACAGTAACCATATGTATTCACGTGCTAGCTGAAACGGCCGAATTTTTTAAAATTCAATGATCGAATTATCCATTATACTTTTTTCAATAGAAAATTGGGCATGAATCAGTAGTAACGGTCGTTCTGATGTGGCAGATCGTGAAGGATTTCATAGAAAATTAAATTATTTTGAAAATAAAAAACGATACATGACTAATTAAACAAATTTTTGAACCCAGGTGGAAAAATTGTACGTATTGAAAAAAAATTATATATAATTTTCATTTGTTTTATATATTATTTTTATTGAGTGTGTGCAATGTTAATTTGTACATTTTCAATTCCGAGGCGGAAAAATGATACATAGTGTGAAAAATTATGTATAATATTTGCCATTATGTATAATTTTTCCGCCTGGGATCGAAAATTTGTTTGATTAGTCATGTATCGCTTTTCATTTTCAAAAAAATTTTGTTTTCTATGGAACGCTTTACGATCTGCTGCATCAGAGCGACCGTTTACTTACTCACTTCTTATATTTATAAATTTTTTTATATGATACTTTTTACAATTTTATAGCAGTTTTCATACAGTTTACTATTTTTCTTTTGTAAAGTATTTTCAGAAGCGATTAGGTGGTAAATTTTTTGATTGGACAGTATACTATATTTATTCTAGTACTAGATGAAATTGGCGAATACAAAAAAATTAAATAATGGAATTATCCATTATACTGTTTTCAATGGACGATCGGGCGTGAATCAGTTGTAACGGTTGTTCTGATGAGCCAGATCGTGAAGTGTTTCATAAAAAATTAAATTATTTTGAAAATGAAAAATGAAACATGACTAATTGAACAAATTTTCGAAACCAGGCGAAAAAATTATACATAGTGAAAAAAATTGTGTACAATTTTTATTTATTTTATATATTATTTTTATAGAGTGTGTGCAATGTTAATTTGTACATTTTCAGTTCTGAGACGGAAAAATTATACATAGTGTGAAAAATTATGTATAATATTTGCCATTATATATAATTTTTCCGCCTAGGATCGAAAATTTGTTTAAATAGTCAGACATCATTTTTCATTTTCAAAAAAACTTAATTTTCTGTGAAACGCTTTGCGATCTACCGCATCAGAACGACACTAATTACGAAGAGTTAGTCTATTTTTGAATTGTGAACTTTTTGGGCGTTCTTTTTCAGTACACAAAAAATTTCCATTAGAAAGTAGATTTTATTTCGATCTTTAAGAAATCTTGAAAGAGAGACATTAAGCAAGGATTGGTTCCATTCTTCAGGGTTGCCTATGAATACTTGAGTTTTCTTTTAATTGAGGTTGTTAATGATTAACTGAATTTACCAAAAGATATCTATTTTACTTAAATATATTTAAAAAATTTGAGAACGTTAGTGATTTTTATAAATGTGTTATTGATTTGTATTATTACGTTTTTCTTTTTGAAAAATGGAATAATCTGAATAGATTGGTTCCAAATCAACCCACATAAATGATAGAATTACCCATTATACTTTTTTCAGCAGAGAATCGGGCGTGAATCAGTAGTAACGGTCGTTCTGATGCGGCAAATCGTAGAGCGTTTCATAGAAAATTAAATTATTTTGAAAATGAAAAACGATACACGACTAATTAAAAGAATTTTCGAACCCAGGCAGAAAAATTATACATAGTGAAAAAAATATGTATAATTTTCATTTGTCTTATATATTATTTGTATTGAGAGTGTGCAATGTTAATTTGTACACTTTCAATTCCCAGGCGGAAAAATTATACATAGTGGGAAAAATTATGTATAATTTTTGCCATTATGTATAATTTTTTCGAATGTATAATGTATAATTCCGAATATATAATTATACATAGTGGGAAAAATGATGTATGATTTTTGTCATTATGTATCATTTTTCCGCTTGGGATCGAAATATGTTTAATTAGTCATGTATCTTTTTCAGTCCAGTTTTCACTATTCCAAATATAGAGTGAATTTTAAAAGTTATCAGCTACAAAAATAATATACCGTGTATTTTTGTGTATGAATACAACATTTTTACGAATATAATTGACGCAGCCAGCGAATTAAACTTTCTGCCTGAGTTATTTCATGGTTAGAGCTGGAAGAGGAGGGAAAATGGGCAAAGGGGGTGGTACAAAAAGAAAATTAGAAATCCCGTGGGTGTGAAATACTCCACACGGTCACACCTGATAATATAATCAATTGAAAGCACTAGTCAAAATAATTCATCCGGTACATATAAGACATATAGTGCATAAATTTCCCTAATATTTTAAAAAAGTATACATTTCGAATGAGTGGAATTTAAATGAGTATTACACTATATAAATCAGTGAAATTTTTCTGAGAATCAGTGAAATTTCACTTACATCTTATTTCAAAAAAGTTATTCAAGTTCAGTGAGCCTCATTGCAATTTCAGTAACTTTTTCTATTGAAAAACTAGTAAAATGTGCATTAGAGTGGTCCAAAAAAATCTGTTTTGAATTTTTCAGTAGCCATCATTGAACCGCATGTTTCTCTGGGTTAGAAATAGACCCACAAGTTTTGATATAAACAAAATATTTAGAGGTCGCTCAAAGCACTTGTATGTCGAAAATGGTGTTTTCATGAGTTTTTTATTTTTCAATCACAGATATACTGAGGCTATAAATGTCTTTTCTTCATGAAATTTTACGTAAATCTATAGCGAAAAAAATGTTAATTTCTTGCAGATAAAAAAAAAGATTTGGTGTTTGTACATGTCATAGAAGTGGAAATTTCGCAGGAATGCTTAGATATAAGAGAACGTTAAACTCATGAATATTTTTTGTACGACTCGTCAAAATTCTGGGATACTCTGTATATCATGGTGCGGCTGAATCAAATTTTAATCAAAGGTCTGTACATATGAAACTTTCTTGTTGGAAATTGTAGTTTGACACCTAACAATCATTTTTCGTTCTCTTGATGGAAATCATTTACAGGGCGGATTTGAAGAAAAATCGGTGTTTGTACCGCTGATCTCACAATAGCGTATGGCTCATTGCATAAAAGTTTTTCAGATGTAAGCTGTGTTATATTTGATAGCAATATTTTTCGGATGTGGGAGGAATGAATGATTCTATATGAGAATATACCTACCTTGAAAAAATCGGAGTCCAAGGGATTAATTCGGATGATATCAAGTAGAAAAAATCGTTCATTTTGATCCAGTTTACTGTTATGTTCTGCATTTGCAAAAAATCAACTGAATGTTCAAGTAACAAACACAATTCATTTCAAACATATACTAAATATGAAAATGTTAACAAACAATAGAACGAACAAAAGATTACACATGGAGACTGTTGAATTTACATACAGCTTTGAAAAGATGTTCAGAGTACTGGGGGTGGTTTACATGAACTTTGTATCCCAAAATGCTTTGAAATCGTGATGTACCGATTCAACTGCTTGCTCGCCGTGAAAGCCCAATCATTCACCATGTTTGGAGCAAAAATCTTCAACATGGTAAAAAACAGCATGAATTTTGGGAGGTACTAAAATACTCAAATCCAAATAACTTCTTTTGAATGTAGCGATGTATTTCGAATAGTCACTATCTAGATTTCTTCCAAAGCATGCTCGAACTACAGCATGGAAATCGTTCAGGACTTCAACAAATTTAAGGCAAGCAACATGACTATTTGTGCGTAAAACATCAATTTTCTCTAGCAGTTTCTTGCATGAATTTTCGTTGAATCCCGATCCGCCATTTTTTATTTGACGCTCGACGTTGCAGTTTTATCCATGACAAGATTTCTTCTTCGAATTTTATGAGCATATGCTTAATTACTGTATTTACTACTCCTAGCAGCGAATGAAGTTCAGGTGGCGAAATGTCGTCAAGGATAAGCTTGTCAGGATCGTTTCCGTAAACAGGTTCATCTATGCAATTGAAATAATTTCTAGCTAATTTTGCGTCACTCCCCGATTTCTTTCAGTTCGAATGGTTCTCTAATGTACTCCCAATTGTCCGCAAATTCGAAAGTTTACTGAGTTCATTTTTCTTCTCCACGCACCACGTGCAAGGGTACATGCTGCTGTGGCACATGATACCAGTCATGATATTAGCAAGTTTCAAGTCAGTTGCGATCGTCCCTTTGCATTGATTGATATCCACTGCAGACCACAACTGAGACACATTTTCGTAATTTTCTTGCGATGATTGAGCCAAGCCGAGGATGAACAGTTTCTTCAC
>JAUMHM010000048.1:12532925-12547019 GCA_032362435.1 Melikaiella ostensackeni
TTTATTTTAACTTTTATTTTCAAATATGGGGCAAAAAATATCGATCTCAGGACTGGTTTGGTCACGTGGTCCACTCGATTTTTTTTTCAATTGAGCTGCCGGATACAATAACCAGCCCGACGCTCGAAAACGCGTAAAAGTATTGTCCGATTGTCTCAAAGAAAGAAAATTTTCAAAATCGAAAAATCAATTTTTGGAAAATGTAGAATTGTAGAAAATAAGGAAATGAAGCTTTTTCCTTTTAGAATTTTTCTTCCTAAACGTTTATTTTTAATAATAAAAACGAAATATTGAAAAAAAGTTTCTCCCTAACTTAATTAAGTTTTAAAACTTAAATCGTTCAACTCGGCCGAATATTATTGAAATGAGTTGATATTTGCACGACATATCTAAAATACTCTAGCGATGCCTAGGAAATCATGAAAACGTAAATAATTGCTTATTGTTTAAGAATATTTAATTGCAAAATAAGGTCAACTGATAATTGTGTTTTCTTGGTTTCTCCGGTAAAAAGTATCTAGGTAACTTCGACTTTTAAACAACTTCCAGTGAGTAATTTGTTCAGCAATGTTGAATGAAGTTTTTTGGAAAATCTCATATCGATTCGTTGAAAATTTACTGAGATATTCCGGTTTGGAAAAAGTACTCGACGTTTGCCCGCGTTGTTAGATAATGCATCGCGTGGACTGCTCCGTCAGACAACGTTCTCGAAGTTCAGTTTAGATTTTTTGTTAATATTTTAAAATGAGGTAGGAGAGAAATTAGTATATTATAATATATGTAAAATAAAAGAAAAAGTTAATTCATAGACTAGTGCGTAATTCTTGCACGCACGATGCTGATGTTTACCAGGCAATGAACTCAAAAGAAAAAGAAAAATTTGTAAGTATGTTGAATGACCACCAAATGACCTCCAGCCCGAGCTCAGCCTATGTTATCCTAAAAGTAGCCAAATAATGAATTTTGCTTTAAAATAAAATAGATCATTGTAGTTTTCACTACGAAAGTGTTCACCTCGTGCAACAGTATTTTATTACAGTTAAAGTAATGATTAAAATTACGTTTTCAAATATAATTTTCATATTTTTGTAATGGAAAATGAATCGAAGGGTCTTTCCCAGGGAAGAGACGAGCAAGGTTTGAAGAAACTTGGGCTAGAAATATTAAGAAAAAATGTAAAAATGAAGTACGTATAGATAGTATATATATTTGATTGTTGCTTTTAACAGTTTGAGGGCATGTGATACTTTACCATAAGAGCAATTTAGTTTCCCACGGTTTTTTTCACAATTTTTACTTTTTCAAAAAAAAAGTGTCCAGACGTCCGTGTCCATTTTCTTTACGTCTGGACACTATTATTTTTTTGAAACATTAAAAATTGTGGAAAAAATCGTGGGAAAGTGAATTGCTCATATGGTAAAGTATCACACACCCTAAAAAATATTAACTCCTTCTTCTTTTCATTTCTAAGAGTTCCGTTCAAATATGTTAATTGAAGCGTACAAAAATTGTATAAAAAATAAGGTCCATTTGAATGATAATATTTAAAAATAAACATTGCTTTTCAGAAGTGATTTAATTACTTCTGTGAATAAACTACGATGTAAATTATTAAATTGATTGTGATTTATAAGATCTCGTTCAATACTTATACAGAGTGTTCCATTTTAACTTAGACACTGTAATATATCGAAAAGAAGAAGTTTTCGGAAAAAATGTTTGAAGAAAAAGTTGTTGGGCTCGAAAGGTGCCATATAGTGAGACACTTGAATTTTTGTCCTGGTGCCTGTGTTGGGTCCTATGAGGCTTAAGTCCATTTTTTAAAATGAGAACCCCTATTTTTTTGCAGATTCGCGTTGCATGAAAAAAAATAAAACAGGTTTGTTCTTGATTATTTTTCGATAAACCCTCTGCAGTAGACGCAAAAAGGTCCTCGAAGTTGAATTTTGAAATACGTTACAAATTCTGCATTTTAGTTATTTATAATAGTATTATGGACTAGCGATTTTACAATCGTCTTATAAACCGTCTTATACCAAGTTTCATGCTGCCTGACAGAGCAGTCCTCGCGACGCATTAGATAACAGCGCGGGCAGACGTCTAGTACTTTTTCTAAACCTGAATATCTCAGTAAATTTTCAACGAATCGATATAATATTTTCCAAAAAACTTCATTCAACAATGCTGAACAAATCACTCACTGGAAGTTGTTTGAAAGTCGAAGTTACCTAGATACTTTTTACCGGTGAAATCAAGAAAACACAATTATCGATCGACCTCATTTTGCAATTAAATATTAATAAACAATAAGCGATTGTTAACTTCTTCATGATTTCCTAAAGATCGCTCGAGTATTTTGAATATGTCCTGCAAATATGAACTCATTTCAATAATATTTGGTCGAGTTAGGACGAGTTAAATTTTAAAACTTAATTAAATCAGGAAAAATTTTTTTTTCAATATTTTGTTTTTATTATTAAAAATGAACGTTTAGCAACAAAAATTCTAATAGGAAAAAGCTTCATTTCCTTATTCTCTATAATTATACATTTTCAAAAAATTGCTTTTTCGATTTTGAAAATTTTCTTTTTTTGAGACGATCGGACGATACTCCTACGCATTTTCGAGCGTCGGGCTGGTTATCGCATCCGGCGGCTCAATTGTTCATAAGAAGAAAAGTGATGCCTGAAACGGAAGATTTTGAATACTAATGGGCCCGCGTGAAAAGATTTTCTTAGTGGATTATTATAATTAATTAATTATTCCCGTTATTATAATGGCTTTGCGAAGCTCTTCACTTGGGCTGATTGCTAGAGAGATTGATCAAGCGTCTAGTGTCGGAGCGACGTTGTGAGATTGATCTAAAACCTATTTCTTCTCCTCATAAACATCCCGTACCCAAATTTACCATACAAATTCCTTAATCTCCAGTAGTAAAACGAGACCAGAACCGAACGAGTTACGCTTACCCCGAAAGGAATTTGGCTTAATGGCATAATAATAAAAAAAAATTACTTAAAATTTAACCATTCATAAGTGGATAATAAATTTGGGTTATTCAAGTATTATGTAACTTGAATGGCTTCATATTAAAAGAAATTATACTTGGGAAAATCTAGAATTACCTGAAAAAACCTGAAAAAATTATTACAAGATGTATGTACACTGATCACGAAAAATAGAAGATCATAGTACCAAGACCAAATTAGGTGGGTTGATTTAGAATCAATCTATTTAGATTATTCCATTTTTCAAAAAAGAAAAAGGTAATAATCCAAACCAATAACTCATTCCTAAAAAATTGCTAACTTCCTCCAATTTGTCAACTATATTTAAGTAAAATAGATATCTTTTGGTGAATTGAGTTAACCATAAACACCTCGCTTAATACCAAAATTACGATTTTTCGCTTATTTTTATTAAAATAAATGTATTAGGTGTATTGTAAGTACATGCAATTAAAACTTTCTCTTTAATGTGAGTCTATCACTCTATCTTGTAAATTTTGACGTTAAATACATATAATGACAATGTGTTAAAAAATAAGTTTGGAGGAAATTATATCTTCTCATACAGGCATGCCATGCCATGGCGTGCAAACGAAAGTAAAATCGAAATAAATGGTACGGCTATTGGGTTTCACTTGCAGTTGCACGTATTAAATCACATGCTGGTTGGCTATATCTTACAGATTAGAATCACAGCATCCAGTTAGTCCCGTTAATTAAATGAGATGAAATCATCCAGCTAATTTTAATGTGCTTCCATAAAATTGATATCTTGATTTCTTGATGTATAAATATGTTATTATATATGCAAATGTATACATAGAAAAATAATAAAATTCAATAATTACACTACCCAATGCGTCAAATTATATATCAAACTAAATTTTACCGTAAGTTTTTACCAATTCAGATTTATGTAGAGAGTAAGAAAGCAATGCACTTTTCTTTTATATTATCTAAAAGAGAATCGACCAGTGATTCGACGGGCTTTCAACGGGGAAAGTGTGCTCTCAGTTTCGAAACGGATTTTCAGATTCTTTAAATATTGGCTTCAAGGGGCCTGATGTTAACTGATCGATAAAATCTCGCTTGGAAGGCATATAGTCACGATGATGCGTCAGTCACATTTTCTCATATAAGTCTACAATTACTGACACGGACTGTGAGGCTCGAATCTCGATAGAAAAAAAATTAAGTTTCATAGAAAGGATGAGAATGCACAAGACTACCATAGTCTCATTTACTTGAAAAAAGTGACCTTTTTAAACCAAAAAGCTGACCAAAAGTGACTAATTTCTAACCCAAAAAGTGACTAAAATTGTCAGACAGTGACTAAATTGCATGAAAAATGTGACTATTGTTCTTTTGAATTCAAAAGAAGTCAAAGGAATTTGACGTAATTTATAAGAATTCCAGGCGAATTTTAACGGATTCAGGATAAATTCAAGAGAATTCAGAGTAAATACAAAATAATTCAAATGTGTGGAAAAAATCCAAAATATACCATTTATTTCAGTGAAATTGGAGTGAATTTAGAAGAATTCAAAGGAATTCAAGAGATTGTGATGAAATTCATAAAAATTTAAACTGAGTTTAAGACTTCAGAGTGAAACCAATAAAACTAAACAAAATTTATGGAATTGAGTAGAACTGAGTGAATTGAGAAGAACTCAGGGTGAATTCGAAAAAATTCAGGTCTAATTCGAAAAAAATCAAGAGAATTGCAAAGAATTAGAAAGAATGTAAAAAAATTCAAGGTAAATTAATGAGAATTCAGAGTGAATTCAAAATAAATTCAAATGGACAGAAAACAATCTTGAAAATCCAAAATATTCCATTGATTTTAGTAGAATTGGATTGGATTTAGAATAATTACAGTGAATTCAATAGATTTCACGGTAAATTCGAAAAAATGTAAGAGAATTCCAAAGAATTAAAAAGAATTTAAAGTAACTCAGGATAATTTAAATAAGAATTCAAGGCGAATTCAAAAAATCTCATGAGAATTCCAAAGAAATCAGAGTGAATTAAAAAGATAAAAATTGCAGTAAATTCAATAGAAGTCAGGGTGAATTTGAAAAAAATAAGAGAATTCCAGAGAATTCAGGGTAAATTCGAAATGATCAAGAAAATTTTAAGGATATAGAAAGAATTGGAAGCAATTCAGAATAATTTGAATGAGAATTTAAGGCGAATTCAAAAAATTTCAAGAGAATTCCAAAGAAATCAGGGTAAATTAAAAAGAGTTCAGGAGAATTCCAAAAAATTCAGGGAGAATTCGAAAAAATTTAAGAAAATTTCATAGAATTTATGGTGAATTCAAAGAAATTCAAAAGAATTTCAAAGAATTCAAGGTGAGTTCGAAAAGATTCAAGGGAATTACAAAGAATTAGAAAACATTTCAAAAAATTCAGGATAAATTAATGAGAATTCAGAGTTAATTCGAAATGAATTCAAAAGGATTAAAATCAATTTTAGAAATCTAAAATATTCCATTTATTTCAGTGAAATTGGAGTGAATTTAGAAGAATTCAAGGGAATTCAAAAGACTGTGATGAAATTCATAAAAACTTAAGCTGACTTTAAGACTTCAGGATGAATTCAATAAAATTAAACAAAATCCATTGAATTGAGTAGAACTGAGTGAATTTAGAAGAACTCAGGGTGAATTCGAAAAAATGCAAGAGAACTTTAAAGAATTCAGGTCGAAATCCAAAGAATTCATGGTGGATTCCAAAGAATTCAGGTCGAATTCGAAAAAAATGAAGAGAATTCCAAAGAATTAGAAAGAATTTGAAAGAATTCAGGGTAAATTAATGAGAATTCAAAGTGAATTTGAAATAAATTCAAATGGACAGAAAACAATCTTAAAAATCTAAAATATTCCATTGATTTTAGTAGAATTAGATTGTATTTAGAATGATTGCATTAAATTCAATAGAGTCCAGGGTGAATTTCAAAAAAATTAAGATAATTCCAAAGAATTCAGGGTAAATTCAAAATGATCAAGAGAATTCTAAGGAATTAAAAAGAATTGAAAGCAATTCAGGATAATTTAAATGAGAATTCAAGGCGAATTCCAAAAAGTTTAAAAGAATTCCAAAGAATTCAGGGCGAATTAAAAAAATCCAAGAGAATTCCAAAAAATTCACGGTTAATTCGAAAAAATCCAAGAGGATTCCGAAGAATGAGAAAGAATTTAAAAGAATTCAGGATAAATTAATGAGAATTCAGAGTGAATTCAAAATAATTTTAAATGGATTGAAAAAAATTTTGAAAATTCAGAATATTCCTTTGATTTTAGTAGAATTGGAGTGAATTTAGAAAAATTAAAGTGAATTCAATAGAATTCAGAGTGAATTCGAAAAAAATTAAGAGAATTTCAAAGAATTTAGGGTGAATTCAGAGAAATTCAAAATAATTCCAAAGAATTCAAAATGAGTTCGAAAAGATTCAAGAGAGTTCCACAGAATTGGAAAAATTTCAAAAAATTCAGGATAAATTAATGAGAATTCAGAGTGAATTCAAAATGAATTCAAATGGATTGAAAACAGTTTTAAAGACTCAAAATATTCCATTGATTTTAGTAGAATTGGAGTGAATTTAGAAGAATTAAAGTAAAATCAATGGAATTCGAAAAAATTTAAGAGAATTCCAAAGAATCTAGGGTGAGTTCGAAAAAAATCAACAAAATTCCAAAAAATTCAAAAGAATTTCAGAGAATTTAAGATAAATTAAATAAGAAATCAGGGAATTGAGGGTAAATTAAAAAAATTTTAAGAAAATTCCAGGGAATTCAGGGTTGATTAGAAAAATTCAAGATATTTCCATAGAGTTCAGGGTGAGTTCGGAAAAACTCAAGAAAATTTCAAAGAATTTAAAAGAATTCCATCGATTTGAGTAAAATTGGAGTGAATTTAGAAGAATTAAAGTGAATACAATAGGATTCAGAGTGAATTCCAAAAAAAAAATAAAGAGAATTCCAAAAAACTTAGGGCGAGTTCGAAAAAATTCAACAGAATTTCAAAGAATTCAGGATAAATTAATAAGAATTCCGGGTAAATTCAAAATTAATTCAAATTAATTCAAATTAATTAAAAATAATTTCAAAAATTAAAAATATTCCACTGATTTCAGTAAAGTTGGAGTGAATTCATAAGAATTAAAGTAAATTCAAATGAATTCAGGATGAATTCGGAAATATTCAAGAGAACTCCAAAGAACTCAAGGTGAATGAAAAAAAACATGAGAATCCAGAATAATTAGAATAAATTAAAAATAAATTGGGGTAAATTCAAAATTATTCAAATTAATTGAAAAAAAATTGATTGAAAAAAAGTAATAAAGAGAACTCCGAAGAATTCAAGGTGAATTAAAAAAATCAAGGGAATCCCAAAAAATTATAAAGAATTTAAAAGAATTCAGGATGAATTCAAAACAACTTAAGCTAAATGCAACAAAATTCTGGGTAAAATCAAAATTATTCAAATTAACTGAAAGACATCCAAAACTATACCATCGATTTCAGTAAAATTCGATTGAATTTAGAAGACCTCAAGGGGATTTAAGAAAATTTGATGAAATTCATAAGAATTCAAGATGGGTTTAAAATACCTCAGTAAAAAATCAATTAAATCAGTGAATTCAATAAAACTAAAAAAAAATCTATTGAATTCAGTAGAATTGAGTGAATTTGGAAGAATTCAGGGCGAATTCTGAAAAATTCAAAAGAATTCCAAAGAAGTCCGGGTGAATTCGAAAAAATTTATGAGAATTCCAAAGAATTCAGAAGAACTCAGGATAAGTTAATAAGAATTCAAGGTGAATTCCAAATGAATTCAAACGAATTAAAAATAATTTAAAAAATACCAAATATTCCATTGATTTCAGTAAAATTGAAGCGAAATTAGAAGAATTCAAGTGAATTCAAAAGAATTCAGAGTGAATTCGAAAAAATTCAAGAGAATTTCAAAAAATTAGAAAGAATTGAAAAGGATTCAGGATAAATTCATAAAAATTCAGGCTGAATTCTAAATGAATTTAAATTAATTGAAAAAAATCCAAAACATTTTATTGATTTCAGTAAAATTGGAGTGAATTTATAAGAATTCAAGATGAATAGAAAAGAATTCAAGATAATTCAAAGGAATTCAAAGAAATTCAAGAGAATTCCAGAAAATTAGAAAAGAAAAGTGATTAAAGTAATCTTTTCGTTTAAAAAAGCGTCTAAAAGTGACTTAAGTGACTGTGTGGCAACTCTGCGAATTTACGGGAAAAAATAAGTTGTCGAAACTTTACTTGACTGTCTAAGACTTTAGGATAGGCCACAAATTTCTAAAAATTTCATATAATGATTATCACAAGGTTCAATATAATCCTCGAAATAAAGAAAAGTGTCTGCTAATTGTTTCATGAATCTCAAAATATTTTTTCACTAATTCGAGAGCCAAGGAATAATTCGCGAACTCTTTTCATTATTCAGAGGATTGCCTTGATCTTTGTAATACACGTTATACGAAATTTTCAGAAATTTGCGGCCTATCCTAAATTCTTAGACCATCAAGTAAAGTTTCGACATTTTATTTTTTCCGTGTACGCGCTACGTTTATTGCATATGTATAACCTACGGGTAATTACTCCGTCTGTCAACTAAAATCACATTACGGTGAAATACATAAATCAGATAAAGCGACGATGACAAGCCCGTTCAGCATATTACAGAAAAAAAAGGTATAAATATCACCTGTCAGCACGGACAGATAGATTTTCTTGCAAATGTAGATTTAATATTATGACCGGAAAGTCTTCAGAAATAGTTTAATCGTCTATATCTCATAATGTATAAAAAGTGGAAGAGAAAAAGAGAAGAAATTTCATAGAATGCTTTAAAAAAGTAATGGGTCAATTTCTTTACCGGGGTTTCACTTTCGATGTGAAAATCAAAGTAGCTGCCTGTTAGTACTAACGAACTGTGATGAGAATTTTCAATTATTACTTTTGATTAATTGCGGTGTTATATTTTAGAGCGGTACGGGACCAGTATTCAGGTTTTTTATAACGGATCGTTTTTATACTTCCCGTTTTTAATATTGTTGACTTAGTGACCTTTTGTTAGAGAGAATGTGAGAGAAAAAAATTGTACATTTTAAATTCTGTAGAGATATACTATATTAAAGCCTCAATTTTTAATATATATATATATATATATACACTAAAAAATTTCGAATAGTAAATCTCATCAGTTCAAATTCAAACAATACAATTTTAAAGTATTTCACAAATTGGTGATATGAAATTTTTATGGAATTAAAAATGTGGATATAAAAAAAATTGTAGATGAAGACAATCTGCGATCTAAGTTTTATCAAATTGAAAATTAATTTCTTTTGGACGGACATGAATTATAAGGAAACTGCGTGCAACTTCATTAACTCATCATGACTCATGAAAAAATTCTTACAGTAAAGATTTTTTTTTCATAATTTTCGTTAATATAAGGTCACTTTTTGTTTTCCTAGACCCGCTAATAGAATAAAGTACCAATTTAATCGACAAGCCAGAAATGAAAAGTAAACTAGAGAAAAATTAAGCTAAAAAGGAAAGACTAAAAAATTTCTTAGGATCATGCTGTCTAGCTGGCCCGTCTATATCCCTTCTATATCGAATACGATCACTTCTCGATCGTCCGGCACGCGGCAATCATTCGCGAGAATCCGGCGCAGACAGTCATCGCGATGTTCATTACCATGGTTTGTCTCGTAAAAGTGTCGTCCGCATAAAATGCAGAGTATTAATTTTTTTCACCGGAGACGATATTAAAATTTTACTCAATTAAGAAAATTTAAATAAATTACGTCAGTTAAAGAAAATCATCATTATATATAAATGCCATCATCAGTATCATCGTCAACATCATCATCAGTGTCATCAGATACTATTCTTGAGGATTGCTATCTAAACCTGTAAAATCCAATCGATTAGCATCGCTTAGTGGTCCCCAACACAACGTTCATCGATTTTCAATAACTGATAACGTCTGCGGTATCTTCGATCTAAATTTTTTGAAGAAAAGCCGAAAATCGACTAATTCTGGCTTAAAGTGCTACATCGTAACGACAGACGCCGGAAAATGAAGCATCCCTGAAGATCGGTTGGCGCCGCACTTCGTTCTGCAATGAATCTTCGAGCAGAGGCTCTTGCGATCGTTCTGCTCACTCTTGTAGAGGTCAATTTCGCTATGATGAAGACCTTCAGAGATGATCATGCGAGTAAGTAGCGCGTAAACCCTCAAAAGTGATGCTAATGGGCTAAGGCTTTCATGAGGACGCAAGAATCTTGAATATTTCTGTAAAATCAAAGGTCTCTAAATCTGAATCAGTAGAAAACTTCTAATTACATAAGCTTACACGAAAAATGTACCAGGGGAAAAAGGGTTTTTTAGACTAATTTTGGATCGCTGAAAAAGAAAATGTCATTCATTTATTTTTCAAAAGAAGCATTTTTGAGATATTTGCAAAAAAAGTGTTTTTTTTCAGTTACTGGCATAAAGCATGATAACGGTTGATCCAATTAACATAAACTGTGGTTCGTTCGAAAGGTATGATCATCCACTTTCCGACTATATACTGCCTGTGTCAATCGGATTAGAATTTTTGGGGTTACAGGAGATGGAAGTGAAAAAAAAGTGGATTTTCCGACCTTATTTGAAAATCACTCATTTTTAGGTGTTTCATTTTTCGAATTTCATCGCCTATAACCCAATCAACTGTTTTCGAGGTTTCTGCTAGTGACTGAAAAAAGAGCCACAAAACACGTTTTTTGCAAATATCTCAGAAACGCTTCTGTGGAAAAATAAATGAGTGTCATTTTCTTTTTCAGTGACCCAAAATTAGTCTAGAAAATACTTTTTCTTATAGGTACACGCGATGAACTATAAATTTGTAAACTAGTGTTATTAGTATTTCAATGTAGTACTATAGTTCAAAATCTATTAATTCATTTGGTAATCACATAGTAACTAAATAAATTAATATTATATCGAAGTGTTACAAAACGTTAAAAAAAATGGTATAGCGACAGTCCCAAAGAATAAGTCACTTACAAAGTTTTCCGAAAACAGAGCGCATCAACTGTACGAAGTGTAGCTATTAAATAATCTGACTGATGCTCTAAAAATTTTTATTTACCAAATTATTCAATGGCAGGCTTCGAAGCGCTCTTTAGAAATGAAAAAAGTATCTTTCTGACGAAAAAAGTATCCTAAAAAAAGTATTAAAAAAGTAGCCTTTTTAAATCAGTCAAAAATTAGTTATTTAAATAAAGAAGTAGTGTAAAAAATACTTTAAACTACAAAGAAAGAACGTTTTTAAAAGGAAAATCTTTCATACCTTTCTGTATAAAAGACTGCATATAACAAGGAGATGATCAGAGTTGGAATTTTTTCTTAAATATCATAAACTCCCTACTGAGAGTCCATTGGGCGAATATTAATTTACCAAAACATTATTTGCCAATGGTGACCCGTTTTCGAAAAAATCGACTTTTTTCAAAAAAATTTTCTTATAGATTGAAATGTTTATTTGTTAAATTCTCATTCAAAATTATGTAAGTATAACATTTTTCTACCAGAAAAGACGAAATTCCAACAAAATACATGAATTTTCAACTAAAAAAGATAAATTTTCAACAAATAAAATTAATTTTTAACAAAGTAGTTCAACTTTCAAGCAAGCTTGAATTAGAAGAATTTTGTACCAAAAGAGATGAAGTTTCAAACCAAACAGAGGAAATTTAACGAAAGGGTGGAATTTTCAATCAAGAAATATTTTTCAGTCAAGAAAGAAAAACAATTTCAATCCAACTGTTGGAATTTCAAACCAAAAAGACGAATTTTCTACAAAGCAGTCGAAATTTCAACCAAAAAGATGAATTTTCAAACTAAAAAGACGAAAAATAAAAGTGTGGAATTTTAAAATAAGAGAAATTTTTCAGGCAAGAAAGAAAAACAATTTCAACCAAATTGTTGAAATTTCAAACCAAAAAGACGAATTTTCAACCAAAAAGTATAACTTTTTAATAAAATCGGTAAAAAATCAAGGAAATAATACAATTTTCAAGAAAATAATGAAATTCTAAAACGAATAATAAAATTTTTAACCAAAAATGAGATGAATTTTCAAACCAAAAAGACAAAAATTAATGAAAGTGTGTAATTTTCAACCAAGAAAAATTTTTGAGCCAAGAAAAAAAACAATTTCAACCAAATTGTTGACATTTCAAATAAAAAAGACGAATTTTCAACCAAAAATGATAACTTTTCAATAAAATTGTTAAATTTTCAACAAAATAATTTAATTTTCAACAAAATAATTAAATTCTGAAGCAAGTGATAAAATTGTTAAACAAAAATAAGATGAATTTTCAAACCAAAAAGACGAAATTTAACAAGAGATTAATTTTCAACCCAGGAAGATTTTTCAGTCAAGAAAGAAAAAAAACAATTTCAAACAAATTGGTGAATTTTCAAGCCAAAAAGACCAATTTTCTTCAAAGCAGTTGAATTTTCAATTCGAAAATATGAATTTTTAGCAAGTAAATAATTTCGAACCAAATAGTTCAATTTCCTACCAAAACAGTTGAATTTCAACGCAAAAAGACGAATTTCCAACAAAACAGTTTATTTTTCAATAAAAAAACGAGTTTTCAACAAAAAAGGTCGACTTTTTAACAAAATTCTTAAATTTTTAACAGAACAGTTGAATTCTCAACCAAATAATAAGAGTTTCAGTCAAAAGGGATGAATTTTCAAACCAAAAAGACGAAGTTAAAACTAAAATAATGAATTACGATTAAAATATTCCAATATCATTTTTCATACTTAAAAAGAATCTATGCCCCCTACCAAAAAATATTTGGGAGAAAGCTTGCAGGTCTTCGTAAAAGCAAAAATTTTAATATCTTAACTTTTTTTCGTATCTCGCTTTATTTGGGTCAAAATTTGAATTTTCGATCCTTCAAAAAAATTCAATAAGCTGTTATGACTGTCTTGTAGAGCTTTCAAAAAGCAACGTTTTTTCTTTCTAGACTTTTTTCATACCGTGCATCGTTTGGCTTGAAATTTTAATTTTTGTTTCTTTTTTTTTGAATTTTGTAAATTCTATAACTCTCATAATTTTCTTTTTATCGAAAAAAGTCATTGAGATGAATTGTTCGACTTCTTGAGTACTACGAGTAGCCGTACATATTATTTTTTAATCTTGAAAAAAATGGTCTCAAAAATTTTGAAAATGCTTCAACTTTTTGAATCTTGATTCAGTTTGGCTGGTTCACGAACTCGTCCTTTCTTTTTAGGCCTTAAAACAGTGTGTCAAAGGGCAATCCAGTCGGACAAATCCTTCGAAAGTTATCGTGTTCACAGACGACGACAACGACAACGACAACAACGACAGACAGACACCGAAGTAAAATCCATTTTTTCTCAATCAGTGAGTCCGAAAATGTCGAGATTTGATGAGATTCGCGAAAGACAATTTTCACATAAAACCAATACCTTCTCATTGAGATGAGAATGTAAAAAATGTTAAAACGTTTTGTTTGGCTAAGTGGCTATATAGACGAGTCAGTCGTCGAATTACTTTCATTCCGTACACACACTTCGTGTTTCTCCGAAATTTCTTCCCGGTGAAGAATTTTTCATCAGTATTTAAAAAATTTATTTTTAAAAAGTGGATTTATGCTTCTATCTTTAAAAAGAAAAAGAAAATCAACAAAATGTACAAACATTTTTAAAAAATAATTGAAATTTTTGGTCGATTAGTGTTGTGGTGAAGTGTTAGCCGAACTTTGGATTACAATTTTTTAGATGTTATACGCAGGAAGTTATATGAAAAATGATTTTATCCTTTCTAATTCTCATGTTTTTTTAAATATAATTT
This sequence comes from Melikaiella ostensackeni, assembly GCA_032362435.1. Classification (NCBI taxonomy): domain Eukaryota; kingdom Metazoa; phylum Arthropoda; class Insecta; order Hymenoptera; family Cynipidae; genus Melikaiella; species Melikaiella ostensackeni. The sequence goes on from JAUMHM010000048.1 coordinate 12,546,868, forward strand.
TCAGTATAATTGATAAAAATTTAGTGGAATGTGATTTAGTGATAGATATTACTGAAAGTCCAGTATATGAGTAATAAATTAGTGATGGGAAAAGTATCGATAAATATCGATACATATCGATACGCGACCGTATCGAAAAGTATCGATACGTT
>JAUMHM010000048.1:12550669-12577566 GCA_032362435.1 Melikaiella ostensackeni
TATCGTTTATCTACATTTTTAGTTTGTATGTAAATAGACTTTTCTTTTTAACGAAGAACAATATCATTAAATTTATCAATTTTAGAATCTCCAAATCCTAATGCCAACGAAGGATATTTATGTTCAAACGTAAACTTTTTACGTGAGCAAAGTACCGATAAGTTTAATTGATACATAAGCCCAATCAAACGATGAGGAAGATGATTTCTGAATTGATTACGTTGATAATCATTTTGCAATTCATCAGCCAAAACTTTCCTAAATACATCTTGTAAATCACCTTCTATTTTGGCAGGTAGATTATGGCCCGCATTCTGGTTTATAGCTCCATTTTCAACTGCAGCCACCAAACAACTGCTCTAAAAAATTAAAATACACTTATACTTAGGAATCGCATTAGAAAACTAATAATGCAATTACAAACTTATATCTGTTATGCTAAACTCAAGAAAAAGGTGAAACTTTTGTATGATATTTCTATTATATTCTTCTACAGATCATTAGTTTTTAAACTGCATGGTAAACTCCGTTTCAATCCAAAAATTAAAAGTGTGGCAATTCCACTCGTTCTCTATAGGAACACATGTAAAAGGTTCTGTGTCTAATTAACAATATTTATCTTCACAGACTCAACGTCCAATTAAAAATTTAGAAGTCGTTACATAATAATCTCCTCTATATAATGTAAAAATTTCAAGTATTCGAATTTCAAGTATGAGATTTACGAGAACTACCTTAAGGTGTGAATTGAAAAAACTAATTTCTTCATTTTTTCATTGTTTAAGTCGAACATTTTCAAATTTAAAATTATTGAACTATTAAGGCTTTCAATTCAAAATAAAAAAATTAACCCGATGGGATAATGACTTCTCGAAATATTTAACATAAGGTCAAGGTAGAGTAATTGTATACAAATAAAATAAATGTACAATTAATTTTAACTTATTAGGATTACTGGAAGGAGACTTCATCTCAATATTCACGATCACTCCAGGCATGAAAGTAAATCTAGCAGATTTTGCTTCTTTAGCAACACATTTTTCGCTCGATTCCTTCTCTGTATTAATCTTCTCTACACTTCGCCACTAACTCCAGGTCGATCTTTCCAAATGTTGCTTTTGTTGTTTTTTTTTCTAAATGTTGCAAATTTCTTCTTCACATAAGGCTTCCACTTTCTGAACTGATGGTTTCCTTGACGCTGATTCGGAAGGTTCATGCTTTCCTTTCTTTCGTTTTTATAAAATCCGGATGCAGATAAATCATTAAGTTCGTCATTTCCACCAAACGCAATCAAACTCTCTGAATTTCTTCCACTCCGTTCTTTTCAGGCCTCTAAACGCCAAAAAAATGATATATTTTGTATTAATATTTGATTAAACATAAAGTAGCATTCGAATTTTTGTATATTTTATGTATATACTTCAAAATTCATAATTGAACAATTTATCAAAAATTACGAGACCAAAAAACAATATTCAAATTGTAATCATAGCAATTTTAAAGAATTTTAAAGTGAACTCGAATTTCATTTAATATCCAGTAACAATCAAAAGGATTGAATACGTTTTCATACAAAATTTTAAAAATTCCTAATCAAGCAGTAAAATCTCTTTCGGTGTCTTAATTGTTCTCTACAGGGGCAAAACTCTTATAATTGCCTTTTTTTTGCACTTTGGAATGGAAACATAATCGATAGGACCGTACTGAGTCAATAGTTTTGAAATCCAATTGCGATCAGCTTCTGGAGTCAATCTTTTGACACAGACTGAATATTTATTCAAAATTTTTTTTTTTTCGTACTACCGTCTCGTACCGTCTTCGGAAACATTTAGCATCGTGCCGATCCCTTTAAACTTTAAGACCTTGGCTATATATTATGCTCACATCCGTTGTTGGAATTGTCATCTTGCTAAATTCAATAAATATGTCCAGACCCACCCATACAAAATAACATATTGCATTTATATTAAAATTTTCACATAAAACAAGAAGATAGACTAATTATTTTTATGTTTACTCAGGGATCCTCGCTGATAAGTTTTGCCAGATACCTGTCTGCTCAAGGTTGCGTCTCTAAAGTAGAACTCCATTTGCTTTAGAATATTTGCATGTAATTCTTCATGTATTTTTGACATTTTTTACGAAGAACTTCCAGTTTTTGTTCTTCGACTTTGGCTGGTTCCTCAACTCTGTTTTCCGCTCGAAACTCTGGTATTTTCTTTAAAGCTAACTCCACTTCACACTCCTGCTTTTCACTTGATTGCTTTTTCTAGATCTGGAAAAGAAGAAAATAATATATTAAGCAATGTAATTCTTTTTATTATTATATAGGCGTAGTCAAATAAATATGAATTCGGAAATCTGGATACACGGTCGAATGGAGCGTGAAAAAAGAAACTTCTTCAGTATTTATTTAGTTTTTTACTTCGACTCTAAATATTTTGAAATAATTTTTTAATCTGGCAACTATCATCGTTATTAATTCTTTTTATAGGTTATGTCGGTCATATAGTTCGACCCAGTAGGAATCTTAGAAATTGTCGAAATCGATCAGAGGAAGGACTATTTATTGAAAATTATCAAAAATCATCTGCATGAAAAGGTGAAACTGAATTTTTTAAAAGGCAAAGTGTTCAATTTTTGATGGAAAATGACATTTTGCATTTCATATTTTTAACCTATAGACGTTTTAAATGAAGGTAATTGGTAATTACGTTCCGAAAAATACTTTATAGATATAGAAATCATTGAAATTTAAACGTTATTTGAGAATTCATTTAGTTAATTTCGTTAATTCTCAACAAAGTAAATTTATTTTGTAAGATTTGCGAATATGGAAATGCATGTCTTTTTTGGAGCACGTTTATAAAATTTTTAGTAGATTAATTAGTATTTTAGTATAAGCATATATTAAATCTCACAATAATTATTACAGATTTGATTCGATAGGATTATTGAAAGAGAAAGTGCTAAAATTTTAATAGTAAAGGGTGAAATTTTATGTTTTAGGTTTTTCTAACCTGTAATTTATTATTTTATAAAACCATTATCTCCCCCAAAAAAGACAATTCTTGATTTAATCTCTCAAATTGGTATTATTGTTCTATTTTGGGATGTAATTATTTTTAAAAAATACTTTAGCTGATTGTAATATTTTTTTTTAAACCAACGACCAAAACAAAATTTACGAAATGAATTTGTTATTTATTAAGGAATAAGCCCTACATTCTTTATAGTTTAAAGATTCTTATAGGACTTTAAAATATATTTTTACCTATCATTTTATATCAAGTCTTATTTTCAGCAATTAAAAATTCAATGAAATCGATAAGCAAAATTAATAAAAACGCAGAATTTCACCGAATTCGACCTTAATAAACTAGCTATCATCTTTTTCAGGTAAATGATAGGTAAAAATACATAAAGTACTATAGGAATCTTTAAACTACGCAAATGGTGTATTTTTTGTAGAATTCGATATTCAAGATTTTTTTCTGTCACTTTGCATAAATATTTTACATTTATTCCTTATGGAACTTATTCTTTTTATATTGTAAAGTGCAGAACGTGTAGAAGAAATCCTGTGCATATTATTCCAGACAAAAAAAACGTTTAGGAGCCATTTCAAACCATTAATTGTAATGAAATTACAATTTTTCGTATTCCAGCCCCGATAATATCTTCAGAATTTTTTTGTTTGTTCCATAAAATTTTAGAACTTATTCCTCAATAAAGAACAAATAATTTCTAGGGGTGAAAGAATTTTTATCCTTAAATTTGTTGTTTAAAAAAAGACTGAAAACTAAGAAAATTTATTTTTAGACCTAAAACGGTCTAGCGGAATATCTAAACAATTTTTTAAAAATGAAATAAAATTTATGGCAGTACTGTTTCACCAAAAGAAAGAAATTTAGGGGGTAGCGTTTGCAAAATTCAAAAACACTTTTTTTGGGGCATTCTATTATAGCCATACTATATTTTCAGACCCCATACTTCTCACACTCAAGTAGAGGTCGAGAGAAACCGCCAAGTTGACAAACAAACCTTCTCTAAAGAAGGATAAAAATTCAGTTCGTTCCAGTCTGAATGCCAGAAATTCAATTGACGAAAGTTGCAATGAAAAAATTGAAGTAGTTCATTATCACTCCTCAGACTATGACATCGAGAGTAGTGAAAGTACTTTGGGTTGGACGCCTCAGTTATGGAACTGGTCTTCGATTACAGAAAACATTAGCAGACCGGCATCATCATAAAACGCTTAACAGTCCAACCTCCAATACTATCGTTTTGTTAGAACACAATCCCGTCTACACCGTCGGTATAAGAAACAAAGGATACGATAAAGAAGATGAAAAAAAATTGAAAGACCTTGGAGCAGAATTCTATAAAACAAATCGAGGTGGCCTTATAACTTTTCACGGTCCTGGTCAACTTGTAGCTTATCCTATAATAAATTTAAAAGATTTCCAGGGTGGCATTAAGTGGTACGTTTGTCAAATAGAGAAAATGATCATCAGACTCTGTGCAGAGTTTGGCATCCAGGGAAAAACTTCTCCAGAGACTGGAGTTTGGATCGATGATAAAAAAATCTGTGCTATTGGAATTCACGGAAGTCGATATATTACGACGCATGGATTAGCTTTGAATTGTAATACGGATTTAGGATGGTTCGATCATATTGATCCTTGTGGAATTCAAGATAAAGGCGTTACGAGCATCAGCAAGGAATTAGCTATGGATGTGAGGATTGATGATGTGCTCCCTTTGTTTAAAAACGCTTTTCAAGATCAATTCGAATGTTCGCTTATCGAATTCCCACCTGGAGAAGCTTCGGAAATACTTCGAAGTTGCAGTAAAGATTGAAGAATTTTTAGGTATAAATAGTTCAAATTTGTTCTTATATTAAGGATATTAAAGAAATATTTTAAGTAGCCATGGTATGAAAAATGTGCTGTAATGTTTTCTTAAATAAATACAGCAGATACTCTAATATATATTTTTATTCAATAATTCAAAAGATAATGATACACAGCCTAGTTTAATCATCGAATTTTTATCGAGTTCTTAGGTCTTGAGAATATCACTAAATATCGGTGAGCAGTCTTGCAAAGATCAAAAAAGCGAATTGGTAACTGAAAACTGGCGATATTTGATTAAATGATCAATTTAATCGATAAAATCACATGATCCCTTCTAGAAAAACAAAAATCTAAACCTATTCTAAATATGAATCTTGGACGTGAAAACCTTATAAATCCAAATCTGCTAAACTATTAACTATTTACATAGGCAGTTGTGAAAGACACGTTTTTCAAGGTTCAAGCGACTAATCGTGCATTACCAAATTTGCAAATCTTAGTGCAAGTTATCAACAGTAGAATATTTTCGAGATGTAGATTGTGTTAAACTAACCATATTTTTAGATAGCTGCAACGTCAAAAGTTCCTAAAATAAAGGTCGCGAAAAATATTTAGTAATCTTCGTTTTTTCAAATTACAAAATCAGTTCATGAATACTGCATAAAATAATCGAGAAATCATTTTATAACAAGTATTCACCAGTATGTATGAATACAAGAGCAATTTTGCAATCGACCTTATACTAATTTATCGATTCCTACATGGTATCAAAGTATTGTAACGCACAGCCCTATTTAATTTGTGAATTACATTCAACAAAATAAAGATTTGAAATAACAATACTTTAACATAATTACCGTAATCTTCCAATTAGCTAATCCGCTCCCCATTTAAATCTATCAGCGAAACTTCGACTTCGTAACAATGTATAAAACTTATCGTTGAACCCTACACAAATAGCGGCCTATCAGTAAATGACTAGATTTCGACGAAATGAATATAAAATTATTTATGCTTAAGGCGATATGAAAAGCCTGGCTTAAATAATTGGTAGTAATTTTATGGAACATTCTTTTTAATCCGTCAAGACGTGCAGATACCTTTCACTGTAAATTTCACCAGTGAGAGTGCCAGCAACGGCAACCGCGTTGTGAAGAGAATTGGCAGAGTCTCTGATTAATCTGATTGCCAGTTCGACATCATCTTTCAACTCCAGGTATTGCTTATTGACAAGAAGGGCTTCTAGACTCTGCATAGCTTTGATGGCATCGGCACTTGGTCGAACTTCAACCGCATCTGATTCGTTTGATCTCAAAGGAGCCACTCCTGGAGAGTGGGGCGTGAACCTTACTACTTGTTGTTCCGATTTTGATTCCGGAATTTGAGCAAGACAATAAACTCCCAAGGCTCTGCTTAAGAACTTACACCTGTTTTGGATTTAAGAGTGTAAAAATAAGAGTGTGGTTTGCAAATTAAAAGAGCATTTACATGGGAAATTAGAAGGTGATAGGTACCTGATTGAAATCTGGGATCCTTTTCTGAGACCAATTGCTCCCAAGATTCCCCAGCCTTGACCTGCGTCGTCTGCTACTGTAAACAAGGCCCGTGACAGTCCTTTCAAGGCTCTTGCAGCGATTGTCGTGTTTTCGGTGTATTGACATTGACGGTATATTAATTCCAGGGCTTTTGCCCACAAAAGTGGAAGCCTATCCTCGAAGGACTCCCTAAAAAGAAATCAAGATTGAAATTACGTTCTCGATGTTTGCTATGTTCTAATTTTGGATCTGCTACTAAAATTGTTCAAACATGAAGTTTAACTCACATGGGTTTCATGGCAGTGATCCAATCAATAAGATTCGTAAGAAGCATTCCCTCTTCTCTAATGTCTCGACACGATGGAAGTCTTTTCAGAAGAATTGCGTACAAAGCTAGAGGTCTTCCTTCAGCAACTAGTACTCCTTCCACTGGTGGTTGGCGAGGCACAATGGACTGTAAAATTGTCAAAACCGCAGCCCAGGATGGCTGAACATCTTCTATAACTGAAACGAATATTCAAATTATAATACCTAGGATTGAAAAAAAATTATTGAGTATTATAAACTCTCGAGTACCATTTTGTCTGAAGTAAGCTTCTAAAGCAGCTTCCATAATGTCTCCAAGAGTGGAAGGAGATGCGACTGCTACTCCTATGACTCTAAGAATTCCCATAACAATCGGACTGCTTCCAGTTCTTCTAGATAACCATGAAGTCCAACTAGTTCTTAAATTTTCCACTAGGAGTCCACTCTGATTTATTGAATGTAGTAATTCAGTTACTAAGAGACCTGCTTCCGCCGTTTGTTGAGACTCTGACACAGCTGAAAAATAAAATGAATTAATCTCAGAACCATCAGATTTATCAATCTTTTCATACGTACTGCTTGCAATAATTGCTTCGAGTTCATCAAGCATTCTAGAAAGGGCATTCGTGAATGCTTTCATATTCGTTGAAAGAAGGGCTTTGTGTCTCGTTGTGCAATTAATCAACAATTTTACTGCAGAGCGAACATAAATTTGCCGCTTTTTCAAGGTCGTTGGATGAAAATGTGTTATTGTTGGGTCGTAAGCTGCCGCTACTTTTACTAAGCTGAAAATTAATAATATTATTGGTTACTAAAACGTTTCTAATCACAGAAAAAAAATAAAAATAAATAAGGAAGTAATGATTACTTGTTAACAGCTGTATCGATTGGATGAACCGGTTCGTTATCGATGCACAGAATGACTCTTGGGTCGCAACTCATCACGTGCCAATTAATTACTTGATCAAAAGCTGTTGCGTCGATCAAGTGCCAGGAAAATTTCTCCGCATCTATCATTAATCGCACAGCTTTTTCGTTCTACAATAAAAACAGATTATTGAAAATCAATCAATTAAGTATCTTACTCATAATAGAATAAATCTTTTAGAAACCTACCTGTCGAACATTAGGTTCATTCGACAATTTTACCAGCAAATTGAGCAAACAAACGTGCATTCTCGCTGCGACTGGCAAGGGTTGAGTCGACATTATTTCATTAACCCACATAGGCCAATTAATAACTGAAAAAACGCTTCCCAGGAATAGGTGGCTGTCAGGCAAATACTGGTCAACAACTTTGATCATCAACTCCACATCTCCAATGCCAGGTGAAAATCTCTCCCAGGGCAAGGTCAAGAAATTTCCATGAATCACGTTCACAACGTGATCCTTAATCGAAGCGTGTGCGAAATTTGTAACATAGAATTGCCACAGGAAACAGAGTATTTTACTAGAGGCCGGCATCGTGTCCGTAATGAATCGAATGCATTCGACGAACATGGCCACAGTTCTGTTTGCGTAAGGACCATCGGCGATAATCCAAGGAAGCAAAATGGAACGATCATCGGTCAGTTGTTGAATCCAGGCTGCTGTTGGTTCCCGTAGATTTCTTGTCCAGTAGGGCGTCATCCAGGGTGAAAACATTTCGCTCAAAACAGGCCAGATTTTCTCACAGACTATACAGAAAATAATTGGTAGAGAAAAATTAAGTATAACAAAATTTAATATTTCATTTCTAACGGAAGATTGTGATTGTTTTTGGTACTCACGCTGATCGGCCAGCGATCCTCTGTCCGACTGGAGTGTTAGGACAACAAGAGCATGGCCCACCATGCCAAGAAATATTGTGAGCGGTTCATTGTAGACTCGATACTTTGGATATAAACCGTATAGACCATATTGTAGGCGTTCGTTCATAAAATGTTTGCTAAGCAGCACTGCCGTATCGTGTATCTGAAAATTAATTGTTTTGAGATTATGAAAGTTTATTATCTTAGTATATTAGAGATTTTTAAAAATATACGTACTTCTTGACGAGAAAGTAATCTCTGCTCGGTAGCATAACGTCTAATTTCATCTCTGATTTTCGAAGCCTGAATCGGAGGTGCAGTTTTTGGTCTTCCACTCAAAGCTCCCAACAAATCACGCCAAACATCCAATGAAAGACTTTGACCCTCGCTTCCTCGCAAAATAGCACTTAGAACTTCTCCATAGTGTTCCGGAAATTCGTGCAGCAAAATAAGTCGAAGATGATTCCGAAACAGCTATAAAAAAAATTTAGACTTCTCGTTTGAAAAAGTAGATTTTACTATGAAATAATGAATGAAAATAGGAAAATATCTAACCTCGTGTAATATCTGCTTATCGTCCTCTGGATTCAATCCGATATTACACAATGCCCTTGAGACTAGTTCTATAAATGTCGATCTTTCACTTAATCTCGGGCGTCTGTAATTTAACCAACTTCCAACATCGAACTAGAAAATTATAGTTATTGGTTAAGATAGTTTACTTCAAACCTTCGTAGATACGAAAACAGATAATCTCACCTTCGAAAGAAGTACGAAACACAAATCCACATTAGAACCCGTAGATAATTCAACCACGGTTTGGTACATTTGCAAAAATGTAGAGGCTCCACCGGCAACTGGAGTAAAATGAGGACCTAGAAGACCTCCGAGATTAGGTCGTTCCATTATTGCTTTAAGCAGCTCAGGACCTTGACTTTCCTCTCCATTGATAAACAGCTTAAAAGTGCAAAACACTGAATTAAAAATTGACATTCTCATTGTATTTTACATTTTAAAAAAATTATAATTTAACAATACCTGTCCTAATTTTTCAATGCAAGTTGTAAGAAGCTGTTTCGTTGGAGGACAAAGTGCAGCTTCCTCTGTATAAAATTGGACTAGATGATAAAATAATTTAACTCCACTGTCTTGAACTTTACGCAAAACTGCTGTATTTTCCGTCGTACGGTTGAGATTTATTTCGTGTTCGAGAAGTCTGAAAATCAATTAGTTTTTCGATTATATTTCTTATATTTTAAAATACATAAAAATATTTTGAAGCGATTTACGAATTACTCACGCGATCAGATGATCGGCGATAACGCAGCCTTGAGTAACTTTACTCGGAGGTGGTTGACTAGCTTTCACCAACAGATTTTCATACTCTGCCCTATTTTGACTTATCATCTGATCCACTCCGTCGCTCACCCGAGCTTCTGCAATCTGATGTTTTGATTCAAATTAAAAACCTTCCAGTCACTTAAAAAAAACTACTCAACTTTACTATATGTCTTACCTTCACTCTGATGACTGCAGCACCCGCGCAATGTACGATCGGTGGAGTTCCTGACCTGGTACGTTTTTGACTCGAAGATGTCGTATCACACAAAGCATGTATAGTCACATGATTCTCGACCTTCTTATAAAGTGTTGGAACCAATTCCAAAAAGCTGCAATCTACTGCCGTGTGTTCCGAAACCATGAGATTGAAAGTCTGAGCATAATCCAAAATTACTTTGAGGTGTGGTTTGATCAAGTTCACAATTGAATTCCAATTGTAAAGACTTTCTCTGAGAATAGGACTTATAACGGGGTTATTTCGACTCAAAGCTGGTGGCGGAATCGGTTGCTCGTAGCTGTTGAGTCTACGGAATATCCTCTGCTGAGGATCCGCTGGTTCCAAAGGAGTTGTTGGAGTTTGACTCGATTTTTTGAAGGAATCGTTAACCTCTCGGAGAGACAAGTGCTGCCACTCTAGCATTGCTTTCTGCTGACTTTGCTGTACTGAAAAGTAATCTACGTATTCAAGCCAAGGATTCCTCTCGCCTTGGAGAAGTAGCATTAATTTTTGAGACATGTACTGCGGAGGCAAGGCTGGAAGGTAGAGTCCTGATTCCTGAAGCCTTGGCTCTTCTAGCCACAAAGTTAGCGTTTTGTAAAATTTTGCCATATCAAGATAAAAAATACGCCTCTCGTCGGTTATCAGCTTCCCACCGTCTAGATCGTTTTCAGACTTTAGTTGAAAATGATCGACAGTATCGTGCAGTCTTTTCTTGAGCTTCTTCAAGTAGCTGAGATTTATCATCCCCTCGAAAAATTTCTCACCCATGCCACCATGATCAGCTACCCTATTAGTTAATGAGGAATTTTATAATTTCATGATTTTTCCAGTAGATCGGGAATATAAAAGTTTTTAGTCATCAATATGCACTAACCCTGTTGAAGAAGAAGGTCTACTCAAAAGGAGAGAAAAGAAATTCTGCCACAAAAGTGGCAAAAGGGGATGATCCATTGGAGTGTCGAGAGCTTGTTGAGACCAACGATAAATTGCCAAACTGCTCGCGTTGAATGGCTGCATCTTGACAGTCGCAAAGGCTTTCTAAAAAGATACATTTTTTTAATTGCTAGACATTATATTTTTTAAAGATTAAAATAAGCTTCAATATTTAGCAATCTTTTTTAGGGTACCTTAAGGGCAGAGTCCAAACTAGTTTTAGGTTGTAGGCACAATTCACGTAATATTTCTCTCCAGAGATTTGTTTTCAGTTCTCTCTCATATTGTTCTGTGTACAAAACTATATAAGCTACCCAAATTGACTGTACGGATCCACCCAAAAGGCTTGGGCAATTAGACGAACCCGTCGCCCAATTTAGAAAGGAGCCAAAGGAACTTGAATTTTTTCCAGTGGATAGAGTCTGCAAAATATGATTTTATAAACAACCTTTTCCTCGTATTTGATTTTAAAAGAGAAAGTGCTTCTAAAGACGTGGAATTTTTTAAACGTACCTCATTCCCCCTCACAATTGTTAGCTAACAGAAAGATGAATTTACAGAAAATGGTAAAGGATTAGAATAGTAAAAAAGGCTTTTCCATTCTTTTGAATTTGATTCTTTTAGAAAATCACTTACCGAGAAGAGGTCTTGAAACATAATTTCTATCGTAGCTCTTGCATCAGTGTAGAAAAATGAGGCACGAATTACGATGTCTAATAAATAAAGCACACTTTGATCCCGGTTCCAGTCTGGCATCAGTACAAGAATATTTAACCACAGTCTTACTAAAGGTTCAGGCGTTTGTAAACAGTATCTGCAGAGATTTTTAAATTATTTCAAATTTAAATTATTTTCCGTTTAAATGAAGATAAATTCTAGAAGAAAAGTACCTCTCTTACCTTTTATAATTCAGCAAATGAGACTCAATCATGTTAGAAATCTGCTTCAAAATGACTCCTGGAAAGTCCGGAGCAATGAGATTTTTTGCCATCTTCATATACGTTCTGTCGGCAGTGATGAGAGCTATTGTCAATCCCAGGAATTTCTCATTTCTGAGCAGAGATTCTGGACAATTCAGACACAATGGAATAATATTATGTAGCGCCTGGAGCATTTGTTCGTACTTATAATAAGAGTGCAAGATCTGCAACTGGTCGAAGCCCTTGGAACAAATTAAAGGCACCGAATGTCCCCACAGTGTCATTCTCAGTGCCACGAAACAAGCTATTGGTTGTTTCTCTCTAAGAGCAAGAACCAGCATTTCCAAAGTGGCGTCCGAATCCAAATCAGGCACGTGAGAGAAAGCCTCACCAGGATTCACGATCGAGGATTGGCTAACAGCATCAGATTGATCCAACTGATGTAATCTTAATCTTGAAATCATCTCCCAAGTCCAAAGAGAAAAGGCATGCTCATTACTTTGAGGTCTTACTATCGACGAAAACTGCTTTACTCCCTCTGCTAAAAGAGAAACACTCTGTCCAGGAGTTTCGAAAATATACTTCATCGATAGTTCAACAACAAGTAAAGCAACTCTACGATGCAAATTAATTGGGAGATATAAGCTATCATTATTCCCAAATCCCCAATTAAGATGTGAAAGCACTAAACGTGCCAAGTGACTTTCTGTCGATGAAAGAGGGTACTGATGCAACCAAGCAGAGAGCACATTCATATCCTCACTTTGGGGAATCCACTTCTCAATCCTCAGTTCCGTAAAGAGATACAAACTTAACTTTCCAACTGCCACAAAGTTGTCTCTTAGTTTTAAAAGAATATCTGATAACAGCGAAGGATATTTACTGGTCAAATTTGATAAAAGTGACCTCGCATCCTTTGAACAAGTATCTTGAGTTTTCTTACTGAGGAAACCAATTTGGAAAAGGTCTATCGTCGTTGCTCTCACGAATTCATAATCCTCTTCAGACCTTGCCATCGCCATGTTGGCAAAAGTAGTCAACAAAAAATATGACTCATCACCGGGCAAGTTGCTCAATTTCCCTTCAAATTGTTTGTACAGATCTGGAGAACTCAACTCTGCTTCCCACTCTGCAGCGGACATCTCGAGTTCAGGGATATCAGCAAAAGCCGAATCTGTGTGCAGTATATAAAACAGTTTCCAGAGCATGCTAGAGGTGACGATGTGATAAGGAATCGCCGCGAGATACTGCCAAGCCCCGAGTCTTCGAGAAGAGAAAATACACAGAGTTGCTCTTAAAAAGAAGTAATCGTACTCCAGTTGTATTCGCGTTAGCATCGATTCATCTCCGATTTTTGATTTGTCGAAAGCTTCCCATAAATCACTTGCGTACTGAACAGTATCTCGGATTAAGGCACTTAATCTCTTCGCCAGCTGCCTGTACCTTGGGGAATCATAAGTCTTGAGACCTTGTTTCAACAATCGTACTACAATAGTGGAGAAAGCAAAAATCCTCAGGACATGATGTTCCGTAAGTGCGTTCCCGTCCTGGTGGAAATGATCATTCTGGCGCTCTATGAGCAAAATATGTTCGAACAGTTTGTCGAGAGGGATTTGATGCAAAAGTGATATGAGGTCGCTCTCGAAAAGATTCGCCCCGCAGTTCGCAATGTCCTCGTCTTCCTCTCCATCTTCATCGAGCATTACCCAAACAGTATCTCCAGGCTGACTTCCAGTGTCCTGCAAAGATATCTGGACCTGCTCCAAAAACTTATTCCTCTCTTTCACTGGAAGCAGAATAGCTGCAAGGATTGCAACAATGTGGTCCAAGTGAGAATCATTCAAGGGAGAAGTGCTCAGACTACGGTTTCTGGGCGGAACTGGAATCTGGATGTAACTTCGAGCCCAGGATGTTACTCCACCTGGACATCTGAGCACGTGATTCAGAAGAAAGAGATGATCTTGCCAAGTAGCAACTCTCAGCAAAATCGCTACCAACTTGGAGAGCCAGTCTCTTGTGTCAGTTACGAACTTCCCGTCTTTCAAAACTCGTCTTTGAAAGTTAAAGAGGATCGATATGCACATTCTGAGCTCCACGAGCTGTGGCATCATGTGCGAAGCCATCTGGAAAGGCTTGAGACTCACTGGGGCGTTTTGGGGTAAATTGGCAAAATCCTTGCACGAGATACAAACTCTCTGGACGTAATGTTCTATCTGAAGCTTTAGAGTCTCAGCTTCGTAGCAATATAACGCATGAGCATTGTGTAAAGATTCCTTGATGGCCGAGAGATTTTTAGTTAAGGCGACAAGGGTTTTTTGATTGAAATGTGCGACCGAGTATTCATGAGTCGCGCTGACTGGATTTCCATCTTGACATTCACCATATTCGGTGATTGAAGCTTTGTCCAAACACCAGAGTTGCTTCTGGATATCCTTGCAGGATTTCTTGAGAATATCGAGTTCGTGAGAGTTGACAATCAGGTGATTCCGGACTCGAAGGTAACTCATAAGAAATTCATGTAGTCTGTGTTGTTGACGGACACTGTGGCCTCGAAGTTGGAACTCTACGAATTCGTTGATGAAGCTTTCGACGAGGGACAATTCCTCATTAGTGTAAAGTGCAGCCAGCTGCTGTTCTGTAAAAGGTTTCACCAATTTGGAATCTGATCTGCATTTTTCAATGGTTGATGTTCGCGGCTTGAGAAGTGATTTTTCTGATTTGAGTGAAAGTTGCGGAGCTGACTGAGGCAGTGAAATTGCAATAGCATTTTCAATAATAGGAGCTGATGGAAGAGTGCCTATCAGCTGAATGTTGGAAACGTTGACTCTGATTTCTTCTACAGAATTGAGTACTTCCTCTTCTTCTGCTTTCGGTGCGGAAGCTTCTGGAAATCCGATGTCTACTTCGTCGACGGATTCGACTTGTTCCTGGAAAAATTACATAAAGTATATTGTGACAATTGTACAATTTTGATATTTAATTATTGGCTTTAAATAAAATCTTACTTCAACACATTCGCCATTTGATATCTCATCTGTTTGAATTATCACGACTTGACAGCTTTCTTTCTCATAAATCTCAGTGTCTATTGCTGCAGAATGCAGTTCGCTTTCCATATTTTCAATGCCTTCCCCACGAGGATAATTTGTTGGTGATTCTCCGAGTAAACATTCGAACTCCTCGAGAGTTGGAGCATCAGGAATTTCTCGTTCCAAACGAGAAGCTTTCATTCGATCTTTCTTCTTTTTCTGAAAATTAGATAAGAAAAATTAATAATTTAATATTTAATATCCGAAAGCGGAAAGCTTAATAGAAAAATTTTGGAGGAGAATTGTAAATCAAATTTATTGTAAGTTGACTTAGAAATAATCTATTCAGATTATTCCATTTTTCAAAATAGAAAAATGTGATAATCCAAACAATAACACTTTTTTAAAAAATACTAACTTTATCAAATTTTTTACATAATATTTAAATAAAAATAGAAATCTTTTGGCAAATTGAGGTGAACATTAATGCCTCAATTAAAAGAAATCTTAATGGTATTCATAGGCAACCCTCCAGATTGGAACAAATCTTGAGCTTAATGCCTCTCTTTTAAAATTTGTTTAAAGATCGAAATGAAATTTACTTTCTTATGAATATTTTTATGTACTAAAATAGAAAACAAAAAAAGCTCACAAATCAAAAATATACTTCCAACTATACCTCCTTCCCGACTCATTAGAGACAAATGTACAATAATGTACAACAAGATGAAAAAGAGGGAGAAAAAGAAAGATTATCGTTTATCAAGAAACGTTTATCAACCACGCCAATCTCTAACACTTTTTTTATATTCTTTCTCCATCTTTTTTATACTACTAAGGACCCAATATGTTTCGAAGCCAATTTAGACTTCCTCATCGAGGATTACTTACAGGAAAACTACTGTTAAAAATAATGAAACATACATTAATTAAAATCAATTATTACGTGAAAATAAAAATAGAGAAATTAATATCATATGTTCTTTGGTCAATTTTTTAATTTACTTATTAATGTCAAAAATATTTTTTCAAAAACCCCATGAACCTTACATATTATCAAAATTTTTTCTTGTAATACAGCCAATCTCAACTTTTTACTAGATGCGTAAAATTCTTTAATATTTTTTACTTCTTAACCGGTCACCCCAATCACATCCATCCTATTTTCCCAATTTCTATCAATTACGCTGAACTCCATAATAACAAAGAAGGCCAATCAGAGTAGACAAAAATTAACTTATGTAGAGAATTAAAAAATTATAGTCTGATGTTTGCACCATTCACAACACTAATTGAACATACATTTCAATTTTGTCAAAATACGAAATATTTAGTCAGGAATTCATGCACAAAGTTAAATTACGAAAGTTATCTTTTCATCTAGATTTAATTTTAAAATCTGAAAATTACAGTACCGGCCAGAATTGTCAGTCCACTAAAAAAAATCGTATTAAAAACATGCCTTCTTTTTTTCGTGGATATTTCAGTTAGAAACATAGCTAGAGAGATAAAAAAAACAATTGGAAAGCTTATTAAATTCCGCGTATAATGACCCCTAGTGGAAGTATTTTTGATAACTAGAGTAATAGAGATTGCGTTGACGTTTGAGAAAGACCGACCAATTTTCTGATTTTTGCAAATTTCCATTATACCACTTCAGCTCTCTGCATGCTCTAAGTGAGGTTAGAGAAAACATTGAAATTCACACATAATATAGTTTGGAATCTCCCCTTTAAAACAGGATGAAGAAACTCAAAAAATATTCAGTCGTTCTCAAGATCTGATTAAATTTATGAAGTCCTGAACATTCGACATATTTTAAACCGGTAGCCTTGAGTTTTGTTTTATTAAGAGAAGCAAAACTCTCGAACTATGGGACCCCGGGAGGCGCCAAGTGCCTATTCAGTTCTGATTGTGAGGCGAAAGGCGGTCAAATCGCTTGAGTGACGGCTAGCAAGTAGAACGTTCAGGACTTTATAAATTTAATCACATTTTGAGAACGACTGAATATTTTCGAAGTTTCTTCGTCTGGTTTTAAAGGAGAGATTCCAAGCTTTATTATATGTGATTTTCAATGTTTTCTCTAACCTCACTTAAAGCATGCAGAGCTAAAGTTGGATAATGGAAATTTGCCAAAATCATAAAATTGGTCGGTCTTTCTCACACGTTAATGCGATCTTTATTTATCAAAAGTACTTCCACTAGGGGTCATTTTACGCAGAATTTAATAAGCTTTCCAACTGGTTTTTTTCTCTCTCTAGCTCTATTCCGCACAGAAATATCTACGAAAAAAGAGAGGCATATTTTTAATACGATTCTGTTAGTGGACTGACAATTCTGGTCGGTACTGTTGAACAGTGAGAAAATAATCCACTTTTTTCCAAATTTCTCAATATGTAAGAAAAAGATTAGAGTACCAACTTCACGGTAAAACTATTTCAACAGCGAAAATTCTCCATCAGTACGAAGTGCAGTGTTCAAAGTCAACCAATTATATCTGAAACTGAAAAATTATTATATAGATTCGAATCTATATAATAATTTTTTATCAAAACCAAGAACATCTGTAAAAATTAGAAAATTAGCAAAATTCAACGTTTCATCAACTACAACATTTTATTTTTAAAAACGTTCGTTTTTAGTTCAGTAACAATGTGAAAAACACGTTCCATGAGATTATTAATGTTCCTATCTTAAATTAAATGCATTTTTAGTCAGTTTTTATTGATTTTTTCTATTTTTTGGGGCAAATTTGTTAAATTACGTAAGATAAACATCTGGGCAGAGTATAATTTTATAGATTTTAGGAAGAGGAGTAATTTTCAACCATGAACTGCTATTCATATTTTGCGTAGTTTTCGAGAAAAATCAGATTTTTAATCGTTAAAAATAAAAAAAATCGTTTTTCTCAAAAAACGCGTAGTACGACTTTTTCTTTCTTGACTTAAAATACCCGGGGGCATCTCCGAAACACGTACAAAAGAGAAACTGGATGTGCAAGCATTTTTGGGTTGAACTTAATCGAGGCTAGCCGTGAGAGTTATCAGAAAAAAGATTAATAAATATTAATAAATGATCATATGAGGAAGGCGCAAATTACGCGACATTTCTGCTGTCCAAAGGAAAAACCTACTAGTGTGACATTTGCCATAGAGGTTATTTTCTCATGCACATGTATCGGAAAATAGTCTTTATGGCAAACGTCACTTACTAGGTTTTTCTGTCGGACAGCACATTGTCATATCCATATAACCTCACCTGTCGTGTTTTCTGTTTTTCCATTGTAGCTTGATCTGTTTTGTGCGCTCAGAATATTTCCTTAAATGCTATCAACTGGAGCAAACAAGTAAAAATACCTCACTGCTACATCACATTATGGGAATTAATCTCAGGCGATTGTCATATTATCAATCGCTTTCATTCCTCAAGATAATTGAGGATTATATTATGCTTTCACGTATGATTCTGCGTCGCGTGTCAAGTCGTGTAAAACAACATCGAATATTTTTTTACAACAAATGGCATACTTTACAATACCGAGTATTATGTTGCTTCTTTGCAGAATTTTAATTTTACAATAAAGTTAATAGTGTTTATGGTTGATAATTGAAAATATTATTGCACTTTATCGTTTGTTTGCAGTACTTTGTCTTGTCTCAAAAGAAATGAAGTACATCAAAGTACATACTGACAGCTCACAGTTGACACCATTCCACTATCGATTAGATCGATGAGTACAACATAACCTTTTTTTGGCGCGTATTTTAAACTTACTGATTACAGGCTGAAAATGTAATTTAGTTTAAAAATTATTTTATTGCATGTGTATTTAACTTGAATTGCATTTAACTATTATTACTGATTGTTGAATAATAATTATTTCTAATTAAAACTAAAAATATATGCAATAATTTCGACTATTTCTCAGATATTTGTGAAATTAAAAGAACATATTTAGTGGTTCCAGAGGGGCTATTTTGTGAAGAAAATGCGTAGTTTATTTAAATAACCGCTGCGTTAATAAATTATTTTACTTCGCAATGCGTGTAATGTATTCTTTTTTGTGAGATACGTCACTCAGATATTTGACAGAATTAAAAAAAAATACTTATCGACATCCCTCCCCAGTTTACTTTTGTGTGTATGGATTATTTTACATTTGACATATAATTCAGACTTTTGGTAAATATCTGAGTAATCTATTATATTTCTAAGAAAATTACTGAATTATTTTACGCATGCCAAAGGAAAATAATCTAATAACAGTGGTTATTTAAATAAAATAAGCATTTTATTCATAAAAACAGGTTTGGGGGACTCCTATATATTAAAAAAATATGTATTTCATAATCTACTCATATTACATTTTTTATTAGCTACATATATAATATATGCGAAAGAAAATTTATACTTAAAAGTATACTAAGTTTTATGCTAAAGTATAGTTATGCACAAATGGATTTTTTTAATTGAAGAAGTATGAAATTGATTCAAAAAAAGATCATCCCTTGTGGGGATCGAACCCACGACCTTTGGATTAGAAGTCCAACGCGCTATCCTCTGCGCCAAAGGGACTTGAAATCCAAATTGCTTATACAGGAGTCTTTCGTTCAGAGTCCAGGAGCGTAATAAAAAAGTGCAAGTCCCCTTAGTATTATAGTTATTGAAAAAAAATCTTCTTAATTTAACGAACATTCAAGTTTCAACTCTGTGTTAATTATTTATAGAACCGAAAAATAAATTATGGTCTTGCAGAAAAGTAGGAAATGGTTAAATTTTTTTATTTGTATAAAAAAAATATTTTAAACTCTTATATATTTTTTTACCAAATAGTTGACAAAGATAATTTCTTAATTAAAAAACTTATAGAAAAAAAATTTGTGTACACGTATTTTCAATTATCTTTCATAACAACGAATTAGAATAAACAATATCTTTTGAAGAATTTGATGAGATATTTTTTTGAACAGGTCTTGGAAAAATCATGAAACTTCGAGAAGAATTAAAAACTACGCAATGGATTTAATATTGCTTCCTCACAGAGGAAGCTTTGTAACGATGAAAATTTTCAAACTTCATTTTCTGACAGATCTTGACATAATTGATGGGTGGCACAGCAAAACGAATCAACCCACATTTTGTCGAAAATGAGATTATTAGGTAGAAAATTATAAATAATTCAAAAGCCCATCGCAATTTTATTATATTAAGGAAAAAAATTATACGTAGATTTTAATGAAATAGAATCATTTTTAACAAAAAGGATGAGGTTTTTTCATTAAATATCGTGAAAGTGACAAAAAATGACTTTCAAAAACTCGAAATTTTAAAGAATTTTTGTCACAGTATTGGCAGTAATATCAGACCCCGTAAAACGATTTTTTCAAACACAGGGTTTTCATATTTTTGAAGTTTTTAATTTTTCGGTTATAAGTAAACTTTCTTAAAATTTTAGGAATGTAGCAACATAATAAGTATCAAATTTATTCGATTTGATGAAAGAGATCTATTGAACTATATAAAAATCTTCTAGGACCAATGAAAAATACATAATAATAAGCAATAGTAAATAATAAATCAATAATAAACAATAAATAATTAAAAAGCGCAGGTGAAATCCCCTTTTCTATCCCCTCATACTCCTTTTACAATCCAAGATCGCCGTTCCAACCCTTCTGACTCAATAATTTTGTGAAATAATTAATTACCCGGGAATTATCTGTAACATCCTCGATGAGGGTGATGACAGTGTTCATGAAATGATCACAACTAAAGATACACCCCACTCAAAAAAAATTTGAATCAAAGAAAATTTATTTCATTCAAAGAAATATCATACTGAATACGTCCAATCATGTATTTTCTTAATCCAAATAAATGGTTTTATCTTAACCAAAAATATGAAATTACGGAAACAAATGAATAATTATTTCTTTCAGTGGAATATTAATTTAGCGGAAGAACGTTGTTATTGGTTGAAAGAAATAAGAGATTTGTGCTTAAAAACTAGGTAGTTGATATGGTCAAATGTGATTTTAAATCAAGGAAATATCTCCGTCACGCAAATAGGATTATCTATAGGATTACATGTGTCTTTGGTCCTAAGATGCAATATACTCAATATATATTCAGAATAAGCATGCAACAAAGTTGAAAAAATATTAATTGATTCAAAGAACTAAATGATTGATTCAAAGAAACGAGAGATTTATTTAAATCTAGCAAGATCTAGCAAGATCTCTTTTTAAATTAACAGCTTTGTTACCTTCCCTCTTTATATTTGTCAGTGTTGAAAAAAACACAAAAACACGAACACTTTTGTTTAAAATTATTGTTTTTAGTTCTTTTTTTTATGATTGGAAAAAAGTTCACAAAAAAACAAATGCTCAACAGCAATAAATTTTTATCCGGAACACAAAGAGACCGAAGCGATATGTACACTGTTTAAAGGCGCGACATATACTAAACTACGAAATGTCTAAACCCAGAGAAATTCTTATATTTTAACGGAAAAGTTGACTCTTTTTTTTCCCCCTCTTTTTTCTTCCTGTTGTGTACATTTATTGTACATTTGTCTCTAATGAGCCAAAAAAACAGGTAGCTTAAAGCCTATCTTTGATTTTAAAAATTTGATGAAGCTAGAAATTTTTTAAAAATGTGTTACTGGTTTGGATTATTACCTCTTTCTTTTTGAAAGATGGAACAATCTGAATAGATTGGTTGTAAATCAACACACAAAATCTACTTTTTATCTTAACTATAAAGAAAATTTGTAGCTAACTCATTTCCTTGGGAATTAATTTTTATTGTGAGATAATATGCTCTGTCCACCTAGCGGACTTTGTCCTGAACTACTGACTGCTGAAAGAATTATTCATTTAGAATGATTAATTTCTCTCTCATGAACTAAATGAATGTTTCTCCCAGTGGATTTCATGAAAACTTCATTTAAAAAAATGATGATTGCAATGAAATAAATATATTATTGAAACAAATATGCCAAAATGTCAAATTTAAAAAAATACGTATTTACACGAAATGCGCATGCATTTATTTCAATAAAGTGTTTCTTTCGTTCTAACAAATATTTGTTCGAATTAATTTATTGTAGATTCTTTATTTAATATCCGATTTCTTCCCCTGGAATGGATCCATATTTAATTGAAAAAAAACATTCTTTTAATTTATATGATTATTTATTCGAAATAACCTTGTCAACTCTGAAGAATAATTATTTATCTGAAAAGAATATTTCTTTCACTCAAAGAAACTGAATTACTTTATCCACACATAGATAAATTACTTAATTTAAATGAGTATTTATCACTTCAAAAAATCGATTTCACTGAAGTGAGGAAATATTTCTTAGGGCGTTAAAAACATATTCAAAGAGGCCAGGTTTTTAGCTTCCAAGAATTAATTTCTTTGATATAATAATTTTCACATTTATTGCAAAAAAATATTTTTTTCTATCAAAGAAATATCACCAAAGAAATGATTTGTTTGAATCGAGTCATGCCCCTTTTGCCTCTAAACAATATTTACTCAACTAAAGTGAACAAATTCTTGGTACAAATAAAAAAAACAAAGAAACCCTTTCCTTTGGATCAAGTAATTTCTTTTTCAGTGCATATAATGAACGAGCCCAATCTACCGCGTAAACTGGGGCTAAGTGGCGCATATGTGGGGAAAAGCGGCGCACCCTTGATTCTGTATTTAAAACGCGATCGAAGTTTTACAATTGTTATTTGCAAGCTTCTATATTTTTTACCTAGAAGAAGTAAATATTGCATTCAGAAATGCAGAATTAAGGGTGCGCCGCTTTCCAGCACATACGCCACTATGCATTTTTGAATTTTTTATGAGACTATAGCTTCCTTTTTTTAATATACCACGATTTGACCAAAATTTATTTGGATTTATGTATCCGCTTGGATGCATGAAATTGTTTAAGGCTTTTCGTTCGATCAGCGAAGTTAAGCAACGCTTGTCTCGGTTATACTCGGATGGGGGTTGTCGTACTAGTGAAGTAAATATATCAAAGCTGCTTTCACTTTCGAACTAATTATTTTTCGTGCGATTTTGATTTTATAAAATTAACAAAAAATAACAGTTAAGAGAATAATGTAATTGTTATAACATAGTGTTCAAAGATTATAGAAATTTTTTGTTTTTCAGAAATTATAATTTTTGAAACTTAAGCTTACGGTACAGAGCCACTATATAATTATGCATATATTATTGAAAAAGAGTTTTTGATCGAAAATATGTCCTATAAATTTCAGGAAAATTGTCTCGTATTTTATAGAAGATATAGGCTATTTGAAAATTAATGATTTGAAAGGGCATGAAATTAGATGTTAATTTTTTCTTTGTATCACATATTATTTTAAGCAACGATCATTTAGAGTTTTTCAATTTATTATTCTGTTTCATTTCTTTGCTATAACTATAATAATATTGTATTTAATTCTCTCATTAAAGATACCAATAATAATGCCGACAGTTTTTTCCCGGTAATTTCTTTTCATAATTTTCTGCACAAGAATAAAGATTACTTAAGATTGCTTCATTATAAAATTTGGTTGGTATCAAATTTAGAAGTGAACTTAAATGAAGAAAAAAATTTATCTTGATTTAAGTAAGAGTTTATGTGAATTCAAGAAAACGTTTTGCTAACTGTTGCTCCTCTGTATTCGAACTTCAAAGTATTATCAATCTGCTCTAAAAAAATATTCAACTTTCTAATTATTTTATTTATGATTTTTTAGCAGAACATGGTGAAATATTAATAAAAAGATTTATTCACAAACATACATAAACTCAAGTATATTACACAGGAAAAACAATTTTTGTTTTAAGAAAGAGGGTCTTGTTTTATGACAAAAAAGGGCTCGAATTGATATAGCTTTCAGCCAAAAATTCGGCTTCATTTAAGGAGTACCGTTTTTTTGTCCTACTTATTGTACAATAAATAATAAAATTAGCCATAAGGTCAGATTTAAATAATAAATGTGTAATAGTCTAATAGAGAATAAGTGTACAAGGTAGGATGGACTTTATAAATGAGCCAATTGGGGAGCATGAAGATATCGATGTAATTATTAAGGGCCAATGGGAGACGAGGCATTTTGACTTGCGCGTTACCTGTATTTTACGCTCCCTCCCAGTATGTAGTTTAATTTGCTTTTCGTATAATTTACGGGATTATGATCATTCGACCTCGACGTGAAAACGCGATGGCGTTTTCAATGAAATGATTTTATATTATTTCTCTTCTCTTGTTTAAAATATCAATGTAATTTAATACACAATAATTTCTCTAATGAGTTATTAGTCGACCGAATGCAAATTTAAAACATTGTAAATTATTCAAATTTATGTAAAAGCCATATATGATGTAATAGTTTTAGTAAGGTATTCAGTAACTACACAAAAGCTTATTAAAACTAACACAGGGTGGGCAGTGGACCGGGAAACCAGGAAATGATCGGGAATTTTTTGAGACAGGGAAAAACCGGGAAATGACAGTGAATTTAATTTTTGACCGTGAATTTTACCAATTTTTAGAAGAAAAATCCCTTCAATCACTTGAAATATTACAAACTTCATATCACATTATATAATGAAGTTTAAAATAAGTTCGACTTCAACTTTTTTTTGAATATTAACTTTAATTGGCAACTTTTTCAATAATGAAATCATTCAGTTCACAATGCGTAATTCTAGAATATTTTGCTTTAAAATTGTTCCATTTTAGGTCTTCATTTTTAAGCGTACATTTTCAATCTGATGATTTCTGAATTGTAGTTTTGAAGACTTAATCAATTAAAAACTAAAAGCGTTTGAATTTGAAAATTTTTGATAAAAAACGTTTTGAGTTTATCAACTGTAAATATAAACTAATCAATGATTTTTAAAACTGAACTGTAGTTCGAATAATACAAATTGTATAACAATAATTGATTTTACAAGACGATTTTGAATCTGTTCAAAATTAAGCAATTTACAGCTTTTGACATTTTATATTTTGAAGACTTTTATCGAATTGGAAAGGGAAGAAATTTTATTTTTTTTTATATTTCTTTTTCAATTGGAAAAAAGACATTTAATTTTAAGATTTTTATAGAGTTAGAAGGGATGAAATTTTTGTGATTTTTTTTTCAATTAGAAGAGGGAAATTTTTTCTTTTTAACAGTTTCATTGAGTTGGAAGGGAGGAAATTTTTTTTTTCAATTATTTCTAAATTGGAATAGGGAAATTTTTCTATTTTTAAGATTTTTATAGAATTTTTTATAAAGATTTTTATAGAGGGACGACATTGTGGTTCTTTATTTATTTTTTAATTGAAACAGGCCATTTTTCCTTTTTAACATTTTATTGAGTTGAAAGGGCCGAAATTTTAGTTATCAATTTTTTCTGAATTGGAAGAGGGACATTTTTTTGTTTTTAAAATTTCTATCGAGTTGGAAAGGGAGGAAAAGTTCATTTTTTATTTCTTTTTTGATGGGAAGAGAGACATTTATTCTTAAGATTTTTATAGGCTTAGAAGAGACGAAATTTTTGTGATTTTTTTTATTACTTGGAAGAGAGAAATTTTTTGTTTCAACAGCTTTATTGAAGAAGGAAAATTTTTCTTTTTTTAAGATTTTTAAAGGGTTGGAAGGGACAAAAACTTGTTTTTTTTTCTGAATTCAAACAGGCTATTTTTTCTTCGTAACATTTTTATTGACTTCAAGGGGGGAACTTTTTATTTTCAATCTTTTTCCTGAATTGGAAGAGGGTAATTTTTAATTTTTGACATTTTGATTGAGTTGAAAGGAAGAGAATTTCGCTTTTCAAATTTTTCCGAAATCGAAGAAAGACATTTTTTTGTTTTTGAGATTTTTATTGAGTTAGAAACGGAGGAAACTTTGCTTTTTTATTTCTTTTTTAATTGGATGAGATACATTTATTTATTATTAAGATTTTATGGAGTTAGAAGGAACGACATTTTTGTGATTTATTATTTTTTTTTTTAATTGGAAGATGGAAAATTTTTCTTTCCAACAGTTTTATTGAGTTGGAGGGGAGGAAATTTTGGTTTTCATTTTTTTTCTGAATTGGAAGAGGGAAATTTTCGTATTCTTAAGATTTTTATGGAGTTGGAAGGGACGAAGTTTTGATTATTTATTTTTTTCTGAGTTGAAACGAGAAATTTTATCTTTTTAACATTTTTATTGATTTGGAGGAGGGAAATTTCGGTTTCCAATTTTTTCTGAATTGGAAGAGGCACACTTTTTTGTTTTTAAGATTTTTATCGGGTTGGGAGAAAGGAAATCTTTCTTTTTCATTTTTTCTGAATTGTAAGAAGAACATTTTTTTAGTTTTAAGGTTTTTATCGAGTTGGAAGAGAGGGAATTTTGGTTTTCAAGTTTTTCTAAACTGGAAAATGGATATTTTTTTGTCTTTCAGATTTTTATCGAGTTGGAAAGCGAGGAAATTTTGGTTTTTTATTTCTTTTTTGATTGGAAAAGAGATATTAATTTATTTTTAAGATTTTGATAGAGTTAGAAGGGACGAAATTGTGGTTGTTTATTTTTTTTTTAAATTGAAAGATGCCATTTTTTCTTTTCAACATTTTTGTTGAGTTGAAGGGGGGAACTTTTTATTTTCAATCTTTTACCTGAATTGGAAGAGAGTAATTTTTTATTTTTGACATTTCTATTGAGTTGAAAGTGAGGAAATTTTGGTTTTCAATTTTTTTTGTATTGGAAGAGGGACATTTTTTGTTTTTAAGATTTTTATCGTGTTGGAGGGAAGAAAATTTTCGCTTTTTATTTTTTCTGAGTTGGAAGAGGAACATTTTTTTATTTTTAAGGTTTTTATCGAATTGGAAGGGAAAAATGTTTGGTTTTCAAGTTTTTCTAAATTGGAAGAGGCACTTCTTTTGTTTTTATCATTTTTATTATTGAGTTGGAAGGG
>JAUMHM010000048.1:12585796-12597898 GCA_032362435.1 Melikaiella ostensackeni
TGAAGTTTTTGTAAATAAATCACCGTAAAAAGTAAACTATTGCATATTTCAGCATTTTGAAAAATGCATTGCATTCAGAAATGTTCAGGGAATATTTGTGAATTTTTTCAGACTTTTACTGACGTCGCCGTTCTTCTGGAAACAGGTCAAAGTGGACCCTTGAAAAAGGAGGCCGAAAAACCCTGTTTTTTGGGACGTTTTGCCTTCTAACTATTGGAAAAAAATGTTTAGGATAAAAGTGAATATATTATTGAATTTGGAAGACTTTAAGCTTTCAGACACTTTTTTAAGACATTTCAGAGACTTTTTTTGTACGAGTTGCAATCAAAGGAAGAGAGGGGCCTCGACATTTGGCCCGGACTTTAGAGGGTTATCCTTTTAAAAATCCCAGTCTTTCTATCCACGCCTATCTACCATATTTCCACTCTCATCCTTTTCTATCCACCACCTACTCCTTGGATCTTTATTTATCTTTGTTTCAATCTCAATTCACCCCTATTCTTTCGAATCTCAATGTTTCTATCTAAGTATATCTCTTATTTATCTACGTCTATCTTTTCCTATCCATCAGGAAATCCAATATCCTACTTATCTTTTTCAATCCCTATTTTCCTATCTAATGTAATCCTTTTCTATCTATCCCTTCTTATTCTTCTGCCAATATGAAATCCTGATTTCTTTTTCAATCCCTATTGTCCAATCGTTGTCAATCCTTTTCTATTCCTTCTGCAATGGCAATCACCTATATCCTTTTGAATGTTTGTATTTCTATCCAAATGTCTCCTCCGCTTATCCACGTCTATTCCTTCCGATTCCCTTGTCAATCTAAAATTGACCCATC
The DNA here is from genome assembly GCA_032362435.1 of Melikaiella ostensackeni. Lineage (NCBI taxonomy): Eukaryota > Metazoa > Arthropoda > Insecta > Hymenoptera > Cynipidae > Melikaiella > Melikaiella ostensackeni. Next base: position 12,586,638 of record JAUMHM010000048.1, read on the forward strand.
TTTTTCAATCCCTATTTTTCTATTGAAGTGAGTCCTCAATTTGTCTATTCTACAATATAAATTACCCCTATCCATTTGAATTCCAGTCTTTCTATCCACTTATATATCTTCCTATCCGTTACTCAATCTGAAATCCTACGCATCTCTTTAAATCCCTATTTTCCAATCTAAGTGAATCATTTTCTATCTCTATAAAAATAAAAATAGGAAAAGTGTTCACCCTCAGCTATTAACCCTCCAACGAATAGTGACTATAATAAAATCTTAGTTTCAACCCCTCATGAGGGATCTATAAAATATAATTTCGAAACTTTTTATTTAAAATTAATTGTCTAAACAAATATGAATTGTTAGAGATTTATAAATTCATTCAAGTTTGTAACAAATATGAAATTGCTAAATTTTCATTTCCTTAAGTATAAATATTGAAATTTTTAAGATTATAATTTTAATGATATTGGAGGCATTTGAACTTTAAATGTTTCCATGCTGAATACTTCATCTGACATTTTGAAAACTCTATTTTTGATTTTTTTGAAAGAAGTAATCAATATATTTTCATAAAAATAAGGTAAAAGTGGAATTTTATTGGCTTAAACCATTCAGTTTATCATTCAAAGGATTGCTGCAGAAACTGAATTTCTTACGCAAACTGAAACCCTTCAATATTTTTGAAGAATGGTGAAAAAAGTGGGAAAGAATTAGTTTTTTGAAAATTGCTTCTTTCCAGCTCATCTTGAATCCCAAGTACCTGTACAAGAATTGAAGTGTGTACAATTTTCGGTGAAATAAATAAGAAACGGAACGTTCTATCTCTCAAATTTTCGGAGTTAGGGCTCTCAGAAGAAGATTATGCGCCAATAATTTAAAGAAACAAAAATCTAGTTTTTGTGAAGTAACTCAATCCCTATGCATCTCTGGTGAAAATTGTAAGTAAATTTATTAAAGGTGACTCAGTTTCGAGTAAATCTAAAAAAAAACATTGCTCTAGCTCTAATAGCACCGAAACACAAAATTTCATTTAAAAAAGTTCATATTCAGAAGGCCATAATTTCGGTGCAATTAGAGCTAGAGGATTTTTTTTGAAGTCTACTCAAAATTGAATCTCCTTAAATTAATTTACTAGAAAGTTTCATCCGAAATTCTCAGGAAATGAGTTATTTTGGGAAACTAGGAATTTCATTTCAAAAATTGATGTTACACAAAATGTCATCAAAAAGGCTAATATTCAGAAGGCCATAATTTTGGTGCTATTGAGCTAGAACAATATGTTTTTCATATCTACTCGAAATTGAGTCTTATTTGAATAATTTATTAGCAATTTTTGCTAGAGATACATAGGAAATGAGTTATTTCAAAAAAACTAGACTTATTTTGTTTATTCTTATTTTGTTTCAATTGTTTCCTCAAAATCGACTTCTGAGGGTCATAAGTCTGAAACTGTTAGAGGAAGACATTTTTTTACAGGAAATTTTACACACATTAATTCTAGTACAGGTGCTTGAGACTTGAGATGAACTGGAGAGAAGCAATTCCAAAGAAACTAATTTTTTCCCACTTTTCTCGCAATTTTTCGAAAATATTGAAAGATTTCGGTTCTCGTAAGGTGTTCAGCTCTCGCAACACTTTTTTGGATGATTAATTGAATGGTTTAAGCCAATGAAATTCCAGTTTTAACTCATTTTCATAACAATATGTTGATTAACCTCTTTAAAAAAATCAAAAATAGAGTTTTTTGTTATTGATTAATGTAATCTAATGTCGTGACATTAAACCAGGCCTGTAAGCTTTTCAATTTTACACTCGACATGCTATTTAACATGTACGCTCCTAAATTTAACACTAGAAGGAATAATCTTATTCATCCACCGTGGTTTACAAAAGATATTGTCTATAATATTTATTCAAAAGATAAGTATAGATCTAAATTTAATGTAACCAAGGATCCATATCACCAACAACTTTATAAAATTCTTAAGAAAGAAATAGATATTAATTTGAGCTCTTCTTTCAAGCAGTACAACAGTAAAATAGAAAGTGGGATTATTATTAATCCTACTTTCTTTTGTATTGCAATTCTTTTGCAGATTATTTCATGAAAGTTTTTAGTCCATCTGATCTCCCAGAAGCTGATTGGAAGGACAAATATCCTATCCCTATCAAAAGACTATTATTGACTGGTCAAATTAACACAGTTCAACTTAAGGATTAAATAATCCCCATATAACCTTAAGACAAATTCGGAATGCCATAAAAAAGATGTCTACTAAAGAAATAGCTGGTTCTGATCTGATCCCATCTTCTCTTATTAAAAAATGTTCTGAACTTCTGCTTCTTCCACTTAAAATTTGGTTTTATTTTTCTATTCAAATTGGTTATTTCCCTCAAGTTTGGAAGCCTACCCGTATTTGTCCTGTTTGAAAGAAGGGTGACAAATCTCTTATAGTTAACTGTAGACCCATATCTGTATCTTGTGACTTCTCTAAGATATTCGTCAATCATTAACTGCACATAATCAGGTTGATGTCATTTATACTAATCTCTGTAAAGCATTTTATAAAGTAGATCATGCAAAATTGTTAAATAAGTTACAGATACTTGATCTACCGGATAACATCATTCGACTATTACAATCTTATTTATCCATAAGGCGCACATTTGTTTAGCATTGTGGACAGTGGACAACTCTTCCGTAGAATTTGTCCCTACTTCTGAAGTGCCACAAGGATCTAATCTTGGACCACTTCTATTTATCATCTATATGAGCGATCTTTGGGCTCATCTCAATTGCTATCATTTTTATGCAGATGATCTTCAGTTATCCTAGCTATCTTTGATATTACTTCTTGTATTTATCTTCAAGATGATATTAACAGATTTGTTGACTGGTGCACATCCAATAAACTTGAAATTAATATTCAGAAGTGTCGGATTACGACCATTCCTTGTTCCTTGCAAAAGAGATAAGTTAATTAAGTTTCATTGCAAAATACAATGAGTAGTTCTCGAAAGAGGGTCGAGAATGATCATGTTATTCCAAACTTTGGTATGATTTAAGCTGAAATATTGCTCGGTTGTTTGGACTTCTAATCTCCATAAACATAGAAATCTCATAGAAGCGTATCACAAAAGGTTTTTATCGGGTCTGTCCATAAGCTTGTGCGTATTTTTTAACACTTGAAAAGTAAACAAAAAAGACAGAATATATTCAGTCTATCAATTATATATTTGCCATCGTTATCTATAACTACCTGTCATCTCTTCAACAACATATAGACGCCTTGTTTGTAAAAACACTTAGGTTTGGAAGCAAATACTCGTATACTGCCTTTTTTAGGTCCTCTGTTGAAATGAATTTTTTTTCTGTGAGAAAACTTCCTAGGCCTCGAAACAAGTGGTAATCAGACGGTGCTAAATTCGGAAAATATGGTGTATGAGGCATGAGATCACAATTGAATTCCTCAATTTTTTCAGTGACTAGTTTTGCTCTATGAGGTCTGGCATTATCCCTGTGAAATAAAACTTTCTTCCTATGTACCAAGGCAGGACGTTTTTTCATCAGTTCTGAGTTTAGTCTTTCAAGTTTTTCAGCGTAAACTCCAGCAGCTACAATTTGATTGAGCTGTAAGAATTCGTCGTGGATAATAACGGATTCATCTCACCAAACATACAACAGGATTTTTTTCTAATAGGGTCCTGCTTTTGGTGAGGGTTATGCTGGTTTCTCCTTATCCACCCACTGTCTCTTCCTCGTAGTATTATGAAACAATATCCACTTTTCATCTGCCGTTTCAATACGATCGAGAAATCGACATTGATACTGACGAGAGAGTAGAGATATACACACGTTAATTCGGTACTGACGGTTTTCTTCGGACAACTCATGAGGAACCCATTTCCCAAGTTTTGACACTTTACCAATAGCGTGCAGATGACGATAAATAGTCCCATGAGATGAATTTAATTTTTCTGCAATCTCGTCTATACCATAGGTAGTTATGGTTCCGCTTCAACCAAACTCTTTAGGGATTCATCATTGAATTCAACTGGCCGACCAGAACGAGGCAAATCCTCCACATTGTCTGCACTTTATTTGTATCTTTCAAGCCACTTTTGCGCTATTCTTATACTAATAAATTTTTCACCATGAACTAGATTCAATTTTTCTGTGGCGTTAGTAGCATTTTCCTCAGTTTTAAAGAAAAAGTATAGAACATGTCTCTTGTACTCGTCAGAATTTTCCATCACTAGAAATACTTCGAACCCTCTACTCTCCACCAAAGTTGCGTATAGACTGAGCACTACTCAAATTTACGAAATACCGCGCAATAGATGAGTCACTAACTCGAAGTTGAAATTCCTGTTCAACTCGTCCAAACGATCGATCGGCAGGTAAAAAGCTATGAACTCTAACAGGAAATGTTAAAAGAATGTCGAACACATTCTGGGAGCGATTCTGAAGCCAGTAGAGTAACGCATGGACAATGTGTGAGTTTTTAATTTGGCCTCCACACCATTACAAAATAAACGTAGATGCTCGATCAATTCTAAATCAAGTGAGTCTAAGTAATCTAACAGTACACATCCTACTTCCACGGAACCTCGACCTGCCTGATCTTCAGCTCACGTATAAAATGATGGATATCTAGAATCCATTTGAATGCAACAAAAACTATAAAAACTAATTTGTCGCGAGAAAAATGCTCCCTGAATATGTCTTTTTGGCAGAGATTGAACTTGCTGTAGATCAAAACAAAACGAGTATGAATTTGAAGGCTTTTCCTGTGATGATTCATAAAAAGTTTTTGTTCTTTTTTTATGGATTCTCAAATTTGCCATCAAATCACTTCTTTTATTGACGTTTTTTTGGACAATCAAAAGATTTTTGAATAGAGCGGAGGTAGTGCAACTGTCACTTGCAGGTGACGAAAACTCGATGTTATAATCTGTGTTAAAAGTTATTCTAAATACATCGTATGCTACTTTCAAGTTAGGATGCGTTTTCTTGTACTCATCGTGGAGGTTCCTTATAGTCCTATCAGCCAATAAATAAATACGTTTTTATTTTGACCTACCGTAGTGACTCAGTAGCATGTAATTTTCCAATGAAATCTTACATTTTTTCTCGCTTTTCTGAAAAGTTACTTGATCGCATATTTCCAACCCTATTTTCTTTAGGAATTTCGCCTTATAAGAAAGTTTTACCAACATAACGGACGCATCTTATTTTTAAATCGAAAACTCGAGTAAAGAATTTTTGACAGACTTGTACAACATCGCCATTTATTGGTTTCAGAAAGTAGCTTAGAGTTATTGAACGCTTCCTCTCCAAATTATCGACCCTTGGACGTTTTCTAATTGGTTCTTCTACTGCTAACGTGTGGCAGAATTGTATATCTTGGGCCACTTTGTTTGGTTTTGCGAAGAAATTTGCTCTGAGTCTTTCGACGTCCGAAAATTTTATTCTCTTACAACAAATGTCTTAGTGTTGTAGCTGCATAGGATGCACTTTTGAACTCCAGAAATCATCAAAATATCAATATTTAAAACGAGAAGAATATAAGCACAAGTTGGTGGAGTAAAAATACAGAAATTATTTGAATCATTTGAGCCAAGCAATAAAAAAAGTTGTGGTTTGACAACTGAAAGAAGAAAAAAAATGTTCGGTTTTCTGTTCGGTTTTGAATTAAAAATATACTATTGAGGAATAATAAAAAATAAGAAATCAATAAAAAATTTGTTGTGCACGATAAAATTTTTTCATAACGTAAGAAAAGAACGTTTTTTTTAAATCTAGTTGATTGCACATTTTTGAATAAAAGTTGTACACGTCGAATTAAAAATTTTCTTCAGTTTGAATCGAAGAATTACGTATTTTTGCAGTATAAACAAAATTTTCGAACTTTTTAAAGCGTTTCCAAATCGTGAATTTTGCCTATTTTAAACGTTGTAAACGTTTTAAAAACAACGAAACTTTTTTTTCTATAACAACAAAATAATGACATGTTTCTTCGATTCAATTAACTAAATTTAAAAAAGTTTGTTTGTTGCAGATTTTTAAACCATTGTAACTTGTTCAAAAAATTTTGTTTTTATTTTTGTATATTTGTTCACCACAAAAACTTTACTTACAAAAAATTTGCCACAATATTTTTGCTCGTAGGCAAAATCTTTTTCAATTTTCAATTTCAAAAACCGATCAGAAGACGTTAACCGATTTCAACAACCTTGATTGTACTTCTTCCAAATGCTAAAGCACAAATTTTTTTCAACTATATCTTGAAAAACCTACGTAACACCTGAATGAAAGAACTGCGCGAAGTTTAAAATGCAATTTTTTTATAATCTGATTTTGAAAATTATCCAAAGTGAGTTAAAAATGTTATATTTTATGTTTACTGATGAACTTTAACATGCAAATATTAAAAAATACATTTTTCGCCATTTTTTTTACATATATAATTCACAAAAAAATATGAAATTATGTACTACTATGCGAAAATTCCACAGTTATCCCATGAAAATAAAATTATGCGTTTTGATGTGATGTTAAAGTGAATATATGTATTTGGCATGGAAACTTTACATAACATGAAAGTTTTGAGTTATACTTAATTTTGAGATATTATGCGATTATGCGCTTCGTATAAACTAGAGTATTTTAATAATTCATTATATCCACTAAAATGAAAATTCTAATTTAAAAAAAAAAGTTTACCTCTTCGCTCTTTCGGCTTCCTTTTCCTTACACTCTGGATCCATTATTGTTCTTACCATTTCTTTCATAATTGTAAGATTTAATCTCTTTATACAACTCTTTTTGCAGGTTGAATTTTAATGAAATAGGTAAAAACAATTGAGCATGTATTGAAAAAAAATATCAGAAATTGAATTTCAGAGCACTTTTCAAATACGTATTTTGCAAAAGCGAGCGAATAAAACACAAAAATTCTTTTTCGACATCAAAAATAATTTTTGTTATTCACTAAATTTTTATGTTTAGCATTAAATTAATTTAAAAATAACAAAAGTACAGTAAAATATGTAAAAAGGGTGATTTTGAATTTATTTCTCTTTGGTTAATTACGGTCATTCACAAAAGAGGACTTTAACGTTTTGGTCATTTTTCCAAGTGAAAATAATTCTGAATTTTTAAAAGGGCTTTTATCATTTTTGGTAAAGTACAAAGTTTTTAAAGTGGAAATTCATTAAGAAACTTTTTTTTCTTTAATATAACCATGATATATGGATTTTTAAGGTCCGAAATATATAGAATTCATGCTTATCTCATTTAAAAAATGGACTTATGCCTTTATGGCCGCTTACTCCATAGTTATTTAGAGACATTTCAGACATACGTTTATTCATTTAAATTTTTAGAAACTGTTAGGAAACAATTTTTGCATATATAGCAATTACAACAAAAATTGATCCCACAGAAGGTGCAGGTAAATAAAAATTACACCTTAATTGTCGAAAGATTATAAGAATATGGTGGTATCAGAAAATTAAAGAGAGGGATGCACGTCCAAACTGGAATCCCCACCCCCGATATTTACTCTAACAACGAGGTGAGGGAATGGTCGGCAGTTTCAGGGTGATACAGACGCGTGGCACCTCTCATCGAAATCCCATCGAGGGTACAAACCATCTCACAAAAAATCTTTTTTTTTATAATAAAAATCTTACTTGATAATAATAAAATAATCACTGACTTTGCAAAGCGATGCCGGTATCAAAAAGTTGATTGAAAAGAAATAGTGTCTTTGGACAACTTTGCAAAGAAACTCTCACCTAAACAATTGAAACATAGTGAATCAGATTGTGTTTTTTTCATTCGCGAGTGTTTTGTTACTTTTTTTATGTAAAAAATGGAATAATTGAGCTGCAGTAAATAATTATTTATAAATAATAATGCAGCCAATCGATATATTAAAGAAAGAATTGAATGATTAAGGTAGTTAAAACATTAAATTAAACACTGGTAAACAAAAATCCAAATGTCATCAAAGACGAAAGTCCTAGTGCCTCCGGGGAGACCTTCTTCACCTAGAAAATTTTTTGCGAGAATTTATGGACACCTGGAAACGAGTAAGGAGGATAAGAAGGATATCAAGTCTCCAGGTGGGAAATTAACTGACAGGCGTAATTCGCATGATCGAGTCGACCCCTGTGATGAGGAAGTGACAGAGATTGAGCGAAGACTATCGGATGAGAGACCGGATACACGGACCCATGAACCGGAAGTCACCTGGTCGAAGAGGCCCGAGGAAGATGAGAGAAGACCCGAAAAAGACCCAAGTCTACCACCTCTGGGTCTACCTTTTTTGCCCCATGGATTCTTCCCTGGGGGTTCAACCCATTCCATGAATCTTACCCACCTGGCTCATCAGAATTCGATACAGCAACATCTTCATGGGCTACCACTTCATGGACAATCTGATCATCATCTTCACGGATTTTCTGCTTTTCGTAAGTGATTTTTCATTTCGTTTTATCATTTTGTAATTGTAATGTTTATTTCTGTCGTGTTTTCCTTTCGATGTACCGTGATCACTTTTCAGGAGTTGCATGAAACAAGACAGAAAAACGTCTTGTTTTTGTTATACATTAATTTAAGCCAGTGTTTGGTCTTTAAGCTAGATTTAAGCCGATTTTTTGTCTTAAGTAGTGTGTCTACTCAAACCCTGGAAAAAATTCCCTGACTATTCCAGGTTTTTTCCAAGTATTTATAGATTTTCCCAGGTTTAATTCTTCTTAATAAGGGGGCTTCCATAAATCACGTGGCCCATTTTCTGCCGATTTTTGATCCCCTCCCCAATATAGCCCCTTTTTCCGACTTTTCTTATAGTTTTTGGCCATTGTGTGGCACTAGGCTGGACCCCTCCCCACCTAAACTAACCACGTGGTTTGTGAAAGGCCCCTAAAGTGCCATTCAAGTATTAAGTACTGCATTTTTTAAAGCAATCGACCCTACACCATTTGAAATTCAAAGCATTACATAATACTTGAATAACCCAAATATATTATCCACTTGTGAATGGTATTTATATAAGTAATTAACATTTAAAAAACGGAATATGTATCAATTTCGCAAGTTTATTATAAATAATGTTTCTTAGCCCTTGTAAATATCTAAATGGATAAAATAATTAACTTTTTTGTTGAAAATTTATATTTTCGGGTTGAAAATTTCACTGTTTTGTTTTTCATTTAAAATTTGATTACATATTTTTTGGTTGAAAATTAATTTTTTCAACTGAAAATTTAACAATTTGTTTGAAAATTCGTCTTTGTGGTAACAAATTAATATTTTTGGTTAAAAATGCAAATATTTTCTTGAAAAATTGTCTTTTTTGGAGAATTCAACTGTTTTGATTAAAAATTTAATTCTTTTTTGGTTGAAATATCCACTATTATATTTTTTGATGAGAACTCACCTTTTTTAGTTAAAAATTCAACTACTTGGTTAAAAATGGAACTGCTTTGTTAAAAATTCTTTTCTTATGTTAAACATTCATCGTTTAAGTTGAAAATTAATCTTTTTGGTTAAAAATTTAACTATTTTGTTGAAAAATCGTGTTTTTCGGGTTGAAAGTTTAACTTCTTTGTTCAAAACTAACTTTTTTGGTTGAAGATTCAACTATTTCGTTGAAAATTTAACTATTTGGTTGAAAATTAACTTTCTGGTTACAGACTTATATTTTCGGGTTCAAAATTCAAATATTTTCTGAAAAATTCGTATTTCCTGGTAGAAAATTAATCTTTTTAGTTAAAAATGCAACTATTTTGTTGAAAAATTTTGTTAAAAATTCGTATTTTTTGGTAGAGATTTATTCTTTTCAGTTAAAAATGCAACTATTATGTTGAAAAATCTTCTTTTTTTGTTGAATTCAACTGATTTGATTTAAAATTTAATTCTTTCTTGGTTAAAATATCAACTATTACATTTTTTCTTAAGAATTCATCGTTTTTGGTTAAAAACTCAACTACATACTTGTTTGAAAGTAAAACTAGTTTGCTAAAAATTCCTTTTTTTTCATTGAAGATTCATAAATTAAGTTGAAAATTTATCTTTCTGGTAGAAAACTAATCTTTTCAACTGAAAATTTAACTATTTGTTTGAAAATTCGTCTTTTCTGGTAGAAAATTAATATTTTGGCTAAAAATGCAACTGTTTTGTTAAAGAATCGTCTTTTTTGTTGAATTCAACTGTTTTGATTTGAAATTTAATTCTTCTTTGGTTGAAATATCAACTATTACATTTTTTGTCGAGAATTCAGTTTCTTTCGTTGAAAACTCAACTACTTGGTTAAAAATGGAACTGCTTTGTTAAAAATTCTTTTTTTATGTTGAAGATTTATCGTTTAAGTTAAAAATGAATCTTTTCGGTTAAAAACTTAACTATTTTGTTGAAAAATCGTCTTCTTCGGGTTAAAAATTCAACTCTTTTGTTGAAAATTAATTCGTTTTGGTTGAGGATTCAACTATTTGGATGAAAATTAACTTTCTGGTTAAAGACTCATATTTTCGGGTTCAAAATTCAAATATTTTCTAGAAAATTCGTATTTTCTGGTAGAGAATTAATCTTTTCAGTTAAAAATGCAACTATTACATTTTTTGTTGAGAATTCATCGTTTTTTTGTTAAAAATTCAACTACATACTTCTTTGAAAGTAAAACTACTTTGCTAAAAATTCCTTTTTTTTATTGAAGATTCTTAAATTAAGTTAAAAATTTATCTTTTTGGTAGAAAACTAATTTTTTCAACTGAAAATTTAACTATTTGTTTGAAAATTCGTCTTTTCTGGCAGAAAATTAATATTTTTGGCTAAAAATGCAACTGTTTTATTGAAGAATCGTCTTTTTTGTTGAATTCAACTGTTTTGATTTGAAATTTAATTCTTTTTTGGTTGAAATATCAACTATTACATTTTTTGTCAAGAATTCACCTTCTTTGGTTGAAAATTCAACTACTTGGTTAAAAATGGATCTGCTTTGTTAAAAATTCTTTTTTTATGTTGAAGATTTATCGTTTAAGTTGAAAATAAATCTTTTTGGTTAAAAATTTAACTATTTTGTTGACAAATCGTCTTTTTCGGGTTGAAAATTCAACTCTTTTGTTGAAAATTAATTCGTTTTGGTTGAGGATTCAACTATTTCGTTGAAAATTCAACTATTTGGTTGAAAATTAACTTTCTGGTTAAAGACTCATATTTTCGGGTTCAAAATTCAAATATTTTCTAGAAAATTCGTATTTTC
>JAUMHM010000048.1:12599611-12610683 GCA_032362435.1 Melikaiella ostensackeni
TAGAGAATTAATCTTTTCAGTTAAAAATGCAACTCTTTTGTTGAAAAATCTTCTTTTGTTGAATTCAACAGTTTTGATTTAAAATTTAATTCTTTTTTGGTTGAAATATCAACTATTACATTTTTTGTTGAGAATTCATCGTTTTTAGTTAAAAATTCAACTACATACTTGTTTGAAAGTAAAACTACTTTGCTAAAAATTTCTTGTTTTATTGAAAATTCATTATTTAAGTTGAAAATTTATCTTTTTAGTTGAAAATTAATTTTTTCAACTGAAAATTTAACCATTTGTTTGAAAATTCGTCTTTTCTGGTTTAAAATTAATCTTTTTGGCTAAAAATGCAACTATTTTGTTGAAAAATTGTCTTTTTTGTTGAATTCGACTGTTTTGAGTTGAAATTCAATTCTTTTTTGGTTGAAACATCAACTATTACATTTTTTGTTGAAAATTCACCTTTTTGGTTGAAAATTCAACTACTTGGTCAAAAATGGAACTACTTTGTTAAAGATTCTTTTTTCTGTTGAAGATTCATTGTTTAAGTTGAAAATTAATCCTTTTGGTTGAAAACTTTACTATTTTGTTAAAAATTTCTATTTTCGGGTTGGAAAGTCAACTTTTCTAGTTGAAAATTCGTCTTTTTGGTTTAAAAATTTATTTCTTTCAGTAGAAATTTCATATTTTTTAGTTAAAAGTGCAACTGTTTTGTTGAAAATTATACAAAGAAGTTATTTTTAAATCAGTATAAATCCAGTACTTTAAAAGTTACTCTTACGAATAAAAAATCATTGTTATTTAATTTTATATTACATTTGAAAAAAAAATCAGCACACTCGAAAAAATTCCCTGACATTTCCAGGTTCCTCCAGGTAAAGAAAAAATCCCTGACAATTCCAGGTTCTCTAGGTGAGTAGACGCCCTGTCAAAAGACTGCACATTCAAAAAAAGATCATTTTTGCTGCAGAGCATTTTGCTCCAGCGATCAGTTGACTCTCGAGATCATAATGATCTGTTCATTCGGTTCATCTTGATCTGCTTTCAGGGTCATGTGTCAGACTAAACAAAATGGCCGCCAGTTTGTGGCGCGAATGTCATAACCTAAATATTTTGTCTAACCGCGCGCAAATGACAAATATACTTAACAAGAAATATATTCTGTTATCAAGTTTTGATATTTTCTTACTTTTCAAGTCCACTGCACGATCATAAGTCATAAAAAGCTTGCATACATATAAGCCAAATATATTCCAATAATAATGGCCATCTTGGCTTGACTTGATACATGACCCCGAATCAGATTATCATATGATCTCAAAAATCGATCATTCATTCCGGCCGATCAAAATGCTCTTGATTTCGGTATCATTTTGTTGCATATCAAAATGATGTTGATTTCCGTATCATTTTAATCATTATTTTTAACTGCGCATTAGCCTATTTTTCTATGACAGTTACTGAAAATTCTAGTGGGTTTTCACTGTGAGGATCAAGTTTAGAGATTGTAGACCAATTTTTCAATGAATGTGAGAATCTTCCCTTAGAATCTTGAAAATTCGTATATAAGTACTGAAAAGCTTTCGAAGATCTGTATCGAGTTTATAGGGAAAACCGGACTTTGATCTCGTGATCTGCTTATCAAATCGCAATATTATATATAATAATCTATACTTTTCTGAATAGGTACAGATATATGTACATATAAAAGTGGACTCTGCGTTTGCTTTTACAACCACAAAATCCATTCGACTAAGTAGGTACTTCAGATACAGTGGCGGATTTAGCGGGCGGCTAAAGAGCAATTTCATTGCCGCCTGGGCCCCCCTAGCAGAAGGGCCCCACGACCCCCTTCAGCAGGAAGGCCTTAAAGCATTCTCTTTTTCATTAAAAAATTCTAAATCTGTTTTTATAATTTTTTAAATCATGAATTTCGGTAATATTATGTGTTGTCTTTTTCAAAAATATTTGTTGATATTCTTGAAATTTATTCAAAATCGAGAAAAGTGACAAAATATATGATTAGGTCTTCCTAATCATAGGTCTTCCTGATTAGGTCGGTGGATGACACTAAGTGTCGCCATTTGTCTTGTTTTGTTTATTATTTCGTCTGCGGATGTTTTCTTCTGACGTGTGTCATAAGAAAGCACTACATTAAAGCAAGCTAAGCAACGAACATTTCTTACGCTTTTCATTTAATATGAAATTAAAAAACAATGAAATAGAATAACAATCACTGGACAAGTCATATTTTCAGCTCATAAAATGTATGAGCAGTCATCATTAAAGGTACGTCATGTTATGATTTTTCCGATAAATACCACTTAACCTAAATTTTTGTAAATAATATTCGTATAACTAAAGGAATGAATATAATTACATGGAAGTCATACATATTTTTTAACTTTTTTGCGACTTCAACCCAAACAAAGTCAAACTTAACCCACACGGATTAATCTGGGATTCGCAAAAAGAAAAGAAAAGGAAAAACGAAAACTGGAGGACGAGAAAAAGATCCAAGACAAGCCAAACTTAGTAAATTTTTCACCACTACTCTTTCAGATGCTTCTTCTTCACAAGAATCCAAAGTGAAACCAAAAACAAATCAACTTCCAATTCTATTGTTACCGTTCAGGGTAATTCAGTAGTGTTGGAACACTGATGAAAAAATACTCGGAATTCTTCACGACAGATCTGAAATATGAATTGATCGGTTTTTGCTGGCATGTATTTCTCGGAAAATCGTGATTTCTCGAACGACAGTCCATTACATTATTCAGGGTTTGTAATTGCAAACAATTTAATGAACAGTTTCCCGGAGTGTTGCACTTCATTTAGATTGTTTTTGACTTTACCTGTAAGTTCAGCTAGTGCTGAACGAGTCATGAGTTCTTTGAAAATTGTGAAAGAATATCGTCGAGCTTCTTTAGCTGAAGACTCTCTCGATAATTATTGTATCCTTTACAGTGAAAGATCATTAGCAAACTCAATTAATTTGAATTATGCGATGGAAGCATTTGCTGAACAAAAAGCAAGACGAGGACTTAAAGTTACATAATATAATCTTCCTGTATTCAATAAAGAATCGTTTAAATTACGACGATATTACTTGTTTAATTGTACCACAAAACCGGATCCCCTGAAAGAATTGCCGCCGTGGCCTTTTTTCTTAAATCCGCCACTGTTCAGATACCTTTAATTTACACCAAAGCCATAAATTATAAAGCCATAATTATATAATTAAATTAAATTCAATGGTATCTTATAATGATGATTATGATGAAAGATAAGAATAATTATAGTTACAGAAATATACTAATTTGGAAACAATGCTTGAATGGTGTATAACGAGAGACAAAACCAAAGACCCGATTATGTGAACATTTCTCTGTATATATATGCTTGTCGTGAACGTTTATTGTTCACGCAGCTTAATTCTGATAACGCGGCTGGATGCAACTGAGAATCCGCCATAACTATATTCGTTATTACAACAATCTACATGGATGTTATACACACTGACAAGGACTTATCCTCGCCTCGCCACCTCGCGGCGATATTGTGATGAGATTATGGAACGCAGTTGGCCGCGTCTCAATATGAAGTACACACCCCCGTATTTCACCATCCTCTTCGGCTTCGCCAAGCCGCTGTCCTGGCAACGAAATTGATGCTGAGACGCACAATGATCATGTCCGTTAAAAAAAGTCGCATACCCTTTTTTATCATATTTAATCTCAATTGAGTGTCACTGGGGCAGGAGACCCGATTTCTTGTTGAAAAGTCAAATTTTCAAACTCTTGAATTCGTACGAAGAATTAGACCGTTCCGCAGAGGGCTGAGAGACACCGAGAACTGGGCAAAATTCAAGATTTCGTCAAAAGTTACAAATTCAAAATGGCGGATCCAATATGGCGTCAGAATTAAGAAATTTTCATAGATTTGCCTGAAACTTGGTACAAGGGGGGTTTTAAGGTCGATAATTTCAATTTGACGTCAAAAGTTACAAATTCGAAATCGCGACTCCAATATGGTGGCCAAAATTAATTTTTTTCACAGATTTCGTCTAAAACTTGGTACGATGAGGTTTCTAAGGTCGTTAATTTCGAGTTTGACGTCTATAATTATAAATTCAAAGTGGCGGATCCAATATAGCGTTCGAAATTTCCAAATTTTATACAAATTTGTCTAAAACTTGATCCAAGGGGGTTTTTGAGTTCGCTGATTTTGATTTAGACGTCAAAAGTTACAAATTCAAAATGGCGAATCCAATATGGCGGCCAAAATTGAAATTTTTTAATAGATATGCCAAAAACATGTTACAAGGGGGTTTTTAAGGTCATTCATTTCGATTTCGACCTAAAAAGTTACAAATTCAAAATGGCGTATCGGGATGGTGGCCAAAAATTAATTTTTTACACAGATTTTCCTAAAACTTGTTACAAAGGGGTTTATAAGGTCACTCATTCCGATTTCGACTTAAAAAGTTACAAATTCAAAATGGCGTATCCAATATGGTGGCCAAAATTTAATTTTTTTACAGATTTGCCTAAAACTTGGTACAGTGGGATTTCTAGGGTCGTTGATTACGAGTTTCACGTCAAAAGTTACAAATTTGAAATGATGGATCCAATATGGCGGACAAAATATTTTTTTAATGTACTTGCTTAAAACTTTTTACAAGGTGGTTTTTGAGGTCGCTCATTTCGATTTTTATGCCAAAGTTATTAATTCAAAATGGCGGCCAAAATTTCCAAATTTTTACACATTTGCGTAAAACTTGGTACAAGGGGGGTTTCAAGGTCACTCATTTAGACATTGACGTTAAAAGTTATAAATTCAAAATGGTGGATCCAATATAGAGTCCAAAATTTTTAAATGTTTAAAGATTTGCCTAAAACTTAGTACAAGGGGGTTTTTGAGGTCGCTATTTTCGACTTTGATGTCAAAAGTTACAAATTCGAAATGATGGATCCAATATGGCCGACAAAATATTTTTTATGTATTTACTTAAAACTTTCCACAATGTGGTTTTTGAGGTCGCTCATTTCGATTTTAATGTCAAAAGTTATTAATTCAAAATGGCGGCCACATTTTCTAAATTTTTACAGATTTGCCTAAAACTTGGTACAAGGGGGTTTTGAAGGTCACTAATATCGACATTGACGTCAAAAGTTATAAATTCAAAATGGTGGATCCGATATGGGGACCAAAATTTTTAAAAGTTTAAAGATTTGCCTAAAACTCGGTACAAGGGGGTTTTTGAGGTCGCTAATTTCGACTTTGGCGTTTAAAAGTTACAAACCCAAAATCGCGGATCCAATATAGCGGCTAAAATTAAATTTTACTGTTATAGATTTGAACTGGCGGACCCAATATGGCGGTCCAAATTTTTAAATTTTTACATATTTGCCTAAAACTTGGTACAAGGGGGTTGTTAGGGTCGCTAATTTCGATTTTGACGTCAAAAGCTACAAATTTAAAATGGTGGATCTAATATAGGGACCTAAATTTTTTAATGTTAAAAGATTTGCCTAAAATTTGGTACAAGGGGGTTTTCAACGTCGTTAATTTCGATTTTGACATCAAAAGTTATCAAATCAAAATGGCGGATCCCATATATGGTGGCCAAAATTTGGATTTTCTTACAGATTTGCGTAAAACTTGGTACAGTGGGAATTCTTAGGTCGATATTTTCGACTTTGACGTCAAAAGTTAGGAATTCAAAATGGCGGATCCAATATGGCGCCCAAAGTTTCAGAAATGTTACAGTTTTGTCGGAAACCTGGTACAAGGGGGTTTCTAAGGTCGATATTTTCGACTTTGACGTCAAAAGTTACAAATTCAAAATGGCGTATCCAATATGGCGGCCAAAATTAAATTTTTTACGTATTTGTCTAAAACTTTTTACAAGGTGTTTTCGAGGTCGCTCATTTTGATTTCGATGTCAAAAGTTATAAATTCAAAATGGCGACCAAAATTTCCGAATTTTTACAGATTTGCCTAAAAATTAGTACAAGGGGGTTTTTAATGTCACTAATTTCGTCGTTGACGTCAAAAGTAACACATTCAAAATGGCGGATCTAATATAGGGACCAAAAATTTAAAATGTTTAAAGATTTGCCTAAAACTTGGTACGGGGGGGTTTTTGAGGTCGCTAATTTCGAGTTTGACGTCAAAAGTTACAAATTCAAATTGGCGGATACAATTTGGCAGCTACAATTTCCAAAATTTTACAGATTTGCATAAAACTTGGTAAAAGGTGGTTTTTGAGATCGCTTATTAAGCATTTGACGTTAAAAGTTATTATTTAAAAAACTATAGTATCCAGGATCTACTACGTGTGGGTTGCAGTTCTATGTTAGAGTCCTTATTTTGAGGTACTTGATTAATGTGATTCCCCAATAAAAATCTTACAGGCTTTTCTTTGAAATATACGAAAGACAGTATCTTTTTCTACTGAGAAATCAGTAAATAGATTTAAATGGCCTGAAGATATTGAGATAATTTTTTTGAAATAGGGGTAGAAATTACACTATTTATTTTTTCTTTATTACTAGAATAGATATCTATAATAGAGTCTATAATCAGGTTCTAATTTATTTATTATTAACTAGTAAGCTATAAATCTGAGTACTTTTCGTAATTCCATAAGTGTCCACGTAAACGCGTGCAACATGATAATTTATTAGGAAAGGGTGCCGGTTAAATGATATGCCGGAAACAGGATGCTTGAGGCTTCGCACAATCTGTTTTGGTGTAACACGACACTTTCCCTCTTTTGAACCTTATTATAGTTCACGATTCAATTCTCCTCGCTTATAATTATGATATCATCTATATATTATTACATTCAATCCAAAATCTTAAATAATAATATCCATGGACATTAACAATTAAAATAATATACTGTTAATCATTAATAATAATTTGCGTTGGTATAATATTTCGTTTCTCAAACGGATGTATTTTTAATTAGGAGAAATAATTGGAACTTCTGCTCGGTCTAAAAGTGAATTATAACCCAATACACGCTCCAGCATTATGGGGTGTGACTTCCTATATCTCTTTTAAGTCCAGGTGTTAATTTTCCTTTGTGTGAAAAAAAACCTGCAACTTGGCAGGGTACCATAGTAAGGAAAACCTTAATTAATTTATGTTCAATTCGGATAAGGTCCCGAAAACGTCGGACTTCCGTTTTTTCGTCAACTATCTATACTTATGTATTTTGACGCGCTCATTACGAATATAATAGTGAACAATGGCGCAAATTTAATCTTCACGACGAAAATCATAAAAAACAGATGAAAACCGTGGTTTTTTTGCATGTATCTCAGTGAATACGGCGAATTTTGTAAAATATTTTAGAGAAAAGGTTTAGATCTCACAAAAGCACACATTTTTGGTTTCATCCATTTTTTTCCTACGAATGAGAGTTTTCTCGATATTCGAAGTTGAATATGGAAAATCACAAAGATTTCCCAACTGCTCTAGAATAATGAAGACGCACCTGAAAGCGCGAACGCTGAAGAAAGACCCAACCCCTATCGTACCCCACCTTGTTATAACTCTTAAACTTTGTCTATATTTTCTTGGAAAACTATCATATTTACAGTAAAAATTTATATAACTTAAAATGTGCATTTTGATGAGATCTACAACTTTTGTCGAAAATATTTTTCAAAATTCCTATTGTTTACGAAAATAAATCGAAAAAACCATGATTTCATGAGTTTTATATGGTTTTTGCCATGAAAATCAAATTTGCGTCAATTTCTACTATCATAGTCGTAATCAGCGCGTCAAAATATGTAAGTATACGTAGTTTAAAAATAAATCGGAGGTCCGACGTTTTCGGAACTGCATTTTTTTTTCTCAAATTACTTTTTAGTCACTTTTTTAAGATAAAGTCACTATAGTCGCTTTTTAAAATGAAAAGAACACTTTACTCACTTTTTTCAATAAATTAAAACAGAGAACCCAAGGCCTAACCACTACTGAATTCAGGTCTATACCTATTTCTGCATTTTATTGAATTATTTGAATTCGCCTTGAATTCTTTGGAATTTCCTTGAAATCTTCTGTAATCTAATCTTTTTTGGAGTTTAATTTTTTTTAATTCACCTTAAAGATTTTTAAAGCCAGCTTGAATTCTTATGAATTTTATCAGATTGTTATTCACTAATTCTATTCACTCCCATTTATCGGAATTCAATGGAATTTTTTTGGATTCTAAAAATTTTGTTCCATTCACTTGAATTATTTTTAAGTCATCTTAGATTCGTATGAATTTCATCGAATTCTTTTGAATTCTTCTAAGTTCACTTTAGTTATACTGAAATCAATGGAATATTTTTGACTTTTTCCCTTTTTTTCAATTCTTTTGGAATTCACCCTGAATGTTTTTGAATGATTTGGAATTATCTTGAATTTTTAATTGTTCTCGAATTATTTTAAATTCATTTGAATTGTTCAAAATTCACTTAATTTTTCTCATTCAAATAAATTTTTTTTGTTCAGAATTTTTTTTTAATTCACCCTGAAGTCTTCTAACCTCGCCATGATTTCTTAAGCATTCATGAAATGCTTTTGAATTTCTTATAACTCTTTTAAATTCACTCCAAATTCAATGAATTCAATGAATTTTTAAAATAGTTTTGAATTGTTTTCACTTCACCTGAATTCTTTAAAAATTCACCTTGAACTTTAATGAATTTAATCCAATTCTTCTAATTTTCCTGTAATTCTATTCACATCCATTTCTATGAATTCAATGAAATTTTTTAAAATTCGATCCATTCATTTGAATTGTTCTAAATTTACCCTAAATTCTTTTGAATTAATCTAGAATTCGTATGAATTTAATTGAATTCTCTGGATTCCCTTAAATTCTTCCGAATTCGCTCTAATTTTTTTGAATTATTTGGAATTATCTTGAATTTTTCAATTCTCCCTGAATTCTTTTGAATTCATTTGAATTCTTCAAAAGTCACTTAATTCTACGCATTTAAATGGATTTTTTTTGTATACATTTTTTAATTCACCATAAAGTCTTTTAAACTCACCATGATTTCTTAAACATTCATGAAATTATTTTAAATTTCGTATAACTCTTCTAATTTCACTCCAAATTTAATGAATTCAATGAATTTTTAAATAGTTTTGAATTGTTTTCAGTTCAACTGAATTTTTTAAAAATTCACCTTGAATTTTTATGAATTTTATCCAATTCTTCTCATCTTTCTGAAATTTTATTCACATCCATTTATATGAATTCAATGAAATTTTAAAAAATTTGATCCATTCATTTGAATTGTTTTAAATTTACCCTGAATTCTTTTAAATTAATCTAGAATTCGTATGAATATAATCGAATTCTCTGGAATTCCCTTGAATTCTTCTAAATTCGCTCTAATTTTACTGAAATCAATAGAATATTTTGGATTTTTTTAATTCATTTGGAATTCACCCAAAATTTTTATTAATTGATCCTGCTCTCTTTAATACTTTTAAATTCCTTTGAATTTTTGTAAATGAACTCCAAATTTTATAAATTAAATTAATTGTTCTAATAATATTGGATTGTTTTCAGTTCACTTGAAATTTTTACAAATTTAGCTAGAATTTTTATGAATTTCTTCGAATTCTTCTCATTTCCCTTAAATTCTTCTAAATTCACTAATTATATTCACTCCCATTTATCTGACTTCAATGAATTTTTTTTGAATTTTAAAAAATTTGTTCTATTCACTTGAATTATTCTAAATACATCCTAAATTCTTTTAAATTAAATTTGAATTCGTATGAATCTCACCGAATTCTCTGAAGTCCCCTTGAATTCTTCTAAATTCGCTCTAATTTTACTGAATTCAATGGAATATTTTTAATTTTTTCAATTCATTTGGAATTCAGCCGAAATTCTTAATAATTTATCCTAAATCCTTCTCAATTCTTTTGAATTTCCTTAAATTTTTGCAAATCTACTTCAAATTTAATAAATTCAATGAATTTTTAAAAATATTTTTGAATTGTTTTCAGTTCACTTGAATTTTTTTAATTCACCTTGAATTTTCATCAATTTTATCGAATTCTTCTCATTTCCCTTAAATTTGCACTCGAATTTTTTTACAGGTTTGCTAGAGGTTAGGTGTAATTTTTATGCGCGAAAGACAAATTTATAACGTTAATAGAAAATTAAAAATAAGTCAGGGAAAGGTCAGAGAATTTCGAAATTTAGATTTTGTAGCAACCTTGTTTTAATTCATTAGTTTTTTATTTTGATTTTTTGATTTTTGTTCAATTCTTTTAAATTTTGTTGAATTTGCCCTGAATTCTGTTGATTTCCATTCTTTTCAATTCGATGGGAATTTTTCAATTGTTAAAACTTTGTTTAATTCACTCATATTCTTATGAATTTCGTCAAAGTCTCTTAAATTCTTCTAAATTCACTCTAATTTTACAGAAATCAATGGAATTTTTAGATTTCTTCAATTCATTTGAATTCTTTTGGATTGATTCTGAATTCTTATTAATTTATCCTGAATTCGTTAAAATTTATCTGAAATTCTTATAAATTTTATCGTATTCTTTTGAACTCAGAAGAAAATTGAGCCACATTATTAATGGATATTAGGCACTTTCAGTAAACTTTACTCACTTTTATGGTGAAAAATTAGTCACTTTTGGTCACTTTTTGGTATAAATAGGTCACTTTTTTCAATTTTTTCAAGTAAGTTAGGCTATGGCACCCCTGTATATACATTATTCAATGCCCCATTCCGATCATATGTTACTTCACACATAAGCTTATACCTATTTTATATAATTTATTGCATTTTACACTTGAACTAAAATACTATTTTACATTAGGTCTCTTACTCCATCCTCCGTTCTTCCTTTCCGTACCGTAGCGACAAAGCGGGCAGCTTGCACACTCGCGTGCATATATCACATTTATTTTTAAATGCACGCGAAAAATCCTCTTTTTATCAATTAGTCTTCACTATTAAAAAAGGTCCATCCTTTATGATAACAAAAATCTACATTTGTACAAAATACAGTTAATTAATATTATGTATTCC
>JAUMHM010000048.1:12626860-12647540 GCA_032362435.1 Melikaiella ostensackeni
ATATATACACTTAATTATAAGATACAAATACTGTTTGTGCTTATGAAAATTGTTCAGCATTTACGACAATATGTGAACTGCGTGTTATTAGTTTTTAAGTATTTACTTTAAGCTGACGTACGTATTTTGTGCTATTTCTAAATAATAAATAAAGACAGTAAAAGAAAATCTCTTTCATTTGGAGTTAGATTCACAAGATTTTAATTTTCATTCTTATATATCTATTTATTGTTTTCTAGTATTCCACCTCAGTTCTCATAGAATTAACACGTTTGATTAACCAATCAAAACACAGTTATGAATAAGTGACGGATTTAGAAGGAACATTTATCTCTCAATTTTGGAAAATGAAATGCAAATAAATCAGAAACTTTAAGCTAAGAATTTTCCATTCATAAGTGTATTTTGATTAGTATCTTAACATTAAAACATCCAGATCTCTTTGTCCTATACTACATTTTCTTTAAAATTTTTCACTCACATTTTCGATTACCATCACTCATACAAGTCACCTTAAGAATAGTACTTAAAAATATAATTATGCAGAGACCGTCTATTTTAAATGTCAAAAGATAGAAAAGAGGCGATTTTTCTACTTAATTTCAGGCACAGATTTTGTTAACTAGAGAGTTTTTTTCAAGTTAGTATAACATCCACAATATCGTTTGGTCTAACAGAAGAATATATGGAAGTAGTTTGTTTCCAATTTTTTGGCATAAAACGTTGTTTACAAAGGAAGATATTGTGTAAAGTGAAGTATATTTTGAAAATATTGCGGGAAATTGGAAACATCTATTTGTAAATTCTTCAATATTTTACCTACTTAAAATCAGAATCATAGATTTCAGTAACTCATACTGCAAGAAGACTAGATGTGTGAAACGAGGTAACTAGCTGACATTACCAGAATTTGATTTTAAAAAATGTCTTTATGAAATGCTGTAGTTTAAATTAACTGAAAGCGACAATTAGAATTGATTGAAAAATGGTAAAAAGTAATGGAACTTTTTCCTAAAATCTCATACAAGCTCTAAGATTGGTTGTACTTTAATGCTTATGTACAATGTTTCAATATCAAAAATATAGACGATACAGAAAACCGTACTAAAAGAACTTACTGTATTTTTAATTAAAGTAAAAGAAGTAACTTACACGTTTCTACTGAGGTTGGAAACTTTATCATATATATAAATAAATTTGCCATTTGAGTGTTTTCCCGTATAGAGTGAAAAGAATATGTCGAATACAAAATGTTGATGAATATAAATTCGAAAAATCATTCACCTCAACCCAGTTAAGAAAGATCAATAATTACTTATCAAAATATTTTACATCAATAATTCATTAGTAATTTGTAAATTACCATTCAGTCGATTCCTTTGAGACAATATTTATTACTAAATATCCTGTCCATTTTTAAAAGGACATTCACAGCTTACTTGGAATTTGGTTTAGTGGTATTCCACGTGAGTCTATCTTCGTAAAATTGTATTACTGTTTGTGGACACAGAAGATTGGCTTCTTTTGCTGTTACTAAATCTGTTTCCTCCGATCCTTTCCTGAAGAAATCATATAAAAAATGTTTAAACAATGCTTTCTAGAAAAGACGCTCAACTATCCAATAAATCTAAAAACCTTAGTTTGATGGGTTTAACGAATGATGCAATGCAATGAAAACACTTACCATTTCATTAGGAACATCAACTCTCCACTAGAATCCGTAGCGCCGATAATTTTTTCTGGCTGGAGTTTCCTTTTGAAACCATGAGGTTTGGTTTTGTCCTCGCTGACTTTACTTTTCTTATTCATTTTGAAAATGTTTTCAAAATTATCAGGACTTCAATCAACAATCAGAAGATGTTTTCATTAGCTTCCAAAGTCCTCTCGCAATAAATATCCTTTTATTTGGGAAAAAAACTTTTCGATTTTGAAAGAGAGTTCTTTTTCCGCATATCTATCAAACAAAATCAGCAACTGTGTGAGAAGTTTGGCAACAATTTAACAAAATAATGCGACATTTAGAGGTTAGAAATCGTATTTTCTAATTTGAGAGTTTTTTGGGTTATCCTGCAAAAGCAGATTGTAAACTTATGATTTCTAAAAACTTTATGAAGGTTTTATAGCTTACTTGGCTTATCACTTAATTTGTGAATACTAGATTGCATTTACTTTTATTGTTTGACAAAGACAAGCGTCATATATCAATCCGAAATGGTGACTTCTGATTTGTCGTCTGCTTTCGACTGAGCCAGTATGAGCGCAATGTGTGTGCAGATACGCAGTACGAAAATGTCCGCCAGGAGTCGCATTTCTGATCGTTTACTTCCGGAAATGTCGGAGTCAAATTGTTTTTAAATTCGACTTTGAAAAGCTTTAGATCAGTGATACAAATCTGTTTTTCCTATATTTTGAATGCAATGAAATATCGGAGACATTTATTACTTATTCTAAATAGTTTTTACTGAAACAGAAAGTCTCTGTTTTTAGTTAGCGCGTGCGCAGTGATGGTGTCTTTTAATTTCCGAAAACAGGGTTCACACGAGTGCCAGGAAGGAGCGGAAGGAGTCCGATCGATTAGCTTGACGTGTGCGAACTGCGAGGAACGACGTACGTTCGGCTCTTTCATTCTACAGGACACGCAGTAAGGTCCTCGCTGGCTTGTTTTACAATTACAGTTCACCGAGGTTAATTTTCTCGAAAATTGCCCTAAAATCTTTACAAGACGTCAAATCGAAGAAGATCCGGAAAAATGGTGAAGATGGATCACGATGTAAGTAACTATTTATTCATTTTTTGCTCCGAAAAAATGCTGGCCAAATTCTAGAAAATGTCGGATAATGCGGGTATTTGCGCGTCTTTTTTACTCAAGTAGGGTTACGGTCTCTCTTTTATAAAGTTCAGATTCTCCTTGAGATTCAGCTTTTATTAAGTATTTGATATTGAAATTGGAGCTTTCTTGTAAAGTAAGACCGGTATTACCGGAATATACAGCTTACTTAAATGCAATTCTTGTTCGTAAAATGCTTACATATCTCGGGAATCAGTTTATAATTGTTTGTTTTTTCTTGTGTTCTCATTGCAGTTAATGTTTGGGTAGGATTTTTGCATTTATTTGATTTGAATATGTATGAGATCATTTTATGCTTTTATGAAACTCGATTAATGAATGGCGTACCCACGCTTCGCCATTTTCGACTCTTCTTGATTTTACCGGCCTGAAGAAAATTTAGATGTAGAATTAAATTTTTTGTTGTATGATTTATCTGGATTTTATTGGGGACGTGGCAGACGTAATTTATTTATAACATAAGTAAGCTAAAGAACGTTTACTTCTAAAATAAGGTACATAATGAAATTTATCTTTTATTTTGAATTATTGTTTAGATTTACAAGATTTTTTGTCTTAGGTTGATAAATATAATTTTAATTCACTTTTAGTCAGTTTTATTAGGGTTAAAATGTTTTAGAGGATAAAAATACTTTTAATCGAAGTGTCTAGTACTTTAGGCACACCGAAAATGTTTGGTCAACGCCCGCTGAGTTTCGCTGACCATAAGTCAACATTACCGCCCTCTCCAGTTTCAGTAAATATATAAAAAAAAAAGAGAGATTTTCGCCAACTTTTTAAATTACAAATATTTCCGCAATTATTCAACGTTTTGTGAAGTTCTCGGGTGCATTTTAAAAAGTACATTCTTCACTTTTTAAAGAGATTCTCTACACATTTCGACTGTCCCGAAGAAAGAGTCACTAACAAAGTTTTCCGAAAACAGAATGTATCAACTGTATCCTGCTTCGCTAGAGTGTCGTATCTCTGTGTATTTGTAAATGGAGATACGGCACTCTAGCGAAGCATAATATAGTTGTTACACTCTGTGTTCGGAAAAATTGGTTGGTGACTTATTCTTCGCGACAGTCGATTTGTTGGTGTACTTTTACAGGCTTGGCAAAGGGTCGAACTTGACGAAAAATAACCTCAAACCCTTCAGCTACAGTTACTGTCTTAACAAATGCTAACAAAGTGTAATAATTTGATATTCTACCATTTTTCCAATCTGTTTCAAGTCACTTAACCCATGAATTTTAAAAATAATTTTTACTATTAAAACCCTTCACTAAAGTTTTTAGGTTATTTTTCGTCAAGTTTAACCAGGGTGTCCGTTTTAATCGAGAAAAAAATTCCCGGCTCTTTCTCGGTTCGCAAAAAATTTTCACGTTCATTGAAATTGAAATATTTGAACTCTTAAACTTCAAATTTTTTTCGTTTGAAGTAATCAAAAGTGAACTGCAAGTTAAGGCACTCAAAGCAGAACTCTTTTGAATTTAAAACATCAAAATTTAAGCTTAACAAAATTTTATTTTAAGACATTTTTAATTCAAACACTCAATAATTTACACGTATGAAATGGAAGCTTTCAACACTCCAATTGAACAATTTTAAATTAAATCCTGTTGAACTGCAAAAGTTCAAATTATAAACTTCTATAAATTGGACATTTCAAATATTTCTGGTTGAAAAGTATAAACAAATTAAAAATGTAACTGAAAATTTCATTTTGAAATTTTAATGATTGAAGGCTTTCTATTTCAAATAATTCAGTTTTAAATTGTTTCAAATTTTATACTCTTTTAATTTTTAGTTGTTTACCATAAAACGAGGTAAAGTCGCTCGTGTAGGGTAATGCTACTCACACTTGAATTTGTATTTCGAAACCCAATATCAAATTTGCTAGTAAAAAAAAAAGATTCTTGAAATTGAAAATGTACGCTTCAAAATGATTTATAATTGATAAAGTTAACAACTGAACTTAAGGTTGAAAAAAAGTTGAATTTGAATTTATTTTAAAATGCATTGTAGCATGTGACATGAATTTTGAGATATTTCAAGTGATTGGATACATTTATCTTTAAAAAAAGTTTTAAATTACAAGTAAAAAAATAAATTCACTGTCTTTTCCCGGTCCGCCACCCTAGTTTAACCATTTGCCAAATAGCTAAAAGTGCACCAAGAAATGTGTAGATATCTGTGAAAAGTGCAGAATTTACCCTTTAAAATGAGCCCTTAAAATTTGAAAAAATGATGAATGATTTCGAAACGCTCATCGAATTTTGGTGATCCTAGGGACATACTTTTTGTAATATTATCGCTCGGTTAATTTCCCCATACCTCCAAAATTGTAAATACAAATGAATGTTATGCATTGGTTTTGCTTTGTAGGGGGTTGGAACCAGACTCTAACCTCAAAATTGAATCGCCTCATTTTACTGCATAAATACTATACATCTTTGTTAGGTATGGGGCCTACTCCTGTTTTGAATCAAGTCTATTCGGAATGAAAAATTGGCTAACTTCAATACTTTCTGTTCAAAACTTTTTAAAAATTCTAACCCGAGTATTCGAAAAAATCGTTTTGCACAAAAAGTATTGAAATTAGTCAATTTTTCTCTCCGAATAAATGCTTGATCCAAAACAGGAGTAGGCCTTTAGTATCTAAGAAAGTTGTAATTCTAGTATTTATGAGGTAAAATTAGGCAATTCAGTTTTGAGGTTAGGGCCTGGTTCCAATGCCCTTTAGCGACAGAAGCTCGTCTTATTTTCTTTAAAAAGTCCGCACTTACAAACCTAATTCTTATGTGTTTGTAGGATGGAAATAAAAATGAGCCGGAGCATGTTAGAAAATTATTCATCGGCGGTCTGGACTATAGGACGACCGATGACTCGCTCAAGAAGCATTTTGAGCAATGGGGTGATATTGTGGATGTTGTGGTGATGAAGGACCCAAAGACGAAACGATCAAGGGGATTTGGATTTATCACCTACTCCAGAGCTCAGATGGTTGATGATGCTCAGAGTGCAAGGTTAGTAGCAGTTGAGCTCTGCAAAACTGTTTAGTAATTGATAATCTCAATTTTACAATGAATTTAAAATGTATACAAAATATGTTTTGGTTTAAAATAGGCCGCACCGTGTCGATGGTCGAGTTGTTGAACCCAAGAGAGCCGTTCCTCGACAAGAGATTGGAAGGCCGGAAGCTGGAGCCACCGTGAAAAAATTGTTCGTCGGCGGATTAAAGGACGACCATGAGGAGGAAGATCTCAGGTCCTACTTCCAAACTTTTGGGGCGATCAACTCTGTCAGTATTGTAACGGACAAGGAGTCTGGTAAGAAGCGAGGATTCGGCTTTGTCGAATTCGACGACTACGATCCTGTCGACAAAATCTGCCTGCAGCGTAATCACCAAATCCGTGGGAAACATGTGGACGTGAAAAAGGTAATTGAAAGACTCGTCTATTTATATATTATTGTACATTCAGGAAGATTTGTGTAATTTTGCTAATTTTGACGATTTGTAAATTACAGGCTCTTAGTAAAGCAGAGATGGCTTCTGCGACGAGTGGTGGTGGTGGAGGTGGTGGCGGCGGCGGACGAGGTGGTCAGGGTGGTGGAAGAGGAGGGCCTCGTGGAGGTAATCAAGGAGGTGGTAGCTGGGGAGGTCGTGGTGGCGGTGGTGGCGGTAGCGATTGGAACAACAGTGGAAACCAAGGTGGATATGGTGGCGGTGGCGGTGGTGGAAGCCAAGGAGGCTGGGGAGGTGGAAACGGCCCTTGGGAGAATCAAAATCAAGGTGAGAGTCAGAATGGTGAGAAATAAGAAAAAAAATATACATAAAATTTTTCATATGCTTCGTTTCTGCGCCTTCTTACTACATACTTCGATTTTGGTCTAGCATTTGCATTATTAGTCCATACAATGATGTGCCAGTAAAGTAATAATCGAAGCGAAATAATCTTACAAGTCGCAGAATAGTTAATTAATGAGAAACATATTATGCTTGCAGGTAGCGGATGGGGTGGTGGGCAAGGAGGCCAGGGTGGCTACAACAGTGGTGGAAACTGGAGTAATGACAACTTTGGTGGAGGTTATCAGCAAGGCTACGGAGGTGGTCCCGTCCGAAACAACTACAACTCTGGCGGAAGACCAGCACCCTACGGTATTGATATGACTGCTGGTCGAGGAAACTCGAGATGGCTTTCTCTTTACAGTAGACAAGGTTGCTTTAGTATTTCTCAGAAGTTCATAGATCTCATCAAAGTTCATTCTTGAGTTGTATTTCGCTTTTAAGATAACTTGATAGCTAAAATGCTAAAGGTAGCACCTTGGTCCCCTTTTTTTCTTGTCATATTAAACCTCATCAACTTTCCAGAAGCCATTTCTTCGGCTTGTCTCTTTTACTTTTGCAAGTTTTAAACCAGTCTTTCTGCGTTTAGCAGGACCAATGGGCGGTAACAGTGGGGGTGGTGGTGGCGGCAGCAACTATGGCGGAAACCAGGGTGGATATGGAAATTCCGTTGGAGGAGGAAACATGGGCGGTGGTGGCGGTGGAAGGAGATACTAAATTTTCCTGGATTCCCTCAATCGGTGAGCATAAGTTTCTTTTTTTATTTCCAGAAAAATTCCCCGCTTTATGAAGGTAGAGACATTCTTCCTTTATGAACCTTGACACAGGAATTATCCGATGACTCATTTTGCACTCTAAAAAGAAGAAACATGATAAGAGGCAATTACAAACTTATCTACTTGTACATGCGCTGAGCATTTGCGAATTCTTTCAGGTAGTTTTTCTAGTCAGGTTTAATACCAGTACTAGGATAGTAAGTTTATTCCTCGTAATATTGACTAGAATTAGATAAATTAAGAAAAGGCTGTAATAGTGTACGTCCATTTTCAAACGCGAAAATATAAGTAAAATTGTAGATCTAGACAGGGTTGGCGTGACTGAAATATAAGAACGTTTTTTTTTAATCCATCACATTAGGATTAAAATACAAGTCCAGGAATTGTAGCAACCTCATTCGGTTATTTTTTTGGGACCATAAACTTGAGTTTACGTGGCCTAAATATATTTAGAAAAGTCATGATTTATAGCCAACCCTGGACGTGCGTCTATAATGAGCGGAGACTAATCGTTATTTAGGTAGTTTGGACGAGAGCTAGAAAGCTATATGTATCGGTTGGACTTTAGTACAAAGCTTATAGACTTTTTACAGTATTTGGGTGTAGTAAAGTAACTTTTCACTAACTATTTGTGACTTTTGAACCTCAGGTGACCCCTACTTGTCTTCTAGTCGTCAGTACTTCTGTACTGTTTAGTTTGGAGCAGGCAGGGCTAAAAGGCTAGACACAAACAAGACCAGGCAGGACAATCAGGATTCAGGACAGAGAAGCGTCACCTGTTAGATTGCTGTGAGGGAGGTTTATACCTGTATTACAGTTGGCACCTAGCATCAGTACACGTTCGTCCCAACATTGTGAAAAATGAGAGTTGTACCACAATTTTATAGACTATACTCGCACCCTCTTGTGACACGTGTATATTTGTATTATTTCATAGGAATGACAAACAGTGATCGATAGGATTGTCGCGTTACATTTATCGCCATCTGTATTCTAACTGAATATCATAATTGATATATTCCTTCCCTTCATACGAAAGGATTGTTTCAAATCGGCGGTCAGATCATTTTTAAATAAATACAGTCATGAATCGTGCGAATTTCAGTTCCAATATACAAATACAATTTCAAAGTTGCTGTTAGGAATGCAGAACAGATTTTGAATACCCGGTCGATGTAAGAATCTAGGTTTTAGTGCAAGGATTATCCAGATTCTTGACGCGCGTTGGATGAGATTCTTATGTAGACCAAAGAATTAAGAAGGGAATACCAGAAAGTGGGGACATGAAAAAAAAAATCTCAGACGAGTGTTTCGAGACCATTTTGTAGGTCATCTAGGTTAACCGAATTATTTTAAGTTGTAATACTTTAAGAGTTAGCTAATAAAACTGACCATAACCTTTTCCACGTCATTTTTCAATTAAAGACATTTTTATTGAATCTGTAGATTAAGATTTTAGGTGCGTGCAAGGAGCTATAGATTCGTGGAGAAGGGATCATTTAGGCAAGTATAGCGTATTAAACTGAAAGGCTTAGATTTTCACTGGCTGTAAGGGACATTTCTTAGAGTCGTAACATAATCTTGTGAACTTTTAGAATCTCCCGCTTCGATCAATCAGTTTTTTCTTTCAATTAAAAAAAGTAGATTTGCTGATTGCTGCGTGTTTTTTGATAAAGGGGGAAAGAGTCTTAGCTCATTTTTTATAGAATTGACGATTTATTTATTTTTCATCATTTGTTAATATATCAGTTATTTTTGCGGTGGTCACAAGACCGTATTTATCACAACAAAAAAAAAAAGAATTTGCAAACAGGTGAGAATGATTTTGGGGCCGGCGAGTATCAGTTGAGGTTGCCACAAAATTTAAAAACTAAAAAAAAATGGTAAAAGTATTTTGAAGATGTAAAAAATATGATGTAATTTTTGTTATCTCAAGCTTGTACGTAACGAAGTTGAATAAATCTGTAACAATTGAGTAAATTTTTTTAAAATGTTATTTCCTTTTGCGGTACTCAATTTGTTGCAGTTTTGATAAAAAGATTCTTGAGAGATTTTTTAACAAAATGTTTTCTTTGTTTTCAAACAAAAGCAAAAAAAGGTTGAGGAGGTGGCAATACATTTTTAGAGAGGATTTTTAAAAAATAAAGAGTCATCATTTTTTAATACGTATTAGTTATTTATTTATTATTGAGAATAAGGAGGATTATAAACCAGAAGAAGCTAAAAACAGGCAGGTAGCAGCTTCGACAAACTAGACCTGGGTAGGATTCTAGTTTGTAGTGTCCAATCAGGTAGGATGAGATTATCTTTTTAGACGTACGAGATTGTAAGTTGTTGAAAAATTGGGATCTGAAATCTTGGTGAAGTCACCAAGATGAAAAATGAAGATGACGCGTAACAAATTCTGTTAGTTTAGTATATCTATTCGGGACGGAATAGTTCTTTTAGATTCTGGAAAACTTTTCTCTTTCTAATAAATATACTAAACATAATTAAGACAGCTATATTTATTTTTTGTCACTAGTACTATCAAGATTTCTGGTTCCAATATTAAGTGTGCATGAGGTTTAGTATTGTTTTTTGGTTTAGGGTCAATTCTTCACTAAATAACGAACTCGAAAAAATTATTTGTATTCTTTTATTAAGTTTATTGACCTAAATTATTCACAACTTCGTACGAAACTCGATAAGTATTGATTATACTAGATGAGGAAAATAAAATTTCTAAAGAAAACAAAGGGGAAGATAGAACTTTGTGAACAGGAAATTCAAACTCATTTATTCAGATGCTATCAATAGTCGATTGGTTTTTTAAAGAGGAATTGTTTTTAATTTTCTTAGGATTAACAATAGTGGCAGGATAAAACATGAGTCATCAAAATTTTACAAATAACATCTTAGCAAATATTAATGCTTGGCTTAAATTTTCAATATCTTTGCACAATATTTAAATATCTCCACTTTGGAAATTTGTATCGCTTTTACGTGATAAAATTTTCTCTATAAAAATGTCGGTTTGTGCTGCTCACATCCACTTGTTATAATTTTCCAAAAACGGAACTGTTCCGCTTTTTAAGTGACACGTAAAAAATCACAATAAATGTAATCTTTATTTTAATTTACTTGTATTAATTGTTGTCTTTCGTTTTCATTAATTTCTGGTTTACCGTTTGGGCCGAAACTTGGGAGCGAATCGTGTGTCTGCCTCCGAAAAGCCAGCCATCGCTGGAGGTAAGTTCTATTCGCACCAGTAGATTCAGAATTTTGCAGTATTTTGAAAATCATTGAAGGTTTTCATCTAAATTTGAATTCGATATCTACTCTTGTGAATTTGATTACATGCAATTTATGATTAGGTTATAAAATAGAAGTTGAGTTTGTAACTTTTTCCGGATATTAATAAACCAATTTTTACAGAAATATTGATGTTATTTATTTCCCCTCATTAAACCAGCAAATGTGTACGTTAAAATAATGGTATATTACAATTAAAAATTAGAACGATTATCTGCACCTGTCATGATTTCGAGATAAATGATGTATATTCATTTAATTCTATCAAACTGGAACGTAACATTATTTTTATATTGATCCTGCAGATGTAGCTTTTAATGTATTTTTAAAGTATGCTGCTCAAATTTAAAAAAATGAAAGATCTTGGTTAAATTAAGTATGATCCCAGCATATTCGCCTATTTATTTTTTTACATTCTCATCAGAGATTTGTGTAAAATTTGACCCTCCCCCGTTTTTGTCAAATGTCCACGTTTTGAGACCCCTGAACCCGGAAAACATGGTTTTACGAATGTGTTGTGTGTGGGTAGGTGTGTGTGTAGATTTTTAGTTTGTGAGCACGATAACTTTCGAAAGAATTAACCGATTGGAATGGCCTTTGGTATACTCTTTTAGTGTCCTGAAATGAAGGCCAAGTTCGTTAGGCAGCCATTTTGGACAAAAATTCAAAAAGTTGAAGCATTTAAAAAATTTTTGAGACTACTTTTTTTCAAATTTACAAATTCTATGCACGGATATTCATAGTACTCAGAAAGTCGAACAATTTATCCTGATGACTTTTTCCGCTAAAAAGGAAATTGTGAGAGTTGCAGCATTTCCAAAATTCAAAAAAAGAAACGAAAATCAGAATTTTAAGCCAAACAATGCACGATATGAAAAAAAGTCGAGAGAAGAAAAACGTTTCTTTTTAGAAGCCCTACAAGATTGTGATAACTTTTCGAATTTTCTTGAAAAATCGAAAATTCAAATTTTTAGCTAAATAACGCGGAATACGAAAAAAAGTTAACATACCAAAATTGTTGCTTTTACGAAGACCTGTAAACTTGCCTCTAAATATTTTCTGGTAGAAGGCATAGTTTGTATTTTAAGTATAGAAAATAGTATTGGAATATTTTTATTTCAATTTTTGAGCGAAACGACGCGAAATAAGAAAAAAATTGTCAAAAAAGTAGAATTTGTGCTTTTAAAAGGTCAAATAAAATTGCTGTTTAACATTTCTTTATAGGACCAATCGTGAAAAAAGATAATTTTCTTAATGGTCTTTTAACTATTTATTTGGATATATTATACGGTGAGCGCAGAAAAGCAAGCGCAAAGCGCGAATATTATGATGAAGCCGATAAAGCCTTAAGTAAATAAATTTCCTTTCTTATTTGATATCAAAAACAAATTTAGTAATTTGTACATGATAATTGAACTTGATCTTCTTAGACATGAATCGATTTTCTGTCATAGCCCCACAAGACTCCACTCTTTTGCAGAATTTGCAGGTGGTATTATAAATTTTTTTTGATTGTTTGATTCTTGATAGAGAATAAAAATAGATTTTGTTGTTACTTTGACGCTAAATGAAATGATTCGTAAAAACTCGACTTTTTAAATGATTTTTTCCTCCCAAAAGCAGGGCTCCATGTTTAGTGGTGTATAATCTGTAAACTTGTTCGTTTTAAGCACCTAAAAATTCAGACACTTTACTATTTGACTTTCAACTACAGCAAGAGGTTTCGTTCTTGGGAGCCTGGACCTAAAAATCAAATAGTGGGTAAAAACTCGCAAAAAAAAAAGATTTTTTCCCCCGAAGGCAGGAATCTTACCTGTAATAGTATATGATCTGTGAACTGGTTCTTTTGAAGGTCCTGAAAAAGCAAAACATTCATAATATCACCTCCTAATATTTCAAAAGAGTTGGGTCTTGCGAGGCTGTGACAAAAAATCGAATAAGTTCAAAAAAGTGGACTTTTTAAATTAATGTTCGTCCTGCAATGCAGCGCTCTTATATTTAGTGACTTGTACTGTGCAAACAAGATTGGTTTGAGCTCCCGAAATGTCAGACATTTTACAATTTCACCTGAAATTACTGCAAGAGACTTCGGTTCGGATAGCTGATGGCAGGAAATCGAATATTGCCTGAAAAGTCGACTTTTTAAAATAATTTTTTTTGCCCCAAAGCAGGACTCTTATGTTTATTGGTTTATATTCTGCAAAATTGTTCCTTCTAAGGACCTAAAAATTCAGACAATTTACCAATTGACTATAAACTACAGAAAGGGATTTCGTTCTTGGGAGCCTGAAATGAAAAATCAAATAGTAGGTTAAAAATTGATTTGAAAGAAAGGTTTTTTGTTCCCAGAGACAGGAATTTTACTTGCAATGATACATAATCTGTAAATTGGTTCGTTTGAAGGTCCTGAAAAAGCAGAACATTTATAATATCACCTGCAAACATTGCGAAAGATTTGGGTCTTGCGGGGCTGTGCCAGAAAAGCGAATAATGTCTAAAAAGTGAACTTTACAAATTGATCTTTGTCCTCCCAAAGCAGGGCTATTATGTTTTGTGGTTTATATTGTTAAAGGTAGGACGTTTTGAGGTGCCGAAATGTCATACATTTTACAATTTCGCCTGAAATTAGTGCAAGAGATTTTGGTTCGGTGAGGTGATGGCAGGAAATCGAATATTGTCTAAAAAGTTCTTTTTTCTATAATTCGCGAAAAATTGCTAGTTTTTCCATCTGTTTTCTGTGTAAAAAGTGACAGATTTGTTGCCGATGACGTGGAGCATGCGCAGTGTCGACCTTTCCGGGCAGCGGTGAAAAAAGTAGACGGACGCAGCGAAAAAAGTGACGCACAGTGAAAAAAGTAAATAAAGTGCAAACTACTGAACAAATTCTGTGGCCTGCTTCACTAAGTGAAGGTGAACTCACAACTATTGCGTTGTATCTAATCCCATCACTCTTAACCTTCCTGACCAAACACTGCTACCAGCTTACTGTTACGGCCACATTATTGCCATGGGTTTGACAATTGCCATTGTTATTGTTGCGTCAATCGACAACAAATCGCCTCCTTTCTAAACAAAAAACAGGTAAAAAAACTAGCACTTTTTAAACAAATGATAGAAAACGTATCGTGTCCCACATGTTGAAAAGACGACGATTTAAAACTCGTGTGATAGCCACCCGAGCGGAGCGAAATTCATACATCACACTCGTCTTAAATCTCTTGCTTTTTCAACTTGTCGCACAATATGCTGTTGTTTTCAAAGGCAGGAATTTTACTGCTTATGGTTTATAATGTGTAATCTTTTATATATGTATACATGTTTATATATGTTTATAATGTGTAAGCTCCGTTGGAGGCCAAAAAAATGCAGAAATTTCATAATATCACCTGCAAATACTGCAAAAGATTTGGGTCTTGCGGGGCTGTGACAAAAAATGAAATATTGCCTAAAAACTCGATTTTTTCAATTTGTTGTTGTCCCCCTAAAGCAGAAATCTTATGTTTAGTGGTTCACATTGTACCTCAAAAACAGACCGCAAAAACGTGCTTGTTTTTGCCGAAGTCAGTTAAACAGGATTTTGGTCTCCTTATGGCTTATGGCATGGACATTCTCAGGTCCATGCCTCATGAGTTTATGGGTTTATGCTTTATGGCTATTCTGGGCTATTCTCCATGGTTTCGAACTTGAGAGTCTTGATCGTCTTGACACCACGAATGCAGAGGAATTCGTGCTTGAGTTTGATCCATTCGAATTTCAAAATACCATTCGAATTTCAAAATAAAAGGAGCACTTCTGACGCAGCCTACTACAGAGATGAGGCCTACTACATAATTATGAAATGCAAGAAGAAAAAGTAACTTACGTTTGTATACATCATTTGGGTGGAAGTTTGTAAAAAAATTTTTTCGAAGAAATTGAAACTGGAGCAACGTCAGAATTTTTTTTTTCAAACAACTTATATTCACACGAAATGAGATATCAAGTTGAAATTTTCCGAAATGACATAAACGGCACTAAGAAACGTTTTTATGGTCCTAATTATTTGCACTTGAAATAAAAATTTTAATGATAAACTAAATTTGTAGAATCACCGACCGTGCTGTCGAAACCGTGAACAGCATTCCGATTCCATTCTCGCAACCGAGTTTTTTTGCGGTTGGATCGATTAAGATCCTCATGCCAGAAAAAAAATTTTGATCTTGCTCCAGTTTTAAATTCTTCGAGAAATTTTTTTACAAATTTCCACTCACATGATGTATACAAAAGTAAATTACTGTTTCCTTTTGCATTTTCCAAAGTTTCAGAGCGATATTTTATTGACAAAAAGAGTAAATCGTTCCAAAAATAAAGATTTGAAATCGAGCATTAGTTTGGTCACGTGACTCCTGTTAGACATGCCCCTAAAATATGAAAAATGTGAAGGTGGCAGATTATCTTGTAATGGAGAGAGTTATAAGAGCAGAAAAAAAATAGAAACAAAGAAACATAATCGACAATTTCCGAATGACGTGAGACGTCAAGTTGGAAACCCCACGTTATTATTTTTAGCAGGTTTAGTTGTGTGGAGAAAGCACCGGGATTATAATGGACGTCAGGGGAGAAAACGTCCCTTTTCCCAAGAGAGGATATTATTCCGAAGTAGCCACAGGCAAGTAATTAATTCTATGTCACTGCTCAAACTTTGAGATTAGGTTATCGTTCTAAATGCTTGTCAGTCGCTGGATAATTATTCTTGTCAACTAGTTATTAACGTATTGCATAATTAACTTATGGTTATTATAACTTCAGATAATATGCATGCATTATTCTTTTATCAAATTGTTTTAAGAAAATGCTTGAAGTGTTATTATCAGTCTCATGTTACGTTAAAATCATTACACGTAACCAATTTTCCAGTGCTTTTAATTTTGTTGCTTTCAAGCTACTTGAACTTCATCAAATAAATGAAATTAGTTTAAAAGTTGCCAACAAAAACTTAATTTTACATCGCTTGAAAAAAATCACGTTTTTGGATTCCAAAGAAGTTTACAAATTTTACTTTGAACGGTAGTACAGTCCTTTAAAGTCAAAAATATAAAAATCTTTCGAGTTGAAGTATGCAAACAATTTACAAATTTCCTAAATATTGTGTTGAAAAATTCTAGTTTAAAAAATCTGCCCACTGCGCGGGCGCATTCTCATCGCGCGCTACTTGCGCAGCTCGCTTTGCTCGCAAGTTTGAGAGCGCCTAGGGCGCGCGATTGTCGGATCTCGTGCCTCGCACTCGATAATAATGTATTTACCTCGCGCTTCGCGCTCGGTCTTTGTACTTCCCCCATATTTACGCCTAGAAATTTTTAAATTAAAGGTCAAACCATTAACAAACTGTAATTTGATAGTTGTGTCGGGTCTAACGAAAACATTCTCATCACGTGTCTCGCGCTTCGCATTCAATGAAAGTATGTTCAAAGCTCGAAATTTTCTGTATCATGTTTGAAATCTATTATATTAAATGTATTTTATATTAATTTCTCTACCACCATCTGGGACAGCTCATTTACATATTGAAAAATAAAGTACACACTTTATTCTTTCTCATTATTTTAATCTTTATTCCTTATTTTGAATTACTCTTTATTCGCAGTATTTCGTAACTGAAACCATAAATATTGGTGGTAGGAGGCTGGGTAACGAAATTGGCCTGCCTTTTTGGACCACAAAACAGTGTGCAAAAGTAAATTCAAATGTTGATTAAATGAAATTCAAAAAGCATCTGTAAAACATACCAATTTTTAATTTAGGACTAAATTTATTGAAATTATACACTTCAAGTTGGAAATAGTAAAGGAAGAACAATTTCAGATTGAAAGAGTATAAAACGACACAGTTGTTAACTAACATTTTTTGAAGTTCACAGAATTTAACATTTCTGAATCTCAGGAAATAGAAAGTATAAAAATTGCCAAAGAAATATTTGAAAATAAACAATTTTGTTGATGGAAATCTTCACTGTGGGACTCTTTATCCTATTTCTTGCTGTTTAGCTATAAACAGGACCCCACGCGTTTCTTATTAAAATTGGGTTTCGATTAAAATGTCCCAATTTGATATATCCTGTGTGAAAAAATGGAGTGAGTCACCGTTGGGGGCCCTCATGGAAACGTCATGCTAATCCATAAGGATCCAACATGGGCTTCCCTTATGCTTGCCTTGATGGTTGCCCTCGAGAGGCACAACGAATTCTAATTGTAAAGAAGTATTACAAAATTTTTAAATAAGTTGAAGAAGCGAAGTTGGATCACGTACCCCCTAAACTTGTTCCATTTGTTAGACAAATAAATGCTCATTTTTCTTTTATTTGAACAAAAAAATTTTAGCCGTGGTCCTAGGAACTTAAACAACCTCAAAATGATAAAAAGTATTAATTAACGTTAATTTCTGTGAAAATAATAAGTGTAGGAAATACAACTGATGGTATCAGACGCCGACAAAAAAATGTTGACCCAATTAGCACAAAAATACAACCCCCAAGAGTGAAAAACCACCTTTATAGGGT
The DNA here is from genome assembly GCA_032362435.1 of Melikaiella ostensackeni. Taxonomy (NCBI): domain Eukaryota; kingdom Metazoa; phylum Arthropoda; class Insecta; order Hymenoptera; family Cynipidae; genus Melikaiella; species Melikaiella ostensackeni. The sequence goes on from JAUMHM010000048.1 coordinate 12,644,146, forward strand.
TAAAATATTAATTTGTGCATTTTAAAAACTTTATACGCAATTCTCTAATTGGGTCAAGTTTTTTTTCCTCAGCGTCTGGTACCATCAGTTGTATTTCCTCCGAAACACTTATCATTTCTACAGAAATTAATGTTAATTTGTACTTTTGATCATTTTCAGGTTGTGTAAGTTCCCAGGACCACGGTTTAAACTTTTTTGTTTAAATAAAACAAAAATACGCATTTATTTTTTAAGGAAATTTAACAAGTTTAGAGAGTACGTGAAGCGCAAACTTCGAAAAAAGGCCATGTCGTGAAACCTTTATTATTTAAGGAAATTAATGAACGTGCTCAAGTAGACTTAATATACATGCAAATTTGTAAAGATGCAGACTATAAATAATACTTAACTACAAGGATCATTTAACGAAATATGTAAACCTTCGTCCTCTAAAAATAAATCAGCTGTTAAAGTTGCATATATGTAATATGATTGATATTATGTAGTTTTTCAACTTTTTTCTCGGGTAAACCGGGTGTTTCATTATTAGCCACGAACCAAGTCAAGTGCTTGATGAGTTAAAGATGTTAAGAATTTAATATGATATTTGAAACTTCCTGCGATGATGTAGCAGGCACAAAACCAGGAGCATGGTGTAGTCCTAGATGTTCGAGATGTTCAGTGCATCTTGCTTGCACATTGCCTGTCGCTCAAATCATAATAGGATGAATAGATGCATGTTTCACATTGCTGCATATTGTTTTTACTTCATGCCTTAGCTCGTTATACTTATGGATCTTGCTTGTATAGGTTGCCTGCAAGTCCCGCTTAAGTGAAAAGCAATGTCGATGATAAAGACTTTTCCACCTTTTTTCTCACATATCATAATGTCGGATCGATTGGCTCGGATATAATGATCAGTCTGAATAGTAACATCCCAGGCATCCATTCTGTTAAGAGTCCTAGGTTTAGGGCAAGTTGTTGATGTTTAATGCCCTCTACATCATTATGTTTGTGCATGTGCTCTCTCTGAACCATTCCGCCACAACCATCAATAATTTGCCAAATGGATTCGTTGATATCTCCACATAATCGGCACCCAACACATGCTTGCGATAGTTTCTGGTGCTTACAACCCTGTCCTGAATCGCTATCACGGATTCCTCCGTTTTCGCAAACAGGACGCTCTTTTTCAGCCAAATATTGGATGCCTCTTTGTCCACTTCATGTTGATCTAACGTTTTGGGGTGCTCGCCGTGGATGAATTTTTTGTCTCTATTGCGTTTCTAATTTCTTTATGGGTTTTTGCCCTGATATTCAAGGCTTCCTCTGAGGACAAACTCAAGGGCGTGTGATCGAGATCTGCTTCACAGATGATGTTGTAAAGCGCAGCATCTCGCTTGCTGTTAAAGTAATCTCGCAATTATATATCTTGTGACATACCCAGTTGCTTGACACAACTCCTCGGCTCCCTCTATGTCGTGGCTGAACCACCCTTTCAATCGCCGAATATTACTGTGGTTCATTCGGTGCTGGGTCATTTCTACGCGAATGGTTCTGTTTATCGTTTCAAGGTCGGTGTTCGACCATTTTGTGAGCCCAAAAGAGTACGCGAGAACAGGGATGGCATTGGTGTTAACAGCCCTGATCTTATTGGCCGGTTTGAGAGAACTCTTCAGAACCAGTCTGAGTCTTGTAGTGAAGGCAGTCATTAGGCTTTTCTTAACTATCGTATGCTGAATACACTTAGACTCAAGAATGCCCAGATATTTCTATGATTCACTCTCAACCAATGCCTCGATGTGATCCTCCTTCTCGTCCTCTAATTCTGCGGTCCCTGATTCTTCCCTGATTAAATGCACTGTTCTGTATTTATCTAGTTCAAACTGCATGTGGATGTCATTGGAGAACTGCTTTGTGACGTGGATCACTTGCTGTTGTTTCTGGTTAGAACTAACGTACAGTTTTAGGTCATCCATGTAGAAAAGATGAGTCAGTTGATGACCATCCTCGTTATCATGGACTCTGAACCCATGAGACATGCTATTTACTGTTTTGCTCAATGGATTCAACGATAAACAGAACCATAATGCACAAAAAGAGCCTTCTTGAAAGATACCCGTCTTAATGCGAATTAATATAGTTGACCTTGTGGTGTTGTTGTTTTTACGAAGACGCATGAGATTTCTCATGAAAATTTTTTGGTAGGAAGCATAGTTTGTATTTTAAGTATGGAAAATGATATTGGAATATTTGAATTTTAATTTTTGAGCCAAACGACGCAGGATAAGAAAAAAAGTAAGAAGAGGAGAATTTGTGCTTTTAAAAAGACAAATAAAATTGACGTTACACATTTCTCCATAAGACCAATCGTAAATCATTAAGATAATCATTAATCGTCTTTTCAACTATTTATTTGTATATAATAATAATAATTCAAATAATAATAAATATATAATAATAATATAAATATGTATAAATAATAAATAATAATATAAATAATTTTTACATAAAAAACACATAACACCGAGCGCGAAGCGCGACGACCGAATCGCGCTCCCGAGGCGCGCGATGAGAATGTGCCCGCGGGGCGGGCAGATTTTTTAGTATTTTTTTGTTGAAATTATAAATTTTTTTCCGCGTGGGAAAGGTACGGAAGCGTATCCTCTTGATTTATTGCTTTGATTTTCCAGTATTTTTCTGTTTAACCTATACATTTTTTCTGTATGGAAAAGGTACAGAAGCGCATCCTGTAAGACCGAAAATAAACATCCTCTCGACTGCTCCAAGGCGGACTCAGTTTACCTGGCAAATATTGACTGAACAATACAGCGCCATCGTCAGTAATATTGAAACTAGAAGAAAGTCACATTCTTTAGGAGCCGCTGAAAGATGGATGTCATTTCCGGAAGACCGATCAATAGTGAGCATAGTCTAAAATTAGGAGAAATTGCGGTTGTAGATTCCTTTTATCGACTTTCACCGATGTATAAATATTTAAAGTTTATATGTTATATATCTATTACAAAAAGGGTTCCATGATATGATTGAGAAACATGTAACTGAAAGGGGCTCGAAAATGGGATTTTCTTGTTGACCATGCTATCTTTTCTTCCGGTCCCTTCCCTTAACTCTGTTTCACTATACACTCCACCCTCTCAACATTAAAAAAAATTACAAAATGGCACACACACACACATTTTTTTCTATGAACAAACTTTTTAATTACTTCTTATTTATTTGTATCTAATCTTTATGTACTACCTTACTTCTTTAGGATTCATTTTTTGGCTTTTCCCTACTCCGTGCATGCAGCTCTCTCTCTCTCTTTCTTTCTCTCTCTCTCTCTCTCTCTCTCAACTCTTCCAGCTTCTTCATCCATTCCTCACTCTAGACATTCTCATTTAAAAACCACT
>JAUMHM010000048.1:12647640-12686625 GCA_032362435.1 Melikaiella ostensackeni
TTATTTGTATATATTATACGGTGGGCGTAGAAAATCAAGCGCGAATATTATGATGAGAATGTATTCCTTAAGGCCGATGGAGCCTTGAGTAAATAAACTTCCTTTCTCATTTAAAATGAAAAACAAATTTATAAATTTGTACATGAAGAACATATAACACCGAGCGCGAGATCATGTTTCGGAGTGCGAAGCGCGACAACTGAATCGCGCGCTCAAACTTGCGAGCGAAGCGCGCGATGAGAATGCGCCCGCTAGGCGGGCAGATTTTTAGTCAAGTTTTTATGCCAGTACGATAGTATTTTGAAAATTTCGAACAACTTCAGTTTGCTTAAGGTAAAATGACATGTAGAATAAAATAATGTATTCTAAGGTTAGTCCATAAACACGGTAACTGATATTATCCAATTAAATACAAATGTATCATTGAATAAAATGGATTTAATTGAAGGATACGAATCTGACTTGTCGGATATTCAAACACAAGGTAACTTAGTTTATTTTACAATATCAATAAAATGTGCACAAAATGTTTTTAATTTGACCATGCTTAATTTCATTTCAATATTGCAATTAGACAGAATAATTTTTATTATTACACTTCTAGTTATAAACTTGACGTGGTGCAATAAATTATTCCATAAATTGAAACCACACATAACCCCAAAATATAAATATAATCTTGTATATAAATACGTTTTTATTTATTATTAATAGCTCTTTTGAAGACTCAGTCAATTTAAATTTGATTATCAATCTTGATATAAAAGTTTGACGTAAAATGATATAAACGACGTAAAATGATATCCTAAATCTAAGTGCAGTTTGGTGATTGTGCCCGCCTTTCATTGACAGGATTGCAAATAGGCGGTTCTGTTATTTTATGACAAAAAGTTATTAAATGACATTTAAGTTTCGGGATGTTAAAGAGGGTTATTGAAAGCACCATAAACTGAACTTCACTCAATTTTCATAAAAATGTCGTCGCTTATGCCTATCTCGACAAAATTAAAGGATGTCCTACAGACGAGTATGAAATATGTCGAATATTAAGTACTTTATTCACAATAGATACATTAAATGCATATTTTTATCTTAAATCTATATTTACAGAAAAGTTCTTATTCAGAAATTAATTCGTTAAAAACAAATAAACTATTTAAAATTGAAAAGCTCTTTGGAATTTCACAAGTTTTTAATGTTTTAAAATTATTTGAAATAGGAAAGTAATTTTAATCATCAGTTCTAGTGTAAAACTTTAAAGAAAGCGTTTTGTCCCTACTTACAATTAGGTTTCAGGGTTTCCGCAGTTCTGCGTCTCCAGTACGTGCTGCTCGGTTTTTTTAAATCTACTTGGGCACTTTTCTCAGTATCACAAGTGCTTATCTCAATTTCTTTCATGGGAGAAAAGACGTGCTTCTTTATTGTCGAGACACAATTCGATTCATTTTCAACTTTAGAATCTGAGCGTTTTTCATCACAAGAAATTACATTTTTTGAATGACAATCAGTCTCAGAATTTTTATTAGCTTGTGAAAAACTCGATTTTTGGTCTAGATTAAAATTTCCTCTATCAAAAAATGTACTTAAGTTTCTGCCATCAGAATTGTTAGAAATAGTAGCTCTACTCGGAAGATCGCGACTAGAATAATTACGAAAAAAATAATTATTGGACTTATTCTGAGAATATAATTTCTCCTCGATTCTTCGGTTTATCACGACTGCTTCCGCGATTGGGATTGGTTTTATGTAAGTGAAAGTCTTTTTACGTGATTCTGTAGTTTCGACGAATTTCTTGATACTTATTGGTCCATTGATCACAGGAACAGCGTTGCTGAGTTCGCCTGTAGCTCTGATGACTGGAGTAATGTTTCCCATAGGATCCAGTCTAGAATTGATTTGATTTTGGGAACTTGCATAAACTACAGAACCTTTACTTGCACTCTTAGTGACTGAAGACGAAGAGGATGTTTTCGTAATTTTCTTTGGTTTCTTCGAAAGAACTTTTTTCGGTTTGGAAGCTTCACTTTCTTGAGTTACTGTCTTCGAGGGAGTTGTATTTTTTTCGGCGTGTTTGCTTTCTTCAGAATGATGGTGTCTGATGTGTCGATTTAAGTTGTCCTTTCGTCTGAAGTCCGTTTTGCAAAATTCACAGGTAAATGGTTTCTCCTCTGTAAGAAGAAAGAACATTTAAAATCAATATCCGGATATTCGCGATATTAAGAAATTAAAAACTTTACTTGAATGAGTGGTAAGATGTCGTCTCAATTCACTTTTGGATAAAAACAGACGAGTGCAGTGAGCGCAGGAAAAGGGTCGCTCTTTTCCATGCGTACGTTTGTGTCGAATTAGCAAAGACTTATCTTTGAAACTTTTGTTACATTCTTCACATACGTAAGGTCTTTCGCCTTAAAAAAATGGAAGATATTAAATATGGATCTTGAAATACATTTAAATTATGGAGAGTTCTGAGGATTTTTAAGAAGAAAAAACTAACTTGAATGTGTATGCATGTGTCGAGTCAGATTTGCCATAATTCTGAAAGCTTTGCCGCAAGTTTTGCAGGAAAATGGAGTCAATCCAGAATGGACATTCAAGTGGAGTTTCAAATCATCCTTCTTAGAGTAAGATTTTGCACATTTGGTACAAGAAAAAGGTTTCAGTTCTGAAAAGAATTACATTTTTTTATTGTTAAATATTAAGTAGTGATCCAATTAACTTACTGTTATGAGAAAACATGTGCCTATTGAGTTTATTCTTTTGAGGAAAGGCTTTATCGCAAAGGTGACATTTAAATGGTTTATATCCACTGTGAGTTCTCTCATGATATTCAAAGTGAGATCGTTTAACGAAGCTTCTGTCGCAATATAAGCATTGATATGGCCGAATTCCTGTCACACAAGAATCATGATAACACATTCCTTTTTTGTTGCGAAAGATTTTACTACAAGCATTACATTTGTACTTTTCTGGTGAACCTGGCAAAACTGATATATGACTCCGATCTAATTTTCGTTTCGGTTTTGGAGTCTTTTCTTTTTCAGTGTGTGCCTCGTTTTGATTCTGAAATAAGTCAGTACATAAATAAAATTGTATAAATACTTATTTCTACATTCAATTATGTTCATACCGTATCATTTTCAGAGTTTTGTGCTTTGACCGAAACTTTATCCAGGCTATCTTCATCATCGCTTTCATCGATCCTCAAAGACCAGTCATCTTCTTTCTCCTCTCCAGTTGTTTCGTTTTCAACAAAACTGGATTCTTCTAGACCAGAAGAGAAAAACTCATATTTGTTAGTAGATTTGTCGACCACTAATTTTACAGGATCTGCCTCACTATTGAGATTCGAAGGTTCAGAATTTGTAGCTTCTAAATCCTTCTTTATTGAACATTCTCTGGTTGGATAAACTAAAACAATATGTACTTGGTATTTAAAATTTTTATTGTAATTTATTTGACCTTTTAAGTCAGATAAAAAAAATATCTTACCAAAATTACCAATTTGCTGAAACTGCGTTTCATTTTCACATGATTTGCAACCAGTCTCCTCTTGTAATAAACATAATCGACACTTTGTGTGACCACAGGAATCTGAATAAATTTTTTTTTTAATTGAAAAATTTATTAAATTTATAAAAGGTCTATGAAGATTTTCCTTGAAAACTTTTCAAACCTTTTACGAGTCTTGTGTAGGGCGTGTTGGTCAATTTTCCACAAATCGGACATTCCTCTCCCATGATTTAGTTGTCCTCGATAAAGAAAAAAATATTTTTCATTTTATGGTAATATAATATTGTGTTGGCAAGTATCAAGAGGAAAAATTCTCACATCTCAAAGTCAGAAAAGTGTAAAAAAATATTGACATAAAAAATTGATAATCTTTATAGACAAAAACAAGAATATTTATCGTATCTCATTCTGTGTTTATGTACACACACAAAATTATATAAATTATTACCTAATATTTAAATAAAAATGTAGTTTGAACTGGCAGGACTTAAAAATAACACTGGATAAATAAATAAAAAAAATTATATGTTCTAAATAACTCTGTAGTGCGTCGCAAATGGGTTATGGTTATATGTCACCGTCGAGGTCATTTCGAACTCTTTTACAATGAATTGGCCTCTAGCGAAAGTAAAATACTTTTATCAGTTTTATTTGTTACTTAATCTACCATTAAATAAATAATTTTAATTAGTACTGGCAATCCTACAATATGAAAAGACATTTCTTAACATATTTGACACTACACGAAACAGCTGATTTATATGACAGTATTTATACATGTATGATGTATACATGAGGCAACCACTGAAAAAGAAAAGACTCCGAATGCAGCGCTAGCAGCGCCAAAGGCAAGGCCTGCGCCATAACAACATACATGTATACACAATTGCACATGCAAAATCTCAAAGTGAAATCAAAATAGAATTTTATACTTTTCTTTCGTCATTTTTGCATATTTTTTCATATTTATGTTATTTATCCGTTATTTCATATGAAGCTAAAATAAAAGTGTAGTGAGAATTGTCTGATCATGTTTTTTAATTGAGTTTATTGTGTATTTTTCGGCATATAGTGAAAGTGCAGGATTTTATATCTATTTAGAAGTTATAGAAAAATTAAGTAAAAATGAGTGGAAATCTACGCACAGAGGTAATTTTTATGTATATTATGCTATATTTTTATATTCCCACGTAGTTTCTTATATTAAGTTGCTCAAAGATCAGTTAATTCAATTTGGATAAGCCCATTATTATAGGTTATGTTGCCTTATTTGTTCAATGATTATGCCATATGATTATGCAAAAAATATTTCGATAAGTTTTATTTACTCTCCATAGGCATGAAATAGTTGACCCACTTTAAAAAAGTTATATTGCATGTTCATTCAACTTCCATTTTTTTTAGATTTCATTTCATGGAATATGAATTTTATTTTGAATGAATTTAAATTGTATTGTGACCTCATTTCTTTATAATTCTTTATAAAATGTAAAAGAAAGTAAAACACAGATTATATAAGTTTTTTTTTATTAAAGATGAATTAAATTTTCTATATAAAGAATCGTATTTTTAAAAATAAAATGTAAATAAATTTGACTGTTGTTCCTGTTTTTTTTTTCAATTTCAAATATATGTTGATGTTATAATGCATTATAGGTACTAAAAACATTCAAGACGTTACATCGGACTCGATTGAATACTTTTAAAAATGATGATAAAGCTTTGCAAGGTAATTTTTTTCCTAAACTATCTTTTTTGTTATTGTACATATTTTTATTATTAATTATTACATTTCATAATGTACAGTTGTGAGAAAAAAAATAAACGATGAGTATAGAAAAAACATGAATGTAGCTGACGAAGAAATTATTGCACAGGTAAATACTTCAGTTTCTTTGCAAACTATATATTCTGGTCAATACACTAAAATCAAATTCCAATAATCTGTTTTCATTATAGTTAAATAAAACTGCAAAGGCTATTGAAGAAGAAGTCAGAACTAAAATAATACAAGCAGTTGAAACAGAGCCTGGAAAATTCGGTAATTTATGATTTAAAAATTTGATTAGCTCGTCCTTTTGGATTGTTAAATTTGTTTATTTTATTTATCTTATGATATTATTTTACGAAATATTTTGAGCAGCTACAATCATCTTTAAAAAATGTTGCAAATGTTACATTGAAATTACCAACTTAACACCATAAATCAATTTCTTAAATATTCTTATTTTCATTCTTATATATTTAACTTATTAATTTTATGAAATTTACAGAGGCTCGAATAAGGGAGGATAATTTAGTTGACAATACGGCAATTCCCAGCCCAAGTGCATTCAGTTGTAATTTGTCCACAAAAAAGTGTAATGTACCTCCAAAAAAAGAACGATAAATCTAAGTATAAAAAAATATTTGTACAGATATTTTTCAACTCATTCGTAGAATATAGTTATTCTCTGTATTATAGTCATAAGAAACTTTTAAAAAATTTAAACCTTTGTGATCGTGTTCTTTGAACTTAAAAAAAAACATATGCACTGTCTGTAAATATAGAATTTTAAAATTTAGTTTATTTATTAGATTTTATTAAAATTAAAACGGGATTGGGATTGTTATAATATTTTTATTTATATCTACATATTTTCAGATTTTTCAATCGGATATTTCATTTCATTTTTCTCAATTTATACAGTACTTCCATCAATCAGAAAGATATTTACAAGTTACAACTTTATTTATCTTTATGCTAAACTGTACATTGATAGACAAGTTGATTCTTTGTACCAGTGGATTTCTAATCGTCCGCGTCTTCCACGACTCCTTCCAATCTCATTCTGGAAGTATAAAACATTTTCTTGAATGATTGATGTAGTTCAAATGGTATCGCTTCGAAAAATGAAGTAGGTTATTATGTAATTTAAAAAATTTATATTTCTGTAGTATTCAGAATCAAGATGAATAAATTCAACTTACTTTTACGTGTTAGTATTTCATAAAGTTAATGATTGTGATATGAGAGGAAACCATGGCATGACTAAGTTGTTATCGAAAACAAATCATTGTTGTGCAGGAATCCAGGAATTCATGTTCAGTACATGTATAGAGTTTTGGGAGCAAAGCTGTGAGTCAAATTAATTAAGATACATTTTAATCACATATATTAAAAAGTAAATTAAAGAAGTAGACAATGTTTATTGACTACTTGTATTCATTAAAATAGAATCCGTGTGTCAATGCTTGATTTCATAGATACTGAATTCGCACAAAAGAAAAAACTTTTCAAAATTCAGAAAGCAGTTTCAAATTTGGAAGAAAATAAGTAAAAAGTAAATTTATCAATCCACGTGTAAGGTACAAAAATAACATCAAAGTAAATAAATTTATCTTATTGACAGGCTCTTCCCATGTGGCCGATAACATTTTCTACTCCATCATCGTCATGCAAAAGTAAATTATTATTTCCTCGTGCAGACTAAACAAAAAATCAGTAAAAAGTGAAAATTATAATATTTATAAAATACTAACATATGTTCCGGGTGATTGCGGATTTGATCAATTAGGTCTGCAGGTTTCAGTTCCTTAATGCAGATTCGATGAACTGCAGTAAACAAGGGGAATTTATCTGTCATGTTTTTAGCTTTCAGCATTGCATTCACCTCATCTGCTGTAGCTGGGCCTTGCAATTTTTGACCACTTAGGAGCTCGTCTTCCAATTGTTTTATTGACTGAAATAGAAAGTTTTTTTTTAATATTAAAAAAAAAATCTAACATTGTATTTTACCTTATCAGATTTGGCGAATGCCTCACAAACTCTACGATTTCTTCCTCCGTAGCAAGTGGTGATAAGATCGGCGACACCACAACTCTCGAAAAATGTGGAAATTTTGGCACCACCGTAAAACGTATCGACAAATTTAACCATTTCCATGAGACCAAGTCTTATCACTGCAGCTTTTGTGTTGTCACCTAAACCTAAACCACTGACAAATCCTGCAGCACATGCTACGATATTCTGAAAATATTAATTAAAATTTCAAAATGGTTAAAATATTTCTTATTGCTTGAGTGTTATATGTATATTGCATAATATTCGACTTGCCTTAAGGGCACCGCAAACTTCGACAGCTTCACAGTCTTCGACCACAACGACCCTGAAATTTGGCGTTTGAATGATGTCCCTGAGAAGTGGTGCCAAGCGTTTATCTCTACAACCTACGAAAATTATATTGATCTAATTTGATCAAATTCAACTTAAACTCTCAGTCATCAATATTCTGAATATTTTTGCAATTTTAATCTGGTCTGGAATAAAATATTTGAAATTCTCGTCAAATTAGAATTTTAAATATTTCTAAACAAGAAATAAATGAAAGAATACAAGATTACCAATTGTTGTTTCGCAGAATTTTTCTTCGGCCACCTCATTGGCCAAATTGGCACCCATTAAAACATTGCAAGGAATTTTCAAATTTTTCTCAACGATCTTGGATATGAGTTCAATACTTTTATCAGCTCCTTGGGCAAATCCCTGGAAAGTAATAATTATCATTCCACTTTTTCAGAACAGAAACCAGTTATTGATGATTAAGTCGCAGAATTCAAGGTCGCAGAATTAATTTACCTTGATCAACGACAATCCCACTGCTGTTGGCTTAATTTTTCCAAGTAAAGTGCTACAGAGCGGCGGAATGAATTGATGAGGAACTACGAAAACAAGAATATCAGCTTCCTTGGCTGCTTCCACTACATCTGGAACGGCCACCTGAAAATTACAACTTTTATTTAAAATGTATTTCCAAATTTCATTTTTTTCAATTCTCGACGCTGATAAATATTTTTGTTTGCTCAAAATTTTGAAAGATTGTCTGAAACAGAATTTCGAGAGAAACTTAATGAACCTAAAATTATAATGCATAAACAATGATAGCGGTAATAACTCCTCATTTATGTGGACAATAATAATAATACAATGTTTCTGTTTTATATTGAAAATATATATCTTATCGGTGTGAACTTTACGAGAAATCAGTTCATATTCCTGGATTCAATTAACTTTTTATTTCAACATGCTTTTAAATTTGAGGTGTTTATTAAAATTACTTTGAATGCTTATTTGAATTTTTTTTTTTTAGATTTGCAGTACATACATATTTATTTATTTTATTGCATATGTTTTATTGAACACGATATTTATTATTAAAAATGATTAAAACATTTTCCTTAAATGAAACAATCAGTCAAGCATGTTATTTTTTAAAAATTGAGGAAACTCCCATATACAAGAATCCCTGAACTTATCAGATGTTGCAACTTCATGCAACGCTCCGAAACAATTAGTAATCAGTACAAGAATTAAGTGGAGAGGGAAGCCTTGTGGATATGTATTTAGTTGCTAGTCTCAGCTCAAAACCACCACAGAATCAGTTGTCCTCTTTCCAGTGAGGTCATATTTTGTTCCTTGGTCGTGTTTTAAAAGTTCAAAAGTGAAACGAAAATGAGATTAAACGCAATTGTGCCAAATTTCAAAGCTGAAACAACCCAGGGCCCGATTGAGTTTTACGAGTGGCAAGGAAATTCGTGAGCATTTTTCTTTAGTTTTGAAGGAATTTGAACCTAGACTTATTTAGATAATCTAATAAGAAAGAATATATAGTGTCTAGAATTCTAAGAATCCAATGAATACTCTCATATTTTTCATAGTCGGAAATAATGAAACTACCAAAATAATTTTCTAATTTTGATTCTCAGATTGCTCAAGTAAAAGGATTTGAAATTGATAGAAATTGTTTTGTATTTTATATACATATATATAAAAAATTGCTAAATTTTTTTATCTAACAAAATTGGTGAACAAAAATTACCAACTTGAACATTATTTCAAATATATACTTATTTAATTTACTTAATAAAATCCTTTTGTTTCAATTTATAAAAAAGTCAAATTATATTGTATTAATTAGAATATTTTTGTTTCAGATGGGTTGTTCTATTTTCACATCCTGCTGATTTTACTCCGGTTTGCACAACTGAATTAGGTAGAATTGCAGTTCATCAACCTCAGTTTGAACGCCGTAATGTGAAAATCTTGGCTCACTCGGTAGATGAAATAAAAGACCACGTAGATTGGGTAAATGTAAGTATAATTAAAATATTTGTAATTTTCTTCGTATGTTGCTTAAAGTTATTAACAAGTTTTATGGAACTTAAGTAGCAGACTTTAGTTTCATTAAAATTTTTTTATTTAATTAATTTAAAATGTAAATAATTTCTTCGTCATAATTATGAATAATTTCAGATTTGAGATTTCAATATCTATTTGCAACCCTCATTTCAATGAAATATTTATTTCAGCACAATCATTTTTTTTAATCTCTTTTTTTAATCCCTTTTTTCAATTTGCAGGATATCAAGTCTTATTGCCGAGACATTCCCGGGGCTTTCCCATTCCCAATTATTGCCGATGGTGATCGCAGTTTGGCAGTAAAATTAGGAATGCTGGATGAGGAAAATCAAAATGATCCAGATTCTGCAGATACGGTCAGAGCTCTTTACATAATCAGTCCCGATCATCGTGTTCGTTTATCTATGCATTATCCAAAGTCCACCGGTCGAAATGTAGAGTGAGTAGAAAATTTATAAGTTAAATTTATTTAGGGTAGGTCTCCCTAATTATCTACTGTAGGGTGATTTCCCCTATTTATTTTAGTTAAGATATTACTTCATTTTTCATATTAAATGTAGCATAATTAAATTAAATTTCTGTAAGATATGATGCAAGATAATTTTTTTAATACCGAATTTCTATTCCTTTAGTGAAATCCTACGAGTGATTGATTCCCTACAATTGGTTGATCAAAAGCCACAAATTGCGACTCCAGCTAACTGGACTGTAAGTATGATCGTATAAATTTCCAAATTGATGGATATTATTCCATTTTCATTTTTCTTCTATTATATACTGTTTGATTTTGAAAAATTATTTTCTTTTAGCCGGGTGATAAAGTTATGGTGGTGCCCTCAGTAAAAGACGAAGATCTTCCCAAATTATTTCCAGGTGGAGTGGACAAAGTTTCTATGCCTTCTGGAAAAGTTTACGTTCGTACGACTACTGATTACTAATATTAAATAATAATTTCCAGAATCTTTTGCATAATTTAAAATTTTTTAAAAAATAATCTTGTTATTATAGTAGAATGTTGAGAAATAAAATCTATTAATATCGGTACCAAATTTGTTATAATAAATAAAAGTTAATTGAATTGAATGTCAAAGTTTCATTTTTTGAAATGTTGAAAATTAATAGATGATAGTCATTTCTTTCATTTAAAATTTGCTTCGTTTAATAAAATAATACTTACCACATTGGCTGGGAGTTTATGACCAGGAAGGTATTTGACGTTTTCATGCTGCTCATTAATAATTTCAGTCAATTTTTTGCCATCTATCATCTCTTCATAAACGTACATGGTGACTGTTTCTTCAAACTTATTGTTAAATTTGACGGCATTTGCACCAATAATTTTTGCGATAGCCGAACCCCTTAAAGGAAAATTTATTTTTAAAAAGAACTCAATTTTTTTTCATTGCCATTTTTCTGGAATCTTTTTTTCATTCCATAAAAGGCTTATGGTAAACTTAGAGCAAGATCAATGACACCATTATTTTTTTTCGATCGTTTTAATAACTCCATTACTTGACTAATTATAAGTTGTGAAGTTTTACCTTCAACAATTGACTCATCTAAACATGAAGTCGAAGTAGGAAATTTTTTATTAAGATTCCAAGGTGTTTAAGATTTTGCTTAAATTACTGGTATTATGTGATGTGAATGCAATATTCACTACCCATTTGTCGAGAAAAATGACTTACGGCTGTTTTTAATTTGCATCTAATTGTCTATTCTTAATCAACAATGAAAATTCGATATCATTCTTTATTTATCGGATAGTTTAAAAACGGTTATAATGAAAGTAACAGTTATGTAACCAAAAAAATTATATTTTCTCTTGTGTAATAGATTTTACGATTGGCATTGCTTTTTTGGCACTTTGTAGCATCACGTCAGATAGCCTCATTGAAGAGTTATGCGTGCCAAACTTGATCCTTCTTATTGTTCTCGACTTGAGTTCTTATAAAAAATTAAATTTTTTTCTGAGTATATTAGAAATTTACATTTTTTATACGTCTTTGAATCGTTATTTGAATTCAAGATAAAACAGTTCTTCTCTACAATACATTTTAAAAATAGGGGAATTGTTAAAAATTGTGATCAAAATGATTTGAATTCTTTTCAAGGTTGACCAGAAATTGGATCCTCTTAGACGGTTTCTTGGTCCCTTTAAAAAAAAGTCGCTGCATGGTTCATCTTTATCAAACTTACCAGTTACCACTTCCAACAATGCACACCTTCTGCTTAATTCGCGGCATGATCTTTTATTTGTTTTTTTTTGGGACAAAGATTAACCAAAAATTTAGATTGACGGCACTGACGCTTCAGTACCAAAACATTCGTGGTCGCGGGACCAAACTCGATTGACCGTCTGACTTACTAAAACTCACTTCAGTCTACATTGACCTTCGAGACGATCACGCATAATTTTCTAACAGCTTGCCGCGCAACTCTTGGATGTCCGCCAATCCAAAACAAAATGCGAATGCGAAAACCAACCGAATTTGACCTTAAAATTAGCAACTTATTGATAATTAAAAAGATAAAAAATATCATCTACCTTCCACTTCCGGTATTCCCTTATTAACGTCAAGTAAGTTTTGATTTCTTCATTTCAGAATCACATTCTAGAATTTAGAATTTAAATTCTAAAGCTCGAATAAAAATATTATCAAAATTCAATTTCGCCACAAGGGAAAGCCGCAAAGTAGAAAACAGTATTTTACATAGATAATTCTGCAACGCAACAAAAGATTTATTAATTCACCTAAATTTCCTGTCTTTTCCATTTAAAATATTTACATTCTGATCCTACAATTTGGATTCTTTTCAGTGTTTGAAAATTTCCAAATGCACAATAAGGTGGGTCGAAAATACAAAAGGGTTGGTTTTTTTTTATTTCCAGAAAAATTGCCCCATTATGTTGATTTTGAACTATTTTCAATATACCAATGAATTTTGAAAGAATGTCAAACTTCAAAACAGAATTAAAAACGAAAAGTAAAAGTATCTTATTTAGTTAAAAAAATATGTACATTATTTCAGAAATGTTTCACGCACATAATTTCTATGTGGAAAGACAACTTTTCCCGTTGGTCTAATGACGAATCTCAACATTTTTGTATGTTCGACACATTCGTAATGATAATTACAATTTACAATAACACTTTCCTTCGACAATACATTCGTTAGTTAGAGTCTAGTGATAATTTATAAATACTTGACATGAGTGACCCCGATAACTTTTTAATCTCAGTATTAGATTAATTAAAAATACAAATTGAAGTTATAACAAATGAAGCATTTTGTTTTAAATTTAAAACAGAAAAAATTATCTTATACCATAATTAACATTTGCGAGCACTTACAAACGACTAGTTGGGCTTCAATAGACTTATGGTTTTGTATTTCACTGGTGTATACAAAAGTAAAAAAGTTTATGTAAAAGTAAGCAACAAAAAAGTTTCATCGACCTTTAAGGTGACTTTTCACTAGGTATACGGCATTACTTAGCATGCTATACTTCTGACTGTTGGTTTTACCCGATCATAAATAAATATCCCTTTTCAATTTTTAAATATAGTTATTCGTCACTATCCTTAAAATAAATCCTTTTTACAAAATTAAAAAACTTCTATAAAACCGCAATCTTATCCTACTTGCTGTACTATTTTAAAATCGTATACGTTCTGATTTGCATTTCCCGAGACCTTTCTTCTCTCTTGAGTCATTCATCTTCATAGGTGACATCTTGGAGAAGAGAGATGAGTATTCTGCGAATTGTCGCCATCGTCCCTAAATATGAAGTGGAGTTAATATGATTAGCGATATGTTTAAAAAATATATTTCAAACTATCATTTCGATTTTGTCACAAATCAAAAATGAGGAGTTAAAAATAATTTAAGATGATGACAACGAATTTTTTAAAGCACTTAAATGAGGAGCCTTTCTATGTTCGAATGAGTAAAATTGTTGTTAGATATTTCTTTAAATGAAAAATTAGTGAAGGTGATGAAACACGATAATAACGCATGTAGTATGTTATCATACAAATGCAAATGAAACCAAGACTTTGATTGAGGTTTTGTGTTGATTAATTTTTAATTTGAATAAAAAGGCTATTAGCGATAACAATTAATTCTCGTATATTTCATATCTTTCACTGATACATATAATGGACGATAACAATAAAATTGATGGCTATTAACTCATACAATTATATACGGGAATCGCCGACCTGCGTGATTTCGTAAATTTTCCCTTGGTAATAATATTTGATTAATAGAACAATCTTTTCGCTTAAGATCTTATGTTATCAGGTATTTTCATCGGATATCTACTTACGTTAATTTATAATATTCCTAGAATAAAATTATTTAAACAAAATAAAGCTGCAATCTTTTACGTAAAGTGTAATCTTTGTATTTATGTACATGATTATATTTTTTACTGACTTGAAAGTTACGATTATTTGTTAATATCTTTGTCTACAGATACTGAGAAGTGGCAAGATTTTCACTCTAATTTTGGGTGTTTTGAAAAAATGTGCTTTTGCGTATATTTGACGATTAATATTTTGAGAAGCGTAAGATTCTATAGAAATATTTACTCCTAATTTTTGTAGATAAATAAATTCTCCTTGAGATTTTTAATCCAAATAACAGATTTCTAAGAAGGTAGCAACATAAATTTATTTAAGGCTAAACTACAAATACAGGATGCGGCCAATTTCGCTTCGAAAACTTGAAAATCGTTGAGTTTAAAAATGACTAGTTTTAATTCTCGTCAAGTTAGTCTCTAGTGAAAATCACAACATTCGAGTTTAGAAAATATTTCAGTTAATAAAAGTTCAGAAATTCAAAATCTGTCCTGGAAAATATTTCAAAATAAATTATATACATATAATGATCGGCATTTGCGATCTCTGGCGCATCCACTGTATTTTATTTGTACTTATCACTGCGACTTAGCATCCTTTCTTTCGAAATGGCTATTATTTTATTTAATCTACATTAATATTAAGGTGAATTTATTTGACTAACTAGTGATTTTTACTAAACTGAGCTCTATTATACCAAAATAATGCAGGTTTTCTCGAAACACTCAGTGGAATGTCTGAACAGTAGTTTGAAGGAAAGTTCTAGTTCTTCAAAAATAAATCATTGCTTTTCAGAAACTCTTCTCCATAATAAGAAACGATATTTAAAATGTGACTTGTGTTTGAGATTTCATTGCAGATTATGCTCTTATTTCTCTTACGTCTTTAGTAAAATTTAACTTTACGTGAAATATTATGTGCTGTTAATACTATTTATACTTTAAAAACGATCGTAAATGACTTTTTATCATGACTTCCAACGTCGTTATCTTTAAGATTGATTCGCCCTTGACTATTTAAAAAAATATATGTAAAACATTCTAGAAAAAATATTTAAAAACGAACAAATAGACTTGCATTCGTAACGAACAACGCTCTAATGGTAACAATCATTTATAATCCTTAACAAATGCATAATTCAACATTCTCATATTTCAACAATTAAGAGCTTTGCCATGTCATCAGCTGTGTTTCACTTCATGTGCAAGTGATGATTTTATACACGTATATACATATTTTTTGTACACAATTGATAACAATCATTCACCCTCATACCAGTGAAAAACGTGCTGGTGGAAGAAAAAACATCTTTCGCGCCCTTGGTAATATAAAGAAAGATTTACATAAAACTCGGAGCCTCTTTCATAAATTTCATCAGGGCACACGAGTTAGCAATATAGTTGTTTTTTTATATGGCTTACATGTGTTCCGGGTGGCTTCGAATACAGTCAATAAGATCCGTGGGTTGCAATTCTCGGGTGCAGATTCGGTGAATTGCTGTGAAAAGTGGGAATCGAGATTCCATATTTTTTAATTTTAACATGTAGTTCACCTCCTCAGCTGTGAAGGGACCTTGCAATTTTTGACCGTTCAGCAACTCCTTTTCCAGTTCTTCGATACTCTGAAAACGATATGAATTAATTAAAGCTAAATTCTTGATCCTCTGAATATAAAAATTAAATTTCAGAATTGAAAATGCTCTGCATTGAATTGTTCAAAAAATGAAGATCTATTTTCAGAAAATATGTAGATGCAATGATTGAATATATACGTGATAGCATTGGATAAGTGATATGTAAAGCAAAGTGACTAACTTTGCCGGTCTTCACGAAGGCTTCAGAAACCTTACGATTCCTTCCGCCGTAACAAGTGGTGATGAGATCTGCTACTCCACAGCTCTCGAAGAATGTAGAAAGTTTTCCTCCGGGGAAGAAAACATCCACGAATTTAATCATTTCCATGAGACCCAGTCTAATAACTGCAGCTTTTGTATTGTCACCAAGGCCGAGACCATCGACGAAACCTGCACCACAGGCCACTATATTCTGTAAAATTGAATACATTTTAATGCAGTAATTTTTAAAATAATGTTAAGTGTTGAAATAATTTTAATTCAGAGAAATAATTACTTTCAATGCTCCACAACATTCGACAGAGTCGACATCTTCCACGACCACGACTCTGAAATATGAGGTCTGAATTATGTCCCTCAGAATGGGACCGACGGCCTTATCCTTACATCCTGAAAAATTCAAAATGTATTAGAAATAATTTTAAAAAGCATTGGTAGGCAAATATCCTTGACTTTTGCATGTTTTTTAAATTTTCAGGTGAATAATTGAATTATTGAAAACAATTAATTAATTTAACGGTGAAAAAAGGATTTCCACTTCCAATAAAAATGACTGACTTGGATTTCGTTTTTATTACTTGTACCACAGTGGCCACTGGACCGGGAAATTACCGGGAATTTTGTTTAATTTTCAATAAAAAAACTTCAAACTTATACTGGAAAATGTCAATTTAATAAAAATATATTGTCAAACAACGTCAAATTTTGGTGTTTTAGAAAAGTTTGAATAACTCTGGAAATAATTAACATTTTTTAAAGTTCTTGGGCTCATGGCAAAGGTAAGTCTCCATAGCTTTTTGATAAATTATTAATATATTTTTAGAATTTTTTTCCTAGATTTTACCTTAGGGTTAAACACGGTTAAAAAAAGTCGCAAAATTTCAAATAATGATTGTACTCGCCACATGATTTTAAAAAATTCTGACCTCAGGACAGAATCTAGGGAAAAAATTCTAAAATTATCTTGACAATTTAGAAAAATACTGTGGAGACTTATCTTCAAAAAGAGCCCAAATAGATTAAATTACTAGAAAAAAGTTAGTTTTAAATTCAACAGCAGCACATAATAAAACATCCTTAGTTGTTCAAAATATCTCTACAAATATTTATCGAGTAAGAAAAGACAATATATTAAATTTTAGTTATTAAAAACTATTTTCATTCCCATGACCGACAAAAAATTTAAATCAGTCCGAGAAGAGGTTGGAAAGCGACCTCAAGTAAGGGTTTCGTAGGCGTAGGCTTAAATTTGAAAAATGATAATTTTTCTTGTTTTTCTTATTCACCCACTGGAATAAATAAAAAAACTATAACAAAGCAAATCTTAGTCTTAAAATAAATTCTACATGCCAAGAGCTTCAATTTGAGCTATTCCCGATGAAAATTGGACTGAACGAAAAGCTTCCAGAATAGGGGTCTTCTCACCCTTCAATTTCCCTATCCCTTCACTTTTCCCCCAAATGATTGGTGGCTTAAGATTTGAAATTTAAGTAGGAAACAGATTTTTCCCAAGGTTCTGAGTATTTTTCTTTGCTAATGAGTGGTCGCTGTATGGGGCAAATACAAATTCTCAAGGCCGTAGCTTGAATACTTTTTTTTGTAAGCGTGTTCCGGAACGGACAGACGCGTACACGAGATTATAAAGATTTCTTACGAAACCCTGAAAACCCGAAGTTTTTCCAGCGATAAAAGTTACATTTAATTTGTATATTTTAAAATATTTTGTTTTGACAGGTTCTTAAATAATTAAAGTTGGAGGCCTTTACCAGCCTTTACCATTTAATTTGTATAAATAAAGTTTGTGACTTTGATTCTCTAGCATTTTAAATATTTCATTTCGAGATAATGTTTATTTTGAAGTCTTTAGAAATGAGCCTATTGAAATTAGAAGGTTTCCATTTTATAACTTGCTCATAATTAAACGATTGAATTAAAAGTTTTTGAATGATAAATTTTTTAAGCTTCAATTTGTAAAGTTGAAATTTCAGAAAAGTTCAATTTTGGCTCTTTTAATTCGTAGCTTATTTTGAACTTTTTAATTTTAATGACGGGAATAGCTTCCTAATGTTTAAACTGATTACAGACAAAGATTAAAGATTTTTTCAATTTCCGTAACGGAATATACGAATAAAGCTTCATCACAAAAGCCTGTGGTTATGGCTTCAACAAAATTGAACCAGGAAATGTATTGTAGAAGAGCAATTATCTATTTAATGTGAAACGATTTTCATGAACGTAAAAAACCATGTGAATGGGTAACGAAAAATTGCTATTTAGTAAGAGTTATTTTTTATGAATGTCGCTTTTTCAATGATAAAATTAAAAGACTAGAATAGGAATTAATTAAAATTACGTATCAAATTAAAATCCTCACAATTCGTACTTCAAGTTTGAATTTTAAAAGTCTTTTTTCAGAAAAATTATAGAAAATCCAGAAAACGGTTAGAGAAAATCGACGCCTACGATTTTGAAGATAAGATATCGCGAAGTTCACCTTAGATTTGCATGTTTATTATTACTATCTATAAATAAAATGCACCTATAGTCGTTTCGCAAAACATCTCATCTGCGACTTCTGCGGCGAGATTTGCTCCCATTAAAACGGACACGGAAATATTTAGTTCTCTTGCAATTATGTGAGAGATCAGTTCGATGCCACCGCCTTCTTTTTTGTCAAAACCCTATAATAATAAGAATGATTATAAATATATTTTTAAAAAATAAATAATTGAACAATATTTTGACTAGAGCTGCTATAAAGTTTTGAGAAATAAATTTTTTTGCCTCGAGGTTAAGATGTTTTGACAGTTAATCTTTGTATCATTCAAAATTTGCATTAATGTTCTACATATAAGTATCTTACTTTAATGAGCGAGAGACCAACTGCGGTGGGTTTAATTTTTCCTAAAAGTGAGCTGCATAACCTGCGAATAAATTGATGTGGCACAACAAAAATAAGGATGTCAGCATCTTTCGCAGCCTCTACAACATCTGGAACAGCGACCTAAAAAAAAACATAAACAAAATGTTATTAACAAAATTGTTCGTATTTAAAAAAGAGATTTCAAATTATTATCATAAAGTTTATAAGCATCAATCGAGAAAGAATTAGAAATAATTTTCTCAAGAAGTGTAAGTCATTTTCTGAATCAGAGAATATACTTTTGTTCTCAATGAATAAAGTACAAAGTATGTGAAGGGAATTGATCATAAACGTTAATTTTATAGTATTAGGCTGTCCAAGGTCAATTTTTCCAAACGCGACTGAGAAATATAAATTTAAACGTTCAAAATTCTAAAATCGAAGCTGTACGTTTTTCATTTTTAAATTAATTTTTTTTTGGTTTTCTGATAGAAATTAAACCTTGTATAGATTCAAAAACGGGAAAGAAAATATTTTATTCCTAAATGTCAGTAAATCAATAAGTTTCTATCTGTTTTTAGAATAGCTGATTGGAAAGGCAGATAGAGAAGTAAAATATATATATTTCTGCAAACGGTGAAAGGTGACCTATAATGTTATGCAAATTGAAATGAGATTCGTGAAGAGTAAAGCGTTTCTTTTTCTGGAGAAAATACAAATAATCTTTGGACATTTTGGGCTGTCCCCTTTAATTCTCACGCGTCTGATTCTGTTCATGATTCACAAAACGGAAGCTTATAGAGTAATTACGTAACTGAAAGAATGTGTTTGAATTGACGTAATATCACAAAACATATACCTCCCCACGCGTTAGTTATCTCAGTGGTACCTCTCTGAAAAGAACTTTAGATAGAATAAATTCCAACAAAACTTAATATGACCGGAAATTTTTTTTGTTATAAAATGAAATTCAAAACGAAAATTTAATCCAGTGATTCAGAAAACAAGCTCTGACCAGATGTCGTAATGTGTTCTCCCTAGTTAGTACAGAAATCAACTCATATAATTTCATTCAAGGTCTCTTGATAAGAGTTTCTATATTTGGAAGTAAATTTTTTCTTGAAACTCTTGAAAGTGATTTCACATATGAAAATAATTCTGTCCTGAAAGGTCTGCCAGCTAATATTTACAAATACTGTCAGATATCTATAATATTTATAAAGGACTGGATTACTCATAATAAATTTTACGAGAAGCAGAATTAAGCTGGAAATTTGAAATTATTCAAATATTAACACTTTTAAGATTCTGAAATTATTCCAATTTATAAGGTATTCAAACAGTAAAAAATGCAATTGAAAGCCAATAAAATTTTGTTAATTTGAAGCTGGAGTAAAAATAACCAACTGCAAAATCCCCATTTCTCTACTTGTATGCACGTGCAAGGAAACAGCAAATAAATCAATACTCTCCTGCTTGCGTACGGTCAAGGTTACGAGACAGAAAGGCCTAGGTGAGCAATGCGACCAAGTCCAAAATCTAAATGTTTCCTTAAATCAGCTTCATAAATATTGATCTTACCAGACATATATACAATAATCTATAATACCCAAACAATCCTAAATTCCTGATAAGAATAGTATAATTTATAGGCTTAATTTTCTATTAATATTCATGGGTATTAATTTTATATTCTTGTTTACTGCATCTCATCTTTGTAAAGGAGATTAAAAGCCATACAATCAAATTCTTTTGTCTTTTATCGTGACTTATCGCATTAGCTTTCTGGATAAGTTTGGAACTTGTAATCTCACTTCAAATGATTGCACAATTGTAGAATAAATGAAAGAAAACATTTTAATTGAGTTAAATCAGTGAAAATTTCAATTATTCGTTCATGATATGAAAAAATAATATTCTGGTAGCAATAATCAGAATACGAGGACTACCAGAGAATTAAAATGTATGAAGTACTTACCACATTTCCGGGAATTTTGTGTCCAGGAAGATATTTCACATTCTCGTGGGTCTCATTGATGATTTCAGTTAATTTTTTACCTTCGATGATTTCTTCATAAACATACATGGTAACTCGGTCTTCAAACGAATCTAATGCTTTGGCATTTGCTCCAACGATTTTCGCAATCGCCGAACCCCTAAAATTATAAAATAATTCTTCTATTCAGATTTTAGAGCATCATTTCTTTTATTTACAGAAATATGTATGGATTTTAAATACTTAGATCTGATTTCAAAAGTTATTTTTCATTTCTGAAGTAGTTGAAATAGAGACCGAAGATAAAAAATTTCACGAAAAATCGGTTTGTAAAAAACAAAGAGAGCAATTTCTCATTTTTAAATTTCACACTTCATTAAGGGTGTCTACCCGATGGATAATTTTAAATTCCCGGTCATTTGAATGATTTCAAACGATTTTTAAACTGATTTTCTGATTTGGAACAGGGAATTTCGGAAAAGAATTATAATTCTGAATTTGAACAGGGATTTATTTTCATTCTTGTCTTCTAAATCAGAATTAAAATTATTTTCCAAAATTCCTGTTCCATATAAAAAATTCTCTATTCCAAGGCATATTTCTCTATTTCCAAACATATCCTGTTTCAAGTCAGAATTATATTTATTTACATAATTTTCTATTATTTTTCAGAAATATAGTAACTCCCTTTTTAGAAAATTTGGAAGAGGAAAGTTTCAAATTCCGGAAAATTTTTATTTGCAAAAAACAAGAATTTTTCCTTTCAACTAAATTCTGATTTGGGACAAGGAATTTTCACTATCTGGCGAATTCTCATATGGATCAGGGATTGTTTTTGTGAATTCCCTTTTTATGAATAAGAATTAAAATTATTTTCAAAAATTCACCGTTACATGTCAAAATTACCTATTCCAAGACAAAATTATGATTCATTTTCCAAATTCCCTGTTCCAAGTCAGAATTATATTTATTTACAAAATTTTCTGATGTAATTTAGAAATACATTCACTCCCTTTTTCCAAAAATTGGAAATTATAATTCTTTACGGGAAATTCGCGGTTGTGACTAAGAATTATAATTCTTTTAGAAAATTCCCTGTCTCAAAGTCAAACTTATAATTCTTTATGAAATCCCCTTTTCAAAAGTAAAAATTCTAATTTTTCACGGAAATTCCTTTTGTCCTTAACTCAAAATTATATTTCTTTATTGAAATTCCATGTCGCAACTTAGAATTATCATTCTTTTCGAAAATTCCTTGTTCCAAGTGAGAATAATTGTAATTCTTTAAGTGAATTTTTGTTATAGTTCTATTATTTATTCCTTGTCCCAACTCGGAATTATAAACCTTTAGAAAATTCCCTGTCTCAAACTCGAAATTATAATTCTTTACTGAAATCCTCTTCCCCAATTCAGAATTATAATTCTTTGCGAAAGTTCATTGTCCCAAGTCAGAATTGTGATTCTTTTAGAAAATACCCTATTCCAAGTGAGAACTATGATTTTTTCACAAATCTCATGTTTCAATTCACAACTAGAATAATAATTAGTATATGAAACCACTTTTAATTTGGATTTTAGTACATTCGAGAGAAAAATCCCGGTCACTGAATCAAATTCCCAGTTTTTTCCGGTCATTTCCTGGTTTTCCCGGTCAGCTAGACACCCTGTTCATTCCACTAGGGATTATTCAATTCATATGCTTCAAATTAATTTAATTTGGCAGACAATTAAAAAAAGCGGATTCAATCTAACACATCGCATTTTGAATGGAAAACAAATATTAATTTAATTTTTGAAAGGCCAAAATATTCAATTCTATAAAATAATAATTTGAAGTGCAAATGAGGTTTACAGTTAATTCTCATGTCAAACTTGAAATATCTTTTTCAAATTGAACTTGTTGACATTTAAAAAGAATTTCTAGCTCCGGGATTATCAATTGACTGACTTACGGAATTTCTCGAGAAATCTCAAAATCCTCCCGGATAACTTCGTAAATAGTAGCTCATAATTTATATGAGATAAAGTATAAAAAGCTGTCTCGTTTCTAAATACTAACACGAGCATGCCTCTTTTAATGAAAAATTTTATAGAATAAATTACTATTGTATTGAGCCTGAACACAGTTAAAATTAATCGCAATCATTTAATATGCATGCGACAATATTCCCTGGATGAAAAAGTGGCACAAAAGACGCTAAACGCCAATATCGTAATGTTTCATGAGAAAATTCGAAAATAACTTACCAGTTTCCGGAACCGATAATACACACACTCTGTTTGGCTGCCATGCTGAGTTTTCTGAGTTTAAGAGATTAATTCGAACAAACTACAATTTTATGGAGAATCTCGCAATTTTAGATCGATGTAAACTGCTCCAGGGAAGAAACGCAACTGAGTGAGACTGATAAGTAATATCGGACTTCGGTTTGGAGGGAGCGGGACGCGTCAACGTCGGCAATTCACTGGAGTTTCACGGTTCCCGTTGTTGAGACCATTATGGATCAGACGATTCAGTGCTGTATAAAGTCCAAGAAGAACGGGTTCATTTCGTTTCTAAAGAGTTGGTCGAAAAAATTGAATTTAAAAAGCTTTTCTTTCATTCCTACACTGTATAAAAAAATATTACAGAAAAAAGTATTACAAAATTTGAATTACTTTCTATTTTGTTATTAATTATTTATTTGATTCAGTTCATACGTTACCTGTAATACTGATAAAAAAATGTTTACAGATTTTGAGACTTAGGAACTCTCGATTTTCAAATTTAAATTCAATAATCAACGGCTGTTTGAACTTTCCCGCCATTTCGATTGGGAGTGGCACATATGCTTAACGGTTGTTAAAACCTGCCGGAACCAGTGTTTTTCCCCCTTTCCTGAAATCAAAATTGTCATATCGAGCTCCGGGATTCGAAAAGGGACCATTTTTTCCTGTTTTCATCCAAATTCGATTTTTATCTTCGAGTACTTGAAAAATCGAGGTGAATTTGTGGTTATTTTTCGTGTTCAAAATTCGCTATAGCTTTTGCTTTAAAAGAATGATTAATTTGTTTTTGTAGTTTTTTAAAAAAAGCTTTTTATCAAATTTCAGTAATTCATTTTTTAATAATAATTTTGACCTTCGATTCCGATTTTTTTTCATCGTTATTTATTCTTTAATTGTGTAAACTTTTCGTCTCTTTTTTGAACTCCAGGCACCAAAATTAGCTCCTTGTACAGGACTCAATAATTGTGAATTTAGCAGCTGTAAATCATAAAATTTGTCTTTTCTTTTCGGTAGCTCAAAAGTAAACAAAATTCTTAATGGATTTTCTTGACTTTGTCAACACTTGCTTTGTTTTATATTTAACATGTTTAAACTTCAAAGAACAAATATTGTTATTTAGCAAATACTAAAGAATTAAACTGCTCCTTAGCTCGTTCATGTTTTTGGAATATTTTCATTTCTCTTTCCCATTTTGGAAATAATCGTTTTGCTTTACTTCAAATATTATAATTCGAATAAAATAAATATTGAATTAAAAAAAGCTCAAAACTGAATTAGGAAAATACTATCGCAATAGAATACATAAATTTGAAGTCGAGGAAATGTAAGGTTTTGTCGAAAGAAAGACTCCCTGAAGATATCATTATGAAATGAATTTAATTTAAACATTATACAGCTTGTGACAAAACGTAATGCTCTCATTCTTACTGTTTGACCGGTTGTAAATTGCACACGCTTTTACAATCAGCATTTTATACCATTATATTAGTATAATATTCTTATTATTTTACCAGACAGATTCACACATCGTCCGCAGCATGAAAAATGTAACCCTATTGTTTTGTGTTTTGTTTTCTTTGCGTTAAAAAGTTTTGTATTAGCCCCCCTCCCGCCCCTAAACCCCCTGATACATATAGCAATAAAAGCATCTTTAAGATGAAAAATATGTAAAAAGTAGAATCCCCGATGCGACGGTACGGAGCATTCCTTAGGAAGAAGATTCCTGTATTGTTGACCACTTGAGTTTTGTTCCTTTAATAATTATTATCGGACTGGTTGAATACTTTTTTGTGCTTAGTTCCTGTCAGTGGCTCGGAGTTTTTCTTCCACAGCCTCCTCAGAAGCCTCCGAAAGGTCCGTTGCTTGAATGTACTTTTGTACACCCACTAATGACTTCTTCAGTGCGTCGAAAGAACTAGAGTATAACATCTTCTTCTTGACTTTCGCTGTGTCGGGGCACCACGACATCAAAAAGAGTTTCTGTTTTTTGGAAGCCTACAAAATAATTAAAGGGAAGGTTATTCTTCTATATTAGTAAGAGTCTCAAAAGAAGTCCTTAAACAATTGAATTCAGGGACTTGATTTAAGAATGTAATAAGTGCATTTTCAGTGTACTATAGACATTTTTTTATTTTGAGAAAATGGTCTCACCTCAGATGTGCCCTGGCATTGATGAGTATATTCGAAATCGAAAAGACCGTAACGGCACTCCCCGCTACCGCCTTGCTGTAAGTCTTCAAGGAAAGCGTCGTAAACTGCATCGCGAGCTCCGATCACTTCAACATCGATCTGCTTCTCGTCCTTAATGTAAAAGATCACGTATCGATGCTTTTTGTCCTTTTTTATTTCTTCATAGGTAGTCTTACAGACGTCCGCCACAGTTACTCCTGATGCCTGAAAATAAAAAATTTTTTAGTTCTCTGAACTTCTAATTACTCTTAAATAATAATGTTATAAACAATAACCGCAAGGCGTCAAATGTGTAGACATTTATTTCGTATCGGTTTCGTTTAAAACGCAATAAACAAACACTCATAAACTGTTGATAAGGACTCCATTACTGGGAGGTAGAAACAGATGTGATAAAGAATAATAGCTACCGAAATCCAAAAATAAAATATCTTGCTGATTAAAGTACGATTTACAGATATCGGGATTGATTAGCGGTAAATGAAAATCAATTTTGCTATCGCAGAAGTGCCGTGTGACACATGAATTTATTCCTCGATTTATCCAAGAAATAAATCATTCCCTACATTCCCACAACACATGCAAGTCTTAAAGTCACTTCTCGTTCAAAATTATAGAGCGCGCACCACGTGTCCAAGAACATGGGATAACTTTAGAATAAGATCGAGGAATCTCTTTTAGCTCGTCGAATTCGCGCGTGGGAAGGCTTTATTTTTGTGCGTCCTCGCGTTTGTCCGAAAAATAAGCTTAAACGATCCGACCAGATTTCCCGCAATATTGATTACGATAATCCACCTTAACAATACTACGATTCAATGGAAATAATCAATTTATATTATCTTCTGTTGGCAGATTCAAGAAAATTCTATTGTTTTGTAAACTCTTTTGATTTCCTCATAGCCTAGAAAACCTACTGAGGATTTTCTGTGTTCCCTCCCAAGGTTTTAAACGATAGGTCATTCTATGTCTGAACGCTTATAATGATGATTTATCGAAACCATCATATAAAATAATTTGCAGATTGCCAGATGAAACTTCAGAAAAAAATCTCAGAAAAAAATTAAACAGTTGGTAAAAACCTCATATACATATTCTTTAAATTAAATGATTTAAGGTTTTTATATTGAAATTTCAGAATGACAATCGAATTACAAAGTCATTCAAACTTGAAATAACTTATTATTCCTGCATCAAAACATGATTATTAGCTATTATTTTGCTTTTCTCTGCCAAGACTAATAAGCTATTGGTATTTTTCCAACAAAATTCTCAGGAAATATTCTTCCCATTCGATAATTCTAAAAAGTATTTTACGCATGCAAAATTTTCGACAATGTATCTCATAATTTTTTTTAAATCAACCATTCAAAGAAATTAAAAAAGTCCAGTTATTGATGACCTATTTGAAGTGTAATTATTTTTTAAATGTTCAAATATGAAACGAGCCTTTAGTTTAGGCGATGCACGTATGCGTCATTCTGTCGGAATGGAAGTAATTATGATGCGCACACATGCGTCATCGTTAGTGAGAGGGTTGCCATTCGAAGTATAGACACTTGTCTGGTCGATGTACTGAAGCTGATTTCGTTAATTTTTTTCTGAACTTGTACTGCTTTGAAACAATTATTTTTTTAATATATGAAATGAGAAATGTGCCAGAGAGATATAAAATAAACCGAAATTGATCAAAATTCATTTCTACCCTTTTCTCATGAAATTAAGACATTTGTAACAAATTAAAAAAAAAACTCAAACAAAGTCCTCTTGTGCAACTAAAATTCCGCAAAAAGCTTTGGAAACATACTTTTCTCGTTCAAAAACTCTTTGTGCAATTCCAGTTGCACAAGATGACTTTGAGTTTATGTTTTAAATTTTTTTTACAAATTTACTAAACAGACACATAAAGTCATAGAATTTGCACCCGTTACGTTGAGGTTCGGTTCTTGGTCGATTCTACAAAAATTAGGAAGTCCGTTAGAATATTTAAAGAATATGATTCAAATCTTAAATCGTATTTTGAACAGCTTGAATCATTTTCCTTCACTCGGTGTAAAATTGGCAAAGATTACGTGAAATTCGCATTCGTTACAGATTTGATAGTCTGTTTTTTCATTTACAAATCCATCAAATATACTAATGCTGCCCCACCTCTGCATGACATACATTATTTTATCAAATGAATCTAAAGTTTCATTTAGAAAACTAGTAAAACAAGATCATAATGACGAAGAGCTGTTTGTATTTGCAGAATCATTCACTGCAAAATGGTATTTACCTTCAGCTCAATGATTCATGAGTAAGAACGAAGTCATTCACTTTTATAGAACTGATCATTTTTGTCAATTAGAAGTGAAAAGGGGTCTCTGATTACCAATTCCATACCAAGTAACTTTCTGATTCATATATCACCTTTAAGAAATTGTAATCAATGATTCTTTTGTACTTGTTTAAGTTTACCCTATTCTTGAATAATTTTGCGTCCCTCAGCTCTAAATGAATTTTTTAATTACTACAAATGGTTAGAAACTTTTAGCTTCTAAGTTTACTTAATAATACTATGAGAAGTATTATAAATTAAAAGTATTAGGAAGTCAAAAGTGTCAATTGACTAAGTGTTTTCAGTGAATGAGAGTGTAAGGGCTCTCTGAGTGTCGACATTTCGATGCAAGCGTTCAGTTTTGGGAGGGGGATCAGTTTATTATTAAAATCAGAAGCTGGAAAGCGAAGAGCCCAGCTCGGTTGTGCATCGATCGTTGACACGCACGTTTGCCGACGAAACATCGTCTCTAATCCACGATCTACAATTTTATATACAACTGTTTTTAAAATATTAAAACCTTAAAATGGATATTTTTTAGATACTGAGATAAGAAATTCTTACTTTCCAGTAGAAAAAAATAATTATAAGAACGAACTTTTTAATTTAGATTTATGGCAAATAAGGTAGAAGTTTTTGATAAATATTTCAAGATACGTAATATCAAGGATAATATAAAACATAATAGAAAATTTAAAAGTTCTCAATCTTCAGAAATACAATATCAAATGCAATTTTATATTTGCTTCTTAAAGGGAAACCTTTTCTTTCACCGTAGATCGAAAATTATCGAAACAATGCTTTTTGGGGAAAAATGACAACTGCATCAAGTTTTAACAGTATCAAGTTACTTGCAAGGTGTTGGCACCTACTCCAGTTTCAAGATTTTAAAGACCCTCTTTTAAACCTCAAATTGTCCCAAATACATAATTAAATGCGAGCGAAGTCAAAATTTAAAAGACAAAAAGTGAGATTCAGGTGAATATTAAAGCTAAAAATTATTGATTTTACAGGATAGTGATTTTCAATTTCAGTTTCTTCTCGCACTCATAAAAAAACTCGCAATGAGAAACTTGGGTCACATTTCGCAAGCTATCCTTGTAAGTCGAGATGAAGAAAGTCGATGAATACCATACACAGTACTAATAGCCAATAACGTATCGACTTATGTTCGTTTAATCATTTAACATTTTGATAAAAATGGAACAAAATTTAAAATCCAGATATTGTTTCCGTGACGATAATTGCCAGTCTGATGCTATAATATTTAAAAGTGCCTATATTAGAAGAAAAAAAGGTAGTGGATTTACGCTCCACCTGCTCCACATAACGGAAATTCAATAGTAAAAGTAATTTAATACTAGATGTTTCTCTCTTCGAATTTTCCTATTTCTTTATGGGGCACTTAACTTTCCCTTATTATTTTTTTAATTTATTCTCTACAAATTTAATAAATTTTTAAATTGTAAGTGATTTTGAAAGAGAAATTATTGCTGTATAATTGTAAACAAACTACAATATAAAAGCCATGGCTACGCTGAAAAAATCGAAAATATTTTACCAGCTGGGCTAGTAAAATAACACAAGAAATTCCTGTAACATTACCACCTTGAGTATTGTGGCATTAAGAGATCATGAGTGATTCTTACGACTCTTACCTTGGAAGATTAGTAAAAATCAATGAGCTTGGAAATTTGCCATTTAGAGCGAAGTAATTTCGCTTGACGCTGCGAATTTGTCATATTGAGAATTGGTAAGTTGCGTCGCAATATTAAGAAGGCTGAATTTACTGACGATTGTAAAATTATAATTTTCTTTAGAATCACAGTTTTTAAATTCCAAATATGTAATTTAGATCCGCTTAGGATAAGTACTTAACTCAGAAGTACAGATTAACAATTTTTGTGTAAAAACATCGTATTCAGAGGGGGTAAATTTCGTTGTAATTCCCAAAGTGGTAAAGTTACAAACTTTTTTTACAGTATAGTCATACCGAAATGCCGGTAATCAGATTTTTTCGACATTACAATGCGTAAAAATTTCAGAGTATGCTAAAATGTGTAATTGTTGTTAAATTCCTAGAAGTATAATAAAGAAAAAAACTGAAATTATTTTCACCCAGTTATTACATCTGATTATTAGAAGCAAATGATTTTTTGCAATTTGCACCGCGGCATACTTATAGATTCGTAAAACACCCACCTTGTCATTCACAAAAATCTATAAAATCCAGAACAAATTTTCTAACCGTTTTCAACCATGCTAAAATTGTATAATCTTGTAGAATTATAGTACAAATGGAATAAATTTGAAAACCGCTAAATTTGACAAATCTAAGCAGGGGTTCCCGGGTAGAAACACGTGCATATCATAGAACTAATACATCGAATTTTACGGCACCTACATTTTTCAGTCGGCTCCGAATGAAGTGTGGTTCAAAGGACCCCAAGAATGACACGTTTTTTTTTGACAGAAGGTCCACGACTTTCCAGGCTAACAATCAAATCAGTGATCGTCACGGTATCAGAAGCTTGAAAATGATTCATCCGTCCGCTTCCCGAATTCACTCCACTGGATCCGTGAGCGAACCTGTCCCTAGGATTTGAGAAATTACGAGACCACGAGTGCTCGGATGTTTTTCTTCTGGGAGGGTGAATCTTCGCGGTAAATAATTTCAAGGGAATTGGGAAAAAATGCCATCAAGTATTTGTATTATACGTTAAAAATTACTAAGCTGTGGCTTTTAAAATGGCGGCTGGCGTGTCTTCCCCAAAAGTGCCGTACGCCGGTTCGCAATTTTACCGTATTCACGTGATGTAGGAGCTCAAAAATATACTTACCATTTTTTAGAGTCGTATCCAGTACCAAAAAAACTAACTAAGCACGACACTTTCACGGGACCCAAATTTTCGAAACTGGATCTCGCACGGATCGCACACGAACACGAACAGAAGGGAGGTTCCTCGGTTTCTCCTTGGTTTTCGAGTGCTACGCCTGCGCGCGCGCATATTGAACGCGCCGCGAGCCCGACGTCTTCCATGAATTTTTGGGGGATTATTGTATGTAGTTTCCTTCTCATTAATTTTTTTATTTCATTTATTTGATGTTCCTCCGATTTCTTAAGTTTATATTATCCACGTTTGGAAGTTCAAGTAAAATGAGACGTTTTTAAATTCAAATATTCAAATATTCGAACAGCAATTCGAAAATTGCCAAATTTGAACGCACCTTATTTTGAGCTCCCTAAAATAATACTTTCAATTTCGAGTATTTTCAAATACTCTCCACCTCTTATTGAAACTATAAAGTGGGAAAACTAAAAAGGATGTCGATTTTCAAAAAGGCGTCAATATTGATTTTAGCACAAGGCACCCGAATCCCTCAGCCCACTCCTGGATAAACGACATAACATTCTACAAAAACATTTTTTTATTTAATTTTCTAAGCGAAATCGAAGTATTTTCGGCTGCAAAAAAATAAAAACAGATAACTTTCAATTTTTTAAACTAATTAGTTCATTTGAATTAGATCTAATTACCAATTTTAGGAAAAGAATTGTTTTCTTTGCGCGTGGGTTTTGCGTTATTCGGTCACATGTAGATGAAGTAAAAACTATTTTAGCAGCATTTGTCGAAATCAGGAGTAACAGTAACAAACTTATGTAAAGATAAATCGTTAAACAGTACCTTTCAATTAAGAGAGTTGATAAATTTGCAAAAACTGAACCGAATTTTCGATTTTTTAAGATTGCCTTCACGTGCCGGTTATGTCAGCCAATCGTTGGTCGGAGTGTGGGGAAATTGCCTTATATGGTCATGCCATGCGAATTGTGATTAGAAGTGTCAAATATTTTTGTTTTACCATTCTTTGCCAGGAAATCTGATAACAATGTTAACCAAGAATCTGATTTTCAAAATATTTGATTCATTTAAGGTTTTTGCACATAAGTCTCTTTAAAAATTGACAATATATTTATTATAACTTTAAAAATTTTAAATAGGTTCAAATTTGTTCCGAAATTATAGGTAATAATGTCAATTAACTGAAATTAGTACAAATAGCTGTAAAATTTGCGAAAATTAGAATAGAATTTTATGGAGGACAGGACCGAGTGAAACGACCGGAAATTTTGTTCACCGGGGAAAAACCGGGAAATGACAGGGAATTTGATTCAGTGATCAGGATTTTTCTTACTGGGAATTTTAGTAAAGAATTATAATTTCGACTTTGGGACAGAGAATTTTCTACAAAATTTATATTTTTGAATTGGGACAGGGAATGAAGAAAAGAACAGAGAATTTTCGAAAAGAATTGCAAATCTAAGGAAATATAATTTTGAGTTCAGGACACGCAATCTCCGTGTAGAATTATGATTTTTACTTTGGGACAGGAAATTTTAGTCAAAAATTATAATTTTGAGATTGAGACAGGGGATCTCAGTGAAAATATAATTTTAACAATTGGGACAGGGAATTCTTGTAGAGAATTATAATTTTGACTTTGGGACCAGCAATTTCCGCAAAGAATTAGAATTTTGACTTTAGGCCAGGGAATTTTAGTAAAAAATTATAATTTTGAGATTAGGACAGGGGATTCCAGTAAAAAATATAATTTCAACAATTGGGACAGTAAATTCCCTAAAAGAAATATTATTTGGACTTTGGGACAAGCAATTTCCGCAAAGAAATAGAATTTTGAACTTGGGACAGGGAATTTTCTAACAGAATTATAATTTTCATTTCAGGTTCACTTTAAAACAGGAAATTTTGTTTTCAAAAAGAATTATAATTCGACTTGGATCAGGGAATTTTTGAAAATAATTCTAATTCTGATTTAGAAAAAGGAAAATAAAAAAAATCCCTACTTCAAGTCAGAATTCGACACAATTTGAAACTTCCCTCTTCAAAATTTTGGAAAAAGAGAGTTACTATATTATTTTTGAATTAAAATATAAAATTTTTAAAATAAATAAAATTCTAACATGGAACAAGGAGTTTTCGAAATGAATTTAATTGTGACTTGAAATAAGGAATTTCCGTAAAGAATTATAATTTTCACTTTGGGACAGGAAATTTTATTAAAGATTTATAATTTTTAGTTTGGGACGGGGAATTTCAGTTAAGAAATATAATTTTGATAATTGGTACAGGCAGTTCCCGTAAAGAATTATAATTTTGACTTTGGGACAGGCAATTCCCGCACAGAATTAGATTTTCGACTTTGAGACAGGGAATTTTCTACCAGAATTATAATTTTCATTTCAGGTTCACTTTAGAACAGAAAATTTTGTTTCGATGAAGAATTATAATGCGAATTGGAATAAGGAATTTTTGATATGAAACGGCAATTTTCTGGAAACAATTTTAATTCTGATTTAGAAGAAGAGAATTTTAAAAAATCCCCATTCCAAGTCAGAATTCGACACAATTTGAAACTTTCCTCTTCTAAATTTTGGAAAACGGGAGTTACTGTATTATTCTGAATTAAAATAGAATTTTTTTAAAATAAATATAATTCTGACTTGAAACAGAGAATTTTTGAAATTAATTTAATTGTGACTTAAAACAAGGAATTTTCGTAAAAAATTATAATTTTTATCTTGGAACAAGAAATTTTCGTAAGGAATTATAATTTTGAGTTCAGGACAGGGAATTTCATTTAAGAAATATAATTTTGATAATGGCGACAGGTGGTTCAAATAAAGAATTATAATTTTGGCTTTGGGACAGGCAATTTCCGTGAAGAATTATAATTTTTACTTTGGGACAGGAAATTTTCGTAAAGAATTATTTTTTGACTTGGAACAGAGAATTTTTGAAGATAATTTTAATTCTCTGTTCCAAATCAGAATTGTAATTTTTATGACCAAAAATTATCTGATGTTTCAACTCAGAATCATATTCTTTTCCAAAATTTCCTGTTTCAAATCAGAAATATTTTAAAATGTTTAGAAATGTCTTGAAATATTTAATAATCGTTTGAAATCATTCAAATCTTTTGAACTATTTTAAAATGACCAGGAGAAATTAACGATTGGCTGGGAGAAAACTGGGAATTCAAAATCAGCCGCTGGGTAGGCACTCTGGCTACCTACTAAAAGTTGAGAAAGAAAAAAATTGACGGAGAAGGTTCATATTGTAAATAATAAGTAAAAAATATGTGAAAATAAAGATCCATTCTATTATAAATATGAAATGAAACATTTTTTACAGCGTATATTTTCACAATACTGTCAGTTTCAAATGTAATTTCAAATTTGATTGCTTTCAATTTACAAATTCGATAAATCATAATAAAGTTTAAAAAATTATATAAAGGAATCTGATCATAATGCTGCGTATAATTAACTTTATTATTTCAGAGTAAGATTTTGACGAAAGTATACTTATTACAAAGTAAGCATTAACTAAAAGTAAATGCATATTACGACACAGGACATTTTTCGGAAATAATTTTACTGACTTCGGTTATGTACAGTTCTTTTTAGAAGTGTGATGTTAGTGTTATTTGCCATTTTCAACAAGCCACTAATATTCAATCGCCTACAATCTTTGATTCTTAAATCTCTATAAGTATCTACAACTTTATTTTAAATTATATACCTAAAAAATATATTTAAATGCGCTGCGCAAACAAGGATACAATAAACTTATGAAGAAGAAAAGAGAGAAACAATCAATTATTTTAGTTGTCAAGTATCATCTTGATTCAATAAAGCAAACACTAGAATTTATAAAATTTTGGTTTAGAGTGCTGTAAAACTATACTCATCGAACCACTTTTTTAAATTATGAAATAATAACATAATTATTGTAGAAAATTTTTTTTGAAACACGTAAAGAATGTATAACATTCTTGGCTCGTAAGAAAATTGTTTAAACACACGTAACTCGCACTTTCCCTTTGTAAATTTGAATCAATGAGAAGTACATCACCGAGACAAAACAATAAGGATTTTGACTGTTTAATCAGTCAAAACCACTGAATATCAGCCAAATTTACGGATCAGTGAAAATCCTTACTGATTTGACTCAGTAACGTACTTCTCACTTATTCAAATTTAGAGCTCATTACCTTTGCACGACATCAATTTTTAAATAGTCCTTATATTGCGAATAATTAGATTACTGTTGTAAATGTTCTTTTCCACTATTTGTTACAAATTACAATTGCTGAGTATGATAAAACTCGCGACAAAAATGCGAAAACCGTTGTCATTTCTCTATCGAGTAATCTTGCATAAATCAGTCAAGAAATTGTGGCAAGATCCACTTAACCTCCACGAGTACATTGCTTAATTTAAAAATTAGTGTGATTGAGCTATCATAAATACATATCTATCATATTATAATCTTTTATTTTTATAAGGTCGAAGCTCTCTATTAGAAAAAATAAATTGCTGTTTCAAATTCTTTTTAAAACATTTGGTAATCAAAATTTGGACAAAATTAAAATATATCACAATTGTTTTTATAATGAAATTAAAAACCAGTTCGTCAACTGAACAATTCTGTTTATGATTTTTACTTTATAAGGATTTGTATCAGTTAAGACTGCGCCTTTAATCTTTCATAATTATGTCATGGCTTTATTATAAATTTCAATATGCACAATAAGTTGCACTAGACTTGCCGCTGAGAGCTCACCTTTTTTTATTAACAACATAACAAAAACAAAATATATGTCGATGAAAACATATAATTTAAAATAATTTAATCAAAACAAAAAAAAAAACAGAAGCGAACTTCTCTCTCGAAATATAAATACTTTGTAATGTTGTATCTCCTAAATTTAACTTTTATTACTTCTAATTTTGTTGTCTGACATGTTTGCTTGACGGAAGCAACGGAATCTGTTTCCAAAGAGTTTAACAATTAAAGGTGTTAGATGAGGCCACGCTTCTTCTTGTAGTCTTCTAAATTTAATGATCTGCGAGGTCCCGTATCCTTAATATTGTTTATCGGTTTAGGTAGGATGCTTACGGGATTACCTGCAAGCAAGAATATAAGTCTCGTTTACAATCCTCAAACTCTACTCAAAGTCTCATCCTTGATATCGACGGACACTTACTTGGAATTGGCACTTCCAAATCAATTGTGATGTCAAAATTGTGAGCATTAAACAAGTCTTCCGTACTCTGCTTTTTCGGAATTTTCTGACCGTTTTCCTTCTCGCTCGAAGAAGATATGTCGGCCGAGTGTTGAGGATTTGGCATTCGATCAGGAATAACTTCAGGAGTTCCCTCCTCATCAGGTTTGAAAACCATTCGCGGTTTTGTGCTACGTCGTGTGAAAGGATCGTCAACTTTCTTCCCTTTACTTGCTTTCATTTCCTCCTATAAATATCAATTAAGATAGTGATTAAAATTTATGTATTATTTAGGATTCTAAAGTTGAAAATTCACTAAAATTCTCACCTTAATAGCTTTCTCAGCTTCCTCGACGTTCTTTTTCCTATTTCGGTCATTAATATAAGAGATACTCGAAATCGTCGCAGTCCTCATTTTATCAAGTTCAGAGGCTCTCTCTTCCAATTCACTCAATTCTTGATTCAATCGACTCGCCGTTTCGTCATCGCCTCGGCAATTCGCCGCGTCCCTTTCTCTCATCAGCTGAGCCTTCTTCATCGCATAATTATAAGGATTTTGTTTAAATCTTCCTTTCTCTCTGACTATTTTCTCCACGTCCTCCTCTTTAAATTCATAAGCTATCGCCTCTTTTATATCCTTGAGCTTTTGATCTAGTTCTTCAAAAGTGGGAAGCGATATAGCTTGAACGGCGCAAGTCTCCTTCCACTTGAAGAATTCAGACTCCGTGAATTCTTGGTTAGAAACAAACTCGAGCCTGAAAACTCGTTCTTGAGCACCGTGTCGAAGTTTCAGTCCCTTATTAGTCCTCGTTCCTCCCAGCTGGTAAATTTTTGCAGTCTCACAAACACCGCTGATTTCTGCAACTCTGTAAACGGGCCTTCCGTTGTTGTTTCCAATTCCGATTCTCACGAAGCAACCTTGGACGACTCGGTCAAAGAATGGTAGGTGAACAAACCTTTCCATTTTGTGACGGGAGAGTCGAATTTTGTTGAGATCTTCTTTAGTGTTCACAAAGCTCGGTTTCTTTATTTTTGTTTTGGTACTTATCACCGACTTTTTATCATTATCGGAGTCTGAATCTCTTTCGTCGCTGGAAGACGACCTGCGATTAGAAGCTGCTTTTGCTGAGTCCTCTTCTTCGCCACTATCCGAAGATCCACTGTCGTCTGAATAAATATCAGACGCCTTAAGCTTTGTTTTGTTTCCCCCTTTGTGATCATCTTCGAGTTCCTCTTCATCGTCTTTGGCTTGTGTTTGCTGCTGTTCCATCCTTTGTTTCTCTTTTTCCTCTGAAAAAAGAAGAGTAAGTTATATAATTTATATGAAAACAAATCCATAGCTACTCAATAATTTTTCGGTAAAATTGTATTCTTACCTCGTTCCCTTTTTTCCTCTCGTCTTGCTTTGAGCAAGGACATTGCGTGAAATTTCTTGTCCTGCTTCTCTTCTATGGTTTTCTTCCTGTCTTTGCTTCGTTCTTTCGGATCCGGAGCTCTTTCAACTTTCCTATCCTTATCGTCGATCCCCTTCTCCTTCTTTTTCGACTCTTTCTGCTTCTTCAGTTCCTGCTTTTTAGCCATTCGCAGCTTTTTTTCGATTTCAAACCTAGTTTTCATAATCTCTCGTTGTTCTATACGTTTGAAGATTTCTTGCTCTCTTTCTTTCTCAGTCATTTGGGCGAGACGTGCTTGATCTTCCTCATCACCCATGAGTTTGTCGTCGTAGCCATCATTAAATTCTTCTTGGCTAGAGTCAGAAACACTCTCATCGGAGTCCGATACTTCTCCTGTTTTGGAAGTTAAATAGTTATATCATATTCGAAACAATAAAGACATGTCAGAAATTAATTTGTATTTTTTAATTTTGTACCTTCTTCTAATTCTGAGACTTTACCCTCTTCTTTTTCACTGTCACTATCTTCGGAACTAGACTTTGTCATCTTACGCTTACTTTTTTTGGCCGGCACTTTTTTATTTTTCTTTGTTTTCCCTCCTTTTGCATCCCACTCATCATCTGAGTCTGACGTTCCGGAATCGGCTGGTTTCTTTGCCAAATCCTCTTCAGCAGCTGACGACTCATTTTGTGGTTTGCTCTTTTTCTTTGCGAGTGTTAGTAATTCCTATTATAAAAAAAATCCTATGAAGGTATATTAATTTTGTAATTATTAAATAATAGGAGATTATAAATTAATTAAATAATAATTCAAAATAATAAACAGAAAACAGACTGCAAAACTGTTAGCGATTAAATAAAAACATAACCAACAATTTTTGCAACACAAACCGAAACTTGTAACAGTTTAATACCATTTTGTTTATTCATTATTTTCACACTCATTAATAAATTTATCGCTTGAAATAACTACAAAAAATGTTATTGTAAGCCAGATATCTGAAATATGTCCCGAAAATAATATAATTTAATATCGACGTCGGGCTTGAAAGCTGTGAACAGCCTGTGAAAATCTTTTTAGTTTTTTTTGTGAGTGTAGGAAATGATAAAGAGGATTCAACCTAATTGGCGGTAAGTTATTAAGATTTTGAAAATCGATGAATTTGGAACGATTGGATAGATTTCTGAGAAAATATGATAGCAATGTTGCTTGAAAACACGAAAAAATCTTAGTGTCAATTATAGGTTATGAACTCACGTTTTCGAGGTCGGAGACGCTTTCTTCGGAACTTCCACTACTGTCAGAGTCGATTAGGGCTTGGTTTTTCCTCTTAGGCATAATTTGCGTTTATTTTATAAATTAATCGTAGAAAATATGCACCTTGTATGAACGAAACGAAAATGTCACACTCTGCACTTGCACCAAGAACAGTGGGAAAAACATTGAACTTTCGCAGTGATGCCAAAATAAAAATACTTTTCGGTACGCATGCGTCGATTAAGACAAGCCCATTGGTTGATTTTGAATTTTCGGTCAAATGGTGGAAGAAAGTGTCAATGAAGTAGTTCTATTCAAAGCATGCGTGCTAAAACAAATCTTAAATGTGTGCTTCATTCTAGAGTTTATTATCGAAATCA
Organism: Melikaiella ostensackeni; assembly: GCA_032362435.1. Lineage (NCBI taxonomy): Eukaryota > Metazoa > Arthropoda > Insecta > Hymenoptera > Cynipidae > Melikaiella > Melikaiella ostensackeni. Next base: position 12,686,301 of record JAUMHM010000048.1, read on the forward strand.
TCGATTGTTCGAGATACTCGAATTATAAATATTATCAAACATTTTTAAATATTCTAAATTCAAAAAAGATTTTGTTAATTTTGAAACTATGAATATAACGTAAGCTTTTATGTATGAAAATGGTTAAATTGTCTTTTAAAACAGGGATCACAGTCAGTCCCCTATTCCCATTTTCTCTACATTTCCCCCTTTTTACCCCATATATTTCTCAAAATCCACTATAATCCCTATATTAGAAAATTTGACCATTTCCTTTCCTTTTTTTTTTGTAGCTGCGATTAATTTTTCAAAAATAAATCTATTAATATTCAAAAATACGCGCCAC
>JAUMHM010000048.1:12710013-12720267 GCA_032362435.1 Melikaiella ostensackeni
TACATAGAAAAATTTCCAGAGGTACCGGCTCAGGGATCGAACCCCGGACCTCTAGTAGGAAGTCCGAGCGCTTATTTTTATTATATATATATTATATTATATATATATATATATCATATTTTATTATATATATATATATAATAATAATAATAATAATAATTATTATTATTATTATTGTTATGTTGGCACACTTATGTTTATTATCTAAAGACAATAACAGACCCGCCAAATTTTTTTAATTCCTCTGAATTATCTATTAATTTTTTTTATGAAACAAAAACATTCTTTGATAAACTAATTCCTTTTATTAAAAAGTACTTCTATTTATAAATTTTCTACTATCCGTATTTGGCTTTATTTTTTGATTTCACAACTTTGACTACCTTTAACATAAATAAATAAAATATAAATAGTAATGTACTTAGTGGAATTTTTTTACACGTAGTGTTTTTGGTGAGATTTCATTAATTTTTTTTCGCAATAATAACAAATCCACATTGAGTAATAATTTTTTTAAACAAAATATAATAAACAATTAATATTTTTGTTACATAAAATCAAATAAAGATATATGAATTTAAATTGATGTTTAAGATCTTCTTTTGGCTGCATTCGGATAGACAAATTATAAATTATAGGTTTTTAAAGCTTGCGAAGATGAAAAATTTGAAATTTTAATTTCAATATGCTTATTTATTTCTAAGAGTTTTACAACGGTTTTGGGTAAAAGTTTTGGATTAACTATAAATAGACAAAATTTTGAATTAATAATATTTTCTGAACCACGATGGTATATTATATGAAACGGTAGGTATATTTAGTCAACGATGGGTTTGTATAAAAAAATGAATCGATCGATTAGTTTTGTCTGCCGGTGCGCCTGAATATTTAAAATAGTAAATTTTTGATCAATTGAAATCTAACTTCATGGTATTTAGATTTATCACTTTTTCCTGGAAAAGCGGCATATGTATACATTATTTACTACATTTATGCAAAGATTCATCAAAATCGATCGATTGATTTTGGCTATCGATGCGGCTACATGTTAAAAATATTAAATTTTTTGATAAATTAAAATCTAACTTCATGATATATAGATTGATCACTTTCTCCTGAAAAAGCGGCATATGTACATGTCATTTACTATGTTGATGCAAATTTTCACTGAAATCGATTGATTCGTTTTGACTGTCGGTATATATCTGCATGTTGAAATAGTAAATTTTTTGATAAATTCAAATTTAATTCCTTGAAATGTTTATGGATCACTTTCTCCTGAAAAAGCGGCATATGTACACGTCATTTACTATGTTGATGCAAATTTTCACTGAAATCGATTGATTAGTTTTGGCTGTCGGTATATATCTGCATGTTGAAATAGTAAATTTTTTGATAAATTCAAATTTAATTCCTTGAAATGTTTATGTTGTTTATTAAAAAATTGTTTATTCAACAAATTTAATACATTGTCTAACGTTTGTGAATCCCTTCCTAACAATTCTTTTAAATTATACTGGTGTAATGTATTTTTTATTTTGAACTCTAAAGGTATTATAAAACAAAATAAAGACTAATTCTATGCTTAATCCCGTGTGGAAATTGGCCCAACTTAGCCTAGTTTATAGTTGGGCGCCAATCGGGGTCCAACTGGATAGCTCAGTTGAGAGAAAGTAAAATTAATTATCAAATTATTTTAATTATATGAGAGACTGAATGTAATGCCACTCAAATACTAAATTTTTTCAATTATTACGAATTTTTAATTACTAAAGCTTCTGTTAATAAAGCTGATCAGAGTTTTTATTAGTGCTTGGACTTATATCGGACAGACCCATAGGGTGCCCATAGTGGGCATACAAGTCTGGCTCTATAAAGTCACCCCTGTTGTACGTAGAGAGATAAAAAGTCTGCTCTGGTTTGCTGATATTTACATCGGTAAATTGATTGTACACTACATCGCATCATAAATAAATATGGATCGGGATAACTTTGATGAAAATAGCCGTACGAAAACTCGAGTGTTGATGACGATGGTAAGTTATTTTAAATCAGAATAATAATAATAATTATTATTATTATCAGTAAAAGTTGAGTATAGAAATTTAATCATTATTATATATACTGCGACAAGGTCAAAATTTAATTAAGAAAATTATATAATTATAGTTATTACAGTATCTAATTCCAATATATTAAAATATAATATTTTTGTACTTAATTATTGTGTATTTCACAACATGTTCAGGACGTCAACACTGACGAAATTTTAGAAATTCCTAATCAGGAGAGTTCTGAGAATGAAAATTATACCGAGCAGGATTCAAATCTTGCAAACGCTCCAAATGTAGAAGCATATAATATATAATTCCACATTAAAATTAATAACTTCAAACATGAATGGAAATGTAAGAAGGACACTTTGAAATACTAAAATACAAAGATTGTATTTTAGTCAACACAAACAAAAGATTAAATATTTTAGTGTTTTTAAAGTTCCCGCCGAACTTCTATTGGCTGCTCTAGTCCAAGCTCACTGCGTAAATTCATCTTCCCTTTACGGTTCTAGTCAGTTAGCCATCAGGCGTCAGCATTCGCACGCGCCATTTTGTGCTTGGCTTGTGTACTTTCGTGTCAACCAGATATTCTAAGAAATAAAAAGTAAGTAGATATAATTTACTATTTAATAACATGTATATCATTTCACAAATAATTTTTTAAATATGTTAACACTGAAATGTTTTTCTTCAAGATGGACGTGAATGCGAATGTTGAAGATGAAGATATAAATGACCAAATTCCTTTAGGGCCTTAAGCGAATTACAGATTAAAGAAACGGAAATTTTTACTAGAATTAACTATATGAAGAGACCTCATTTTGACGTGGGAATCTTCATACGCAATACGCATATATACATGAAAATTATATTAAAACTAACAACTCTTAAAATATCATATCTTAGAACTCTTAAAATTTGTAAGTGAATCTTATTTCTTAATTTTAGTTACAATTTTTATTCAGATTTAAATCCTTTTTCCTTAATTGGGCAGAAAAGAAATTGACGAGTTTGAAAATAGGTTGGTCTGAGCGTTACAACTCAAGAGAGTAGCCCAGTTGCGTTTGTGTTCCCAGCAGTGATTGGGGTTCCCAGTTGGGGCCCAACTATTAATTGGGCAATCTAGTCGGAACCCAGTTTGGTCCCAGTCGACTTTCCCACACGGGAAATTTCAGATTTCTTTAAATATCTAAAACGCTCTAGAAATTTAGAGCAACGACCTGAAAGTGTTCTAATTTCCTGAATAATCCAGGAATTTTGAGAAAAGGTAACACCTGAATGGAAGATTATCCTAAACACCGGCATTTTGCTAATTAGCTAGTTTTTTAGCTAAATCCCTAATTTTCCTAATCGCCCACGACATATATTCAGTATCTTTAATACTTCCATTCGCTTACTAGAACAATTCGAGGGTTATTTACGAGGTTATTTTTTTTAAAAGTAGAAACTGAGGAAACACTTGCCGAATTGAAAAAATAAATTGCAAAGGTGCCTATAGTGATTTCTGGGCGCATAGACAAATTTGGAATTTTCACCCAATATACTGCAAGAAATATGCTTCTAAAGTATTTGAATTATTGATAAATTCGTAATCTGTAGTTGTTAATCTGATAACGAATATTATCTGTGCTGATAAATATTGTCAACTCATGCGAAGTTTAACTATTTGTTTGTACAGGAGAGATATTTCAGTGCTTAATATCGTGTAAATGGACCAGATGTTACTTTATAATGGGCTAGCAGGATCTCCCAATAATTTTGGTTAACCAGAACACCCTAACTATCTCAGGTGCTTGATGGATCGTTTCAATCGTAAGGCGTGAAAACCACATGGATGCACTATATATTAATCTAATTGCCACTTTTGATCATTAAACACCCCAAACTGTGAAAAATTTGTTCTGAAATGATATAAGACAGAAATGAGAAAAAAAATTTTCGATACCAAAATGTTCCAAAAATTGAAAGCTTTTATTATTATAATTAAGTGTTATGTAAGAAGTACCGTGTTTGAGCACATTCCAATTTTGTTTACCCTAAAAAAATTCTTTCAATCTTCTATTTTGCAATATACTTTTATTATACTTGAATACTGTTTAAATAGAGTCTTACATATTTTTTTCTTTACAAATGAATGTCTAACGCCGCATAATTCAAATCAGTCAAAATTTGACTCAGTCAATTCTGTGGTGGAAAGGCATAAGTGCTTAACTAGCATTTTTCTGAAAATTCTGATAATATGAGTTTTGGGTACTGTGAATAATGCTCTTGTAAGACCTGAAACTCCCAAACCATTTAATGGTTTTTGAACACTATAAAATTCAAATTAATCGCTAATTTCAATTCCTGTCAACACGAAACTGGCATAATCACCAAATTTTATTTGTTCTTGAAGTGTAATATTTATAATATTGGTATATAAAAAGTTTGAAAGATAAATTAAAATTATGAACTTACCTCATTTAAAAAATTGTAAGCAATCTTTGTTAGTGTATTTTTTTATTTCAAATTTTGTTTTAGGGTAAACACTCTAAATAATTTTATTGACATAAAAAAAAACTGAAATGATTTGAACCACCAAAAAGAAAACGTTTTTACTGGTACAATAACTTAACTAACTAGCATTAATTTAAAAGAATATTGTTATAAATAATAATAAATTGTTTGAACCATCATTTTTGTTAACTTTAATATATTATCGCCTCGCTCTAACTGAAAATTTGCAAAATTCGGAAAAAACCGCGACTTTCCAACTTCACTCTGAAAGAAAATTGAAATAAACAATGATAAATTGTATAAACAATTTATTTGAACATTTAATTATCAATAGAAAGTAATATTTTATATATTAGAAGCAATTTCTGCTGTCCATCGAAAAAACCTGGTAAGTGACATTTGCCATAGAGGTTACTTTCCTATGCAGATATGCCAAAAAATAGTCACTATGGCAAATGTCACTTCTTAGATTTTTCTGTTAGACAGCAGATTTCTACTGAAAGAAACCGCAAAAAAATAATGATTGGCGACAAAGACTCGCAAAACCCAATTTTTCGCTCATGGTGGTTTTTCGGGTCCCTTTAAAAAAGATTTATGGGGGTGAAAATCAAAAAATACTTATGGGGGTGAAAATCAAAAAATAATTTTTGAATCATATTCTATGGCTAATTGTGAAGAAAAATGAACAGGGTCAATTCGATACACCTAATATTGACGATTCTGAATAAAATTTACAAAGACGTCTTTTTTCTCATGGGAAATACTTGTTAAACTATATGGGACTCGCGGAATCTCTAAATTCTAAATAACATTTTTTTAAAAAAAAAGACATTTATTTTTTTGAGGATTCGAACAAATTTGGGGGGAATAAGCATAAAAATTCGAGAAAAAAAATTTCGGACCACCCTATTGTACATGAGGGTGTCAAAAAAATGTGTTTTCGAATTTTGCAAATTCTAACCTCTAAATTTGTTTCTTTCAGTGAAAAAATACTGCTATAAATTTTCCTTTATTTTAAAAAAATTGTTTAGAGGTTCCGCCAGACGGTTTCAGGTCTGAAAATTATTTTTTTTTAGTTTTCAATTTTTTAAATGCAAATTTAAGGATAAAAATTCTTGCACCCCTAAAAAGTATTTGTTCTTTATTAAAGGAAAAAGCTCTAAGTTTTATGAAACCAACAAAAATATTCTAAAGATATTATCGGGCCTAGAATGCGAAAAATTTCAATTTCATCACATTTAATGAATTCTGCGGTTATATAAGTTTTGTTTATCGATTTGCTTATCGATTTCATTGAATTTTGAATTGCCGAAAATAAGACTTGATATAAAATGATAGGTGAAAATACAGTTCAAAGTACTATGAGAATGTTTAATTTATAAAAATGTGTATTTTTGTGGTATTTCGAAATTTAAGATTCTTTTTTGTCACCCGTTATCAATATTTTTAATCCATTCCTCACTGAGAATATTTTCTTTATAGTGTAGGAGAAATTATTCCTTATTAAATAAGAAGTACTTCTTAGGAGTAGAAGAATTTTTAGTTTTAAATTTGTATTTTTTAAAAATTGAAAACTAAAAAATTTAATTCTTAGACCTAAAACGGCCTAGCGGAACATCTAAACAATTTTTTTTAAATGAAAGAAAATTTATGGCTGTATTTTTCCACCAAAAGAAAGAAATTTAGGGGGTAGCATTTGCAAAAATCAAAACCACACATTTTTTTGGGTACCCTGTTGTACATATTCTTAATGGTTTTTATTTTGAATTCCTCAAATCATATATTCTGTTTGAAATTTGTCAAAACAATTGGAATAATTGTTTTGAAATTTTTAATGATCGAATGATACCTTTTGTAATAATTTGAGATCTTTGAAATCTTTGGGGGAAAAAAAGAAATCTATTAGAATATATTCAGATCTTTGAAATCCTTCGAATTCTCGTGAAACCTTTTGAAATCTTTGAAAATTTTCTAAATTTTTAAAATATTTGTGAAAATCTTCAAAATTTTCGTTAAATCCTTAAATCTTTTAAATATTTTGAGATTTTTGAAATCTTGGAAATATTTGTGAATTCTCTTGAAACTTTTGTAATCTTGTGAATATTTTGAAATCTTTGTTAAATAATTTCAATGCATTATAATCTTTTACAAACAATTTTCAAACTTTACGACTTTTGATCATCTCTTCGTACCATTTGTATTCAATTAAACAACTCGTCATCAGGTTCAAATTTATAAAGTTACCAAAGTCAACCAAACAACAATTGTCGACTCAAAGAGATAATTTTATAACACTTTACAATTTTCACCATCTCTTCGTCATAACTTACATTAACTTTAACCACTCGACATTAGCTTAAATTTTCAATTCGGTCAAATAAATGTTTTTTAAAATTACTAAAGTCAACCAAAGAACAATTGTTGCATCCAAAGAAATTATTATTCATAAGATTTTGTAATTTTCATCATCCCTTTGCCACAATTTGCATCCATTTCAATCGCGCTCAATTTATCGTTAATCTTGAATCACACTTCGTCTCTAATTAATCAATGTTTTAAATGATTATTGTCCTACCAAAGTCAACCAATGAACTTAATTTACCAAAGTGATAATTTTTTTTAGACATATTTAGTATTATAAACACCCTTACTTGTACTTTTTTTCAGAAATAAAATTCGCTGAAGAGGGCCACTATCGTGTGCCGAAACGTTTGAAGCAATTATAATTATATTCAATCATTGGACCCTAAAGCCAATTCGATCACCAAAAATTTTTAAATTTACGATTGAGGGTCAATATAATCCCCTCTATATACAATTGGAACAATGTTTATTAAATCCATGATAATAAATTACACAATTTATAAATTGAATTCTAATGAAGTAGTTTTTGAATATAATTAAAAAAAATAGAAAGTAAGAAATTAATATCTTCTCTTAAAATTGGAGATACTTCGTTTTTGCTCATGCATTCAGCAGTAAATGTGAAAATGGTCTATTTGGAATCGATCTCAGGTGGAAAATACATTGGGGTTCGTGCTGAGGTGTTTTGTGGTATTTTTCATGTCGTTCACGCGCCGGGAATGGAAGAGGCGTTTATCCATTGCCATAACCATTCGGGGGTTGAAAGTACCATCCATCAGTTTTCTGACAACCCCAAGTTAGGGGTAAAAAGAGGGCGGTTACTAACAGAAAAGCATGCGCTTCCAGAACCAATAGAAATCTTTTTCATGGTTCCAAGCTTCCAAGTTTACACAACGTGGGTCCTTATTGCCAAAGAGGAAAGTTGCGCAGATCCAATCCTTATACATTTTTATATTTTCTATTAAATCGCTTATCAGAACATAAACGATTCTTAGAGCGACTCCTATACCATAAAAACTCCTTGAAATACTACATTTTCATTTTACTTTTGATTGTTTATCGAAGATCAAACTTGTAGTCACTGAAAAAATAAAGGGTAAAAAGTGATTTAGGTAAAACCCGTGTGGATAAATTTCAGTCATTCATTAACAATTGTTATTATAAATTTAGCATCAGTTTTATTAACAATCATTTATCAACACTTAAACACATAAAAGCACGTTTAATCCTAAAAACCTAACTACCCTAGTAGAAATTGGTTCTAGTTTTATAAAAGTTTCTAGTCAGTTTCTCCCTACGTCTGGTTAGCACCCAACTAGGAATCTTGTCAGGTACTACTGAGAAATGTAACGCTGCTTCGAGTGAGGAACTTACTGGGAAATCTAGAAGGAATCTAGTTAGTTACGAGGTACTCACGTAGATTTTAATAAAATTATTTCCATTTTTAAATGGAAGTAAACTCTTTTATTTTCAAAAATATAAACTACATTAGAGATTTTCCATTTCTCGTTTGGTCGCTTGCCTTGTTCAGTCCTTGGCCGCCTTAGTCCGCTCGGTCCTACCTCCATCCCAATTTTTAGCGTTGGGGATGACGCTCGACAAGTTATTAAAATGGTCTTTTCCCAACTTAGAGGCCAAACTGCAGGAGACTGGTGCCCTCCTCAGTGCACAACACAAATCGGTCATAACTCCTTTGGTTCTGGCTTGTTTTTAATACTTTCCTTTGAATGACCGAAGTTTGGTGAGACTGACGTTATGAATGGACTATTCCACCTTATGACGATTTAGCTGCTTAGTTTGGACATGATTTTATACTTATGGAATAAATTTGTCGCATCAAGTTGTAGTTGTGTGTATACTTTTAACAATGAATAATACAAATAATAATGTAGCCTCGGATAGGATTGACACTTCTGTTGACGAAAGGCATGCCCTCGAAAAAGTTTCAAGCGATGAATGGAGATTGGGTGTTTGGAATGCTAGATGTGTGAATGATCTTAAAGAAAAGGAATTGCGGGACACGATGCGCATGAAGAAGCTAGATATTTTATGTGTACCGGAAACAAAGAAGAAGGGACGTGAGGTAAGAAAGATAAAGAATGGACTCGAACTTTGGTTCATTATGAATGAGAGAGCAAAACAACATGTCAAAAAGGAATGTGTATGTCCTAGATTACTATGGGTAACAATGAAAGTGGGAATCAGAATTCTATTTATTATAGCGTGCTATGCTCCAGTTGATAATGACAATAGGGATTTGAAAGATACCTTCTGAGACTCGTTAAATGATATTATAGGTACTTGTGATCCTGTCGAAAGAATAATTTTTCTTGGAGATATGAATGACTGGGTTGGTGTGCAACGCGAAGGTACCGACAGGGTACTGGATCATTTCGGTGACCCAAAAACTAACGGTAACGGGTATGAATTAATTAGCTTATTTTTAAAAAAGGCCTGTTCATTACAAATACTTGCTTCAGACATAAAATGATCCACATGTATACTTGGTGCAGAGGCGAAAGCCACAGTAAGATTGACTTCGTTGTAGCGGATATCAGACAAAGAGGGCTTGTTAGGGATACAAGGGTTATGAGAGGTTCTGAATGCGGAACGAATCATTACCTCTTAGTTTCAAAAATGAGTCTAGGTCAAGGGTGGAGGAGAAGAAGTATCAATAAAAAGTTGAAGCAGACGCGAGTTAGAATGAAGAACTTGCAGAAACCAGAAGTACAAGTGGTATATCGTGAAAAGTTTCATAAACTTTCAGGGCATCGTAAAAAAGACTGGAAGACGGAATTAGGCAATACAAATGTAGACGGTGCATGGATAATACTACAGGATAGCATCTTCAAGAGTGGATCAGAAGTTTGCGGTACTGCGGCTGTAGGAAGAAAGGCTGCAGATGTTTGGTGGAATGATGAAATCCGCATGGCTGTCAACGAGAAAAAGCAAGCATACTCAAGGATTTCGAATATTAAATATTAAATGAATCAAGAACGTTCAACGAATCAAGTGTATTTAGGTAAAGCGAGTGGTAGTGTACTCAGAGGTTGACCGAAGAAAGAATGGTTGGAATATGTGAATGAGACTCTGAAGCGAAGGGATATAAGGAGTCGCAGAAACATGAGAGCTTGCATGAAAAGATGTATGGATGTAACGGAAGAAAAATATGTATGAAAGGATAGGGATGTATGGGGGACAATTGTTTTTAAGAAAAAGAGTGATGCCTAAAACGGAAGATTTTGGATACTTATGGGCCGGCGTGAAGAGATTTTTTTAGTGGATTAGTATAATGGCTTTGTGAAGCTCTTCACCTGGGGTGATTGCTAGAGAGATT
>JAUMHM010000048.1:12720367-12731014 GCA_032362435.1 Melikaiella ostensackeni
TCAAATTTGTTCAAATAATAAAAATTTCTATTGAAAATAACAATTTCCACAGAAGAGGACCAATAGGGAGAGATTTACATTGATTGTGTAAAAAAAACGAAACTTATTCACTGAAAAATGGCCGAATTATGCATTTGTTTCATCAAATTTGTTCAAATAATAAAAATTTCTATTGAAAATAACAATTTCCACAGAAGAGGACCAATAGGGAGAGATTTATATTGATTGTGTAAAAAAAAAACGAAACTTATTCACTGAAAAATGGCCGAATTATGCATTTGTTTTATCAAATTTGTTTGAATAATAAACAATTTCTATTGAAAATAATAACTTCTTTAGATACGTACCATTATGGAGAGATTTATAGTTGATTGTATAGGAAAAACGAAACTTATCTACTGAAAAATGACCGAATTATGCATGTGTTTATTGAATTTGTTTAAATGATAAACAATTGATATTGAAAATAACAATTTCCATAGAAGAGAACCAATAGGGAGAGATCTATAGTTAATTGTGTAGAAAAAACGAAACTTATCTACTGAAAAATGGCCGAATTATGCATTTGTTTATTAAATTTATTTAAATAATAAACAATTTCTATTGAAAATAACAACTTTCAACAAATAGTTGTTTGCGTAGAAAAGGCGAAACTTATATACTGAAAAATGGCTGAAATATTAATTCGTTTATTAAATTTGTTGAAATAATACACAATTGTTGTCTAACAGTACAATGTTACATCGGGGGACCATGCAAGATCCTCGTTCTTGGTTCTGCAAGAGAAAACTAAATCTTTCTATTAAAAGATGGCCTGATTAGGAATTTGTTTATTAAAGTTTTATAAAAAATGATTAATTCACATTAACTTCTTCTAATTTTAATTAAACATTATTTTACTTACATTCGTTTCAAAAATTATCGGTCTAAAGTACTTCATTGCCGCAAACAGAGAAGATATAAGTTTTGTTCGTTACATATTTTGTTTACAATCTGAAAAAAATTGTATGTGAATAATACTGCTGGACGTAATTTGTAATGGGTTTCTGCCTCAAATCTAACCATTTCTCGTCAAAACAGAAAATTTTCAAAAAAACTGCAGCATTGAAAAAACAATTTTTTTTCATTTTGTTAAATAAAAAACTTCTGAAATTTAAAAAAAAAATATGCTTCGTTGTAACGATGCAAAATTCCATAAGTTTTTATTTAGAAAAAAAAACTTGCAAGTCGGTTGAAAATTGTTGGCTGAAAATTGATTTATCCACAGGCACCTTTTTGGCTCCACTGTGCGTTATTGGTGCTTAAACTCGATACTTTTGAAATATTTTATTTGGAATCTGGTTAGAGGTGGGGATTTAGGTGTGAAAAATAAAGAGTTCCATTCTCCCCACTTCTGGAGGACGGTCTTTTCAGCCAAGAGTTGATGGTGGGGATTCTGTGGGGTGGTCCCTTCCTGATAACGGACACGTGCCACCTGTCATCATTTAGAAGTAGTTGCTTTTGGCCTCTTAAGAGGGGATTAACGAAGGATCAGTCGTGGATGCTGAACGATACGAGAAGTGTTGAAAGTCCAACCGGAAGAGGTTTCTAAAAAGTTTTAAAAAAATATCACTCAAATCTTTATTTATTAAAAAACTACCCCAAATATTGGATGAAATGATATGAATCAAGTGAATAAAATTTAATTAAAAGTGTATTCAATTTTTTTTTTAATGGCTTCATCCATTGAGCATTCTCTTCTGCAATTCAAATCCTTGAGACACAGAAACCGGAAATAGAGAACTATGATTTAATTTGTGTTAAAATTATGGCTAAATTGATGGTGAGATCAAAAATGGAGATTTGGAAGGAGCAGAATAAAGGACACGAAATGATCCTTAATTTTCGGCAGAACATTAATGATCAGGATGACAGTTTGCCTAAAAGAGGAGGTGAGGAAAATCGGAATTTTCATCCGGAAACTTTAAGTTATGCGTCGGACTCCAGTAATGGAAGTGAAAAAATATTTGAAAAAAGTTTCCCCGGTGGTGAATAGTGCGTTTTCGATAGACAGTATTTTGGGAAAACAGGAAACGAAGAAGGATGAAGTTTATTCGGAAAAAGAGGGTTTTAGGAAGAGAGAAAATATTTTTGAGGAAAGGGAGGATCAGGACGAAGGGCAATTTTTAAAGTCGATGACTATTCCAGCAGCTCATCCTGGTAAGTAAAATTATTGGATATACTTCCGAAAAGCGCATACCTCCCATTAATTAAAAACTCCGTATACCCACGTATTGTGAAGCGCTGCTTACCAAAATGATGGTGACAATACCCGCAAATTTTATTTTCAAGGTTAAAACCCCAAAAAACCTATAAAAATTTCATGTTTTTCTGTTTTTTTTCAGTAAATAATGCAAATTTACGAGAAAAGCTTTTCACAGAAGTTGTAGATATTTTAAAAATACACTTTTTATGTTAAATACATTTTTTCTCCACGACTGATAGTTTTCGAAAAAAGGACAATAAATATTAAAAATCACAAAAATACTGCAGAATGTGTAGCGGTGTGACTTAATTTGTATAAAAAATTCCTGGAAGGCTGATTACGCGCGCGTAGAATGGATGGAAGAAGTAAAACTAGGGTACAAGGGGTAGGGATGTGCCCTACATTATTTCTGTGACCAGTCACAGACGTGCCTTCCCGCCCCACGAGACATTAGAAAGAGGTGGGAGTGTGACTTAAGTTATTTCAGTGACCAGTCACAGGGGTGCTCCCCCCAAGAAGCGTTGGAAAGAGGAAACTATGTAACCTACATTACTTCTGTGACTAGTCACTGGAGTGCCTTCCCGTCCCTCACGAGACGTTGAAAAGGGGAAAATATGTGACCTACATTATTTCTGTGACCAGTCACAGGGGTGCCTTTCCGCCCCACGAGAGGGATGTGACTTGATTTATTTATGTGATTGGTCACAGGGATGTTTTCCTGCCCGTTGGAAAGGGAAAGGTATTTGACCTACATTATCTCTGTGACCAGTCACAGGGGTTCTTGCCCGCCCTCACGAGAGATTGGAAAGGGGAAGGGATGTGACTTATATTATTTATGTGACCATCCACAGGAGTGCCACAAGTCCCATTATTCAAGCAATTCTACACTTTGTACCAACTTTTTCCTTTTTTCTCGAAAAATAATGGTTTTTCATAAAAACTATAAATCATATAAAAGGTGTATTTTTGAAATATCTACAACTTTTATGTGTAGCTTTTTTTGTATATTTTCATTATTAACTGAAATAGACAGAATTTTATAGTTTTTTGGAGTTTTGGTCTCGAAAATCAAATTCGCGGGTATTTTTACTATCATATCCGTGATCAGCGCGTCGATTTATGACAAATTTATTATTATTTTCAAATGTGTTTTTGAGAACTTCAGAATAATTATCTTTTGAATAAGAAATTTTTACACGTTGTTTCTCAACTGACTTCAACCTAAAAACGCTCTCATCTCTCGTTTTTTTTTCAAATCTCAATTCTGTGATACCCCACGATCATTTTGAGACCAAAAAGAAAAAAAAATCTCTAGGGGGATTATTGATTGAACTTGATTGTTTTTGTTTTCTTTGGAGGTTATTATGTATATTTTCATGCAAATATTCCAAATTGGAGCTTCTTTGGCTCAAAGTCTGTGAGTGAGTAAAGTTATTAATTGAGGCTTAAAAATAGTCTTCTTAAAAGTTTTAGCTCAATCGGATTAATGGTTAAAAAATTATGAATGTTTTAAATTGCAAACGGCAATCTTGACGCTACCCTGTGCACGTGCCTCCTCGGTACGAACGTGTTGCAGCGGACGATATGAAGGTCAAGTCGAATACCAAAACAAATAATAGCAACCGTTTGCAGTTCTCTTCAAAAATATTCTAAAAATAAAGCAAAGAACCAGTGAATGGATTATTTTTAGAATAGCTGCAAAAAAAATTATCTTTGTGATAAGTTTACTTTAGTTAATACTCTATCAATTTAAGAAAGAAACTCAAAATGAATCGAGGTAGAAAAAAAATAGGCATGAAAAGTTATGGATTAAAAATAGGAAAAAATGTTGCAGAAATCAGGTACAATTGGAAACCGTTAATAAAATTTTTTAATAAACTTAATCATGAATGTAATATTTTAGGACTCTTTTTTATTCTTTATTTCTTAAACACTTTTTTTATTGAATTATTTATAGATAGCCTAACGTAATTATTTTTATTTTTCAATTAAGAAATTGATAGCATTATTCGTTATTATTTCAGGGAAAAGAATACATTACAAAGTCTAAAACTAAGAAAGTCGCTGTTACATATAATCCCAGAGAGATCTTTTGAACCTATTGAATCCTGCTGTGGAGAAAAATGTTATCAACAATTTTTAAGTCATCAACAAGAAAAAGTACATAAAAACAAATAGAAAAAACAAAAATTACACAGTGTTCTATTTTTTGGTTTTATTGGCAAATTATTTGCAAAGTGAAATGAAATATAAGTTTCCAGTTCGAGGATATTCCTAATTTTCGAACCGTTAAGACGATTGAGCTTGAAATTTCTGAAAAATTTCTTTGAACCTTAATCAACACTTTCTTACTGGAAGTTTTCCGTTGCTAAAAATTCTCTCGATGAACGATGCTCCTGAAAAATTGAAAAATTTGATATCGAGATATTTTTTATATAAATCATGATTTGATTTTAGAAACCAAAGATTGCTTACTTATTATACTTATGAATCCGAAAATGTATATATTTTATTAGTATAATATTAATAACGTAAAATTATATCAACTTTGTGTATTTACTTGTGAAAAGGTATTTAAAATATATATTAAATTGCAGGAATCATTGGTGGATTTTACACTGCAGGAGGTCCTTGTCCAGAAGGACTTTTAGCTGAAACTTCCGGATATTCGGCAGCATCTTTAGCATCGGCATCACTTCTTTATGGTGGTTGGGTTCTACCTTCAAAACCTGGTCAAATGTTTGGTTTACAAGGTAAAAAATAAATATTGCTTTTATTTTTTAGATTGTATATATTTGTAACTCAGGTATAAGGATCAGAATTGAACATAACAGTGTGGAATTTCAACCTCTTACACAAAATCCTACACAGAATTGATGCCTTTTAATATATTTTTTAATTTATCAGAAAAACGTTTTTGAAAAAGAATCTATGAGAAAACTACAGGCGTTACATAAAACTTTGAAATAATAAATCTTTAAAGACAATTGAAGCCGCTCTTTAAAAAGGGGACTAACAATTTTGAATGTTATTACTTCAATTATTCTATTTTGTCGATTTATCAATCCTAACAGATACTGTTGAATTTTGAAAAGTATAAATCATAAAAGGACGATTCTTAATTTTAAGCAATTTAAATTAAAATAATTTGACTTAAAAGGTTCTATTTTGGAAAAAAAGTTTTAATTTCACCATTGAAATTCTAATTTAAAAAATGTTCAGTATAAAAGGAAGTTTAGAATCCTTCAATTTTGAATGCTTCCAATTTAAAATTATGTAATTTGGAACGTTTTTCGGAGTAACGACATTTTTAAGGTTTATTATTGAAAATTTTCCAATTTTTATTGAATTGGAAGGGAAGAGATTTTTTTTCTGAATTGGAAGAGGCAATTTTTCAAAAACAGTTAGAATAAGTTGAACGCCAATTCTGTGCTTTTAACATTATTCTTAATATCAAAAGGGGGAATTTTTTAATTAATTTTTTCTGAATTGTAAAAGTTTTTAACTATTAGCTGAATTTAAACAGAGTCATTTTTTATTTTTAATATTTTTAATAAGTTGGAAGGGAGGAAATTTTGACTTTCAACTAATTTCTGAATTGGAAGAGGGACATTTTGTATTCATATGTTTTTCATTGAGCTTCAAGGGAGTAAATTTTGGTTTTAATTATTTTCCGAGTTGGAGAAGGGCATTTTTTTATTCTTAACCCTTTTGTTTTTTTCGGAATTGAGAGAAAAATTTTTTTTTAAACATTTTAAATTGGTTAAAAGTCAAACAAATGTTGTACTTTTAACATATTTCGTAAGATCAAAATGGGCAATTTTTTATTTATAACATTTTTATTGAGATGGAAGGTAGGACATTTTTTGAATAATTGTTTTTTGAATTGCAAGAGGAATCTTTCAAAATATTTCGAATGAGTTGAAGGTGGACAAATTATGTACTTTTAACATTTTTTTTTAAGGTCAAAAACGGAAATTTTTATTTTTCAATTTTTTTTCTGAATTCTATAGTCGAATTTTTTACTTTAAACATTTTTATTGTTTTGGTAGGAAGGATATTTTGGGTTTTAACTTTCAACTGAATTGAAAAAAGGGTGAACATAACGCTGAGAGTAGAGAATTCAAGTTTCCTTATACACTAAATAGTGAAAGTTTCAGTGCTTTAGGATTAGAAATTTTGTTAAATAACTCGAGACAGAAAATTTCTAATTCATTTCTAAAAAGTGAAAAACACATGGTTTTTCCAAGGTCAATTTTCAAATTAACAATAATTTAAAAATGTCTACAGAATTTCTTTTCGAGATTCTTCCGATCTCGCTTCACATTCGGCTTCACCGTTCGACTACCAGTGCCAAGTAACAAAATCTTTGGTACTTCAAGCTTAATTAAAGTTTTGTAAAAATCAAGTAAATTATTTCACACCTGAACCACTGAAGAAATAGGTAGTGAGCCCAACTTATGAATATTTTTGAAATTAATTTATTTTGTGATGGAATAAAACTTTACATATATGTGATGTAAACGCTTATAAGAACATACGTAAAAATTACATTACAAAAACATTAGTAAACAGTATAAATGTTCAGCTGATATTTATAAGTAAACTTTAAAATAAAATTTAAGACTCCATTAAATCAAATGAATGAAAAATTTGTTGATATTTATAAATTCAAAAGTATATTTAGTCCATTCTATACATGTATACACTTTAGTATAAAACATTTGAGGTAGTGCTTGACATCATAAGAAATTTTACTTTACAATTCGGTTCTAAATTTTAATATATGATTTAAGAAAAACATTTTTTTTTGAAAAGAATGTATTCATCGACATTTTGTATACCGCATTTCAAATTATGTGAGGTACTAATATTCCACGAATGAAAAGTTCATTGACTATTCTTTTTGCGATTTTTTCCACAATTATGTGAAATTTTATTTTGTTTTTGTCATTTCACAATGAACAGGTTTATGATTTAATAAGCGACTTATATTAAATATTACTTATCAAAAAATTTCACATACGACTTTGAAAGTTTTCAACAATTAAAAAGTCAACTGTTTAAAATTCAATTTTCAATTTCCTTTTATCTTTAATAGTTGAATTTTCAACAATAGGAAATTCAAGAAAGAAACGAATTTTATATTAAAAACAAGTGTTAAAAATGTATTATATGAGAACTTAATGAATAAACATTTCAATCCATGAGAATTTTTTTTTTTAAAAAAGTCGATTCTTTCAAAAACGGGTCGCCGCTTTTTTTCTTGAATTTTCAACAGTTAACAATTTATTTTTTTGGCTAAAAATTCATCATTTTAGTTGAATTTCGTCTTCTTGGTTTGAAAATTCATCTCTTTTGGTTAAAAATTTTATTATTTGGTTGATAATTTAATTTTTTGTTGAAACATTGACAGTTTTGTTAAAAAGTCATCCATTTTGGTTGAAAATTCATCTCTTTGATAAAAAATTTATTTTTTCAGTTGAAAATTTAACTATTTGGTTTGAAAATTCGTTTCTCTTCGTTAAAAATCTTATTCTTTGGATAAGAATTTAATTATTTTGTTGAAAGTTTTGAGAATTTTATTAAAAAGTCATTGTTTTTGGTTTAAAATTCACGTTGAACGTTAAACTACTTTGTTAAAATTTCATTTTTTTTTGGTTGGAAATTTATCTTCTATAGTTGAAATTTGAACTATTTGGTTGCAAATTTATGTATTTTAAAAATTTTGTATTATATTTTATTATATATATATATATTTATATATAATATAAATATATATAATACATAATAATATATAATAATAAATTTTCTTGAATTTTTTTCGTGGGTTAAAGAAGGATATTGATAAATTGTGGTGCACATTGTACATGAAATTCAAGTAAACTGATGTGAAGGATGTGAGTCATTTGAAGCTGCTAATTTTTTAATGTAGGGGTGTCATGGAATTATTAATTTTCAACAACAAATAATTTTTCACGTCTTCTAATCGATTTCTATATTTATTTTTCATGTAGACCATTGAAGAAAAACCCAATTCACACAAGTAGGATGTAGGAAAAGGAACTAGAACTCTTAATGTATAGCCATTGCAAGTTGTCGGTATTTCGATTTAATCAAAACCCAAAAGTTTGAACTTGTGCGTTTTTCAACTTCAGCTATTAGTAAAACTTGGTTGCATAAATCGAACAATTGATATTGAAGATTTGGCTCTAATCCCGCGCGCATGGCCAAATTTCGTTCAAAAGGGTTCAAAATCCATGCATCTTGGTACTCGTCTTTAGGGGGGAAATAATCGCGAATATTATTTTTTAAACCATTTAAATGTTCGGTGATGACGATTCTGTTTGCGCGTCAATTGCATCATACTTTAACTACTCAGCAAGCAAAGGAAATGCATCATACAGATTGAAATCAATCTGCATGATCCAATACTCGACCTTCATGAGAAAGCTTTCCACAGAATTCTGAAGAGAAATCATGTCTGTGCACGAACCTTGCATATTGACATTTAAAAAGTTTAAATGTCCGAAAATGTCTGCTAAATATGCAAGTTTCATCGCCCACAATTTTTCATCAAATCTGAAATCTAACTCACGTTTAGTCACTTAAAAAATGTATACTTCATCTTTTAAACGTAAAATGCGATTAAGAACTTTCCCCCTGGAAAGCCATCTCACCTCAGTGTGATATAACAATTGTGAAAATTTTGCTCCCATTTCTGCACACAGAACCGAAAACAAACGACTATTTAGAGAACTACTTTTGACAAAATTTACTATTTTAACCTAATCGTCCATCACTTCTCTCAATAATGCAGGCATAGATTTCACAGCTAATGCATACTTATGAATAATGCAGTGATACCAAGAAAAGTTCTGTGCGACTTTTTTGAAATATTTAACGAATCCTACGTTTTTCCCAGTCATCGAACTAGCACCGTTGGAAGAAAGAGCTACACATTTTTTTCAATCTAAATAAAAAAAGCCGTTTTTCCATCATCCCTTGGAAAAGTAAATGTCCCTTTGCCTGCCCCTCTATACTTTTACAAAAAAGCATCTGCTCTTCAATGTCCTCTTTGCTAATAAAACGAACGAATCCCAACAGTTGTTCTACATTGCTAACATCAATTGAGCCGTCTACCTGAATGACAAAGATTTCACTTGATTTCAGCTTATTTTTAATTGACTCCACATATCAATCCCCAGTTCCGTAATTCGCCTGTCCATTGTTCGCGCGGATTGTGTGATTTTTTCAATAATTTCTGCCTTTTTATCCCCCCATAAAATTCGAGCCCAGTCAGACAAATCAGATTAATTAGTTTTCCTACCTCTGTTTGTGGCTTACCTGCCCGAGCAATAGCTAGTGCTGCAGCATATGAGCACTCACATAACTTTTGCCTCAGTCGTGATTCCTCGCTGTCTTCACTACCTAAACTTTCGCGCCCTTTTCCCTCCAAAAGCTCAAGTTCGCGCAATTTCGTTTCAAAGACCTCGATCGGAAGTTTTTGAGATTCTGGGTGCTTCCGCTCATAATGAAGTTTCATTTTTGCGGGAGGTTTAGCGGCGACGGAAAATACTTTTAAACAAATTAAGCACTGCGGGTCACTACTTTCTTTTATGCGAAAACCGTACTTCAAATAGTCCGAAATTTTTCACGTCTTCAAGCCTTCAACTCTTAGACAGAACTGGCTTTAAATTGCCATTTGACACCTGAAAATGTCAGAAAAGTGTTGAAGTGGGGATTTAGGAATTTAGCATATCTTCCAAATTTTACGACAATGACTTGATAATTGAACATTGCGCAGTACAGTTCCAACAGAGTAGAATTTATAACTCCTTCTACTTCTTTTGTCTATGGTACCGTGATTCTACGAATAGCTATGCCCGAAGTATAGGACATAATGAAGACTACTAAGAAGATGAAGAAATGAAGATTTAGGTTTTCAGGATATCTTCACAATTTTTGGAAAATCACAATTCTATTGACATCCATCTCAAGATTTATTTCATTTCGATACTTATTACTCCTCACTGTTTCAGACTTTATGGGCAAATGACATATCGTTGGAATTTGAAAAATTCACAGATTCCAAAAATACCACCTTCAAATCGCTAACTGCAAAATTAACAATTTTTAAAGTTTGACAATTTTTTTTACTTTCCAACAAAGGACCCCTGACGAGAGGGTTGGTCTGCCTAAGCTCGCAGGTACCTGACCAGAAAGTAGGTCGTTGGTGAGCCCGGTCAGGATACCCTGACTTGGTCAATGGCATGACGATCACCGACCTAGACTGACATATTGTAGCCTTATTTTAAATTATTCAATGACATCTTTGCTGGTTTTTTGAAAGACATCGTTTTTTTTATTGACCCAAAGTATATAAAATTGTAAAGAAGATG
>JAUMHM010000048.1:12736790-12766895 GCA_032362435.1 Melikaiella ostensackeni
CTATGAATATCATTTATTTCTTCTTTTCTTCTTACATGAAATGACTGATTTACCTGTACCTTAGAATATAACCGAAGAATCAATCAATCCAATTTTGACTGATTTATCTGTTAATTTGATTATTTTGTCAGTAGGGATGACTAATTCTTCAGTAAAATATGCTTGTTTAAATGAATCAGTCGAATGTTGACTGATTTAAATGTCTATATGAACATAGAAATTAATTTTGACTGTTTCAAGGTATGTAGATTTGGCGACTGATATATCAATCAAAACTAACTAATCTCTTCAGTTCATTTATCCTATTGATCAATTCAGTTATATTAAATGATCTAGTCGGTAACTTTTACTGATTAAATCATTTATTTTGTAGTATTCATTTGAAGGATTTTTTGAGGGAATTAGTCAATTTGACTGATTTCACTGTTACGTGAAACGTTTTCGTTTCACTGCATTAAGCAATCAATAATCAACTGATTCATGTTTTTAACTTTAATAATTTATTAAAATACATGAATTTAGTCAAGCAGCTCAATTGCAGTGTGTCCGAACTATGAATATCATTTATTTCTTCTTTTCTTCTTACATGAAATGACTGATTTATCTATACCTTAGAATGTAACCAAAGAATCAATCAATCCATTTTTGATTGATTCTTCTGTTAATTTGATTATTCTGTCAGCAGGGATGACTAATTCTTCAGTGAAATATGCTTGTTTAATTGAATCTGTCAAATTTTGAATGATTTAAATGTTTCTATCAACATATCAATTAATTTTGACTGTTTCAAGCAATGTGGATTCGACGACTGACAAATCAGTAAAAATTGACTGAGCACTTCAGTCAATTTTTTCACTGATGAATTCAGTCATATTAAATGATGTAATCAGCATCTTCTACTGATGAAATTAGCGATTTTGAATTTCTAATATGAGAAAACATATTAAGGGAATGAGAGTCAATTTAAATGAGAAAATAAGTACGTTTCACTGCATCAAACAGTCAATTAATCCCTGATTCAAGTGGTTAATTTTAATAGTTTCTTAAAATACAGGAATTTAATAAGAAATTTCAATTTGAATTTCCCTTATCTATAATTATTCATTATTTCTTTCTTGCTTCTTACATCAAATGACTGATTTATCTGTACTTTAGAATATAACAGAAGAATCAATCAATACAATATTGACTGATTCATCTGTTAATGTGATTAATGTGTTAGTAGATATAACTGATTCCTCAGTAAAAACACGCTTGATTAATTGAATCAGTCAAATTTTGTCTGATTTATATGTAGACTACGGTGTCCAAAAAAACGTGTGTTTTGGAATTTCGCAAATGCTACCCCCTAAATTCCTTCATTTTAGTGAAAAAATACTACCATACATTTTCTTTTGTTTTTTAACATTTTTTAGAGGATTCGCTAGGCCGTTTTAGGTCTGTAAATGAATTTTCTTAGTTTTCAATTTTTTAAAATACAAATTTGAAGCTGGAATATTTTTTCACTCTAAGAAAGTATGATTTATTTATTGAGGAATAAGCCCTCAATTTTAAATTTTATAAAACAAACAAAATTCGTTGAAGATAAACAAAAGTTTTCTTCTGCAATATAAAGAGAGTATTCTCCATAAGGAATAAATTTTTAAATATTTATCCCGGGTGATAGAAAAAAATGTAGAATTTTAAAATCCACCAAAAATAGACATTTTGTATAGTTTTAAGATTTCTTTATACTTCAAAATGTATTTTTACCTATCATTTACTTGAAAAAACTGTGAGTCAGTTAATTAAGGCCTATTTCAGTGCAATTTTGCATTTTTATAAGTTTTGCTTATTGATTCCATTGAATCTTCAACTGCTGAAAATAAGACTTGATATGAAACGATTGGTAAAAAATATATTTTAAAGTACCATAGAAATCTTTAAACTACCAAAAATGTGTAATTTTTGTGTCTTTTGAAATTAAATTTTTTTTCTGTCACCCTGTATAAATATTTGAAATTTATTTCTTATGGAGAATATTCTCTTCACATTGCAGAAGAAATCCTGAGCATATTATTCCAGAAAAAAACGTTTAGGAGCCATTTCAAACCATTAAGTGTAATGAAATAACAAATTTTCGTATTCTAAGCCCGATAATATCTTCAAAATAAATTTCTGTTCCATAAAATTTAGCGCTTATTTCTCAATAAAAACTCAATATTTTTTAGAGGTGAAAGAATTTTTTAGTCTCAAATTTGTATTTTTCAAAAAAATTGAAAACTAAGAAAATTCATTTTCAGACCTAAGACGGCCTAGCGGAATCTTTAAACAATTTTTCGAATATAAATGAAAATTTATGGCAGTATTTTTTCATCAAAAAGTAGAAATTTAGGGAGTAGCGTTTGCAAAGTTTCAAAACAATTTTTCTGTTCCATAAAATTTAGCGCTTATTTCTCAATAAAAAACCAATATTTTTTAGAGGTGAAAGAATTTTTTAGTCTTAAATTTGTGTTTTTGAAAAAAATTGAAAACTAAGAAAATTCATTTCCAGACCGAAGACGGCCCAGCAGAATCTTTCATCAATTTTTTGAAAATAAATGAAAATTTATGGCAGTATTTTTTCACCAAGAAGTAGAAATTTAAGGAGTAGCGTTTGCAAAGTTCAAAAACACATTTTTTTCTATCACCCTAATATAAACTGTAATTTCTTTAAAAATAAAACAACTTTCTGTGAAACTAGTCGCGTAAAATTCTTTGACTTCAGAGAAAGTTCTGAGCACATAACAAAATAAAAGTAGAATAAATAAAATTTCACTGAATCATAACTAGCTGAAGGTTAAAAAAAATTTTTAATGTAATTTCTCGGTGACGAGATGGCCTCTCGAAGGTGCAAAAGCACGTCCTACGGTTCTCCGTAGTCGCATAGACATTCGAAAGAGGCTCATAAAAAATGCTAATGTCTTTTTCAAACAGACGAGTTCTACTTGTTTATCCACCATATAAGAAGTAACTGGCTAATCAGTCAGCAAATAAGCCAAGGTGGGGGCTCAAGCTACACGCTTCCTGGGAACAGCTTCGCGATTTTTGGAAGGGGACGTTTCGCGGACAAATAATTGTCTTCAGTGTAGATCCTAAAATAAACTAATTTTACATTAGTCTTTAGCGTAGCTCGGACCTTACGTAAACTTACAAAATCGGCGACAAACTCTTAAAATTTAATTTGACACATTCGTTCGCTTGTCGCACTGAAAAAAAGAGAGCGGTATTATACTTTAAAATTTTTTTCTTACGGTTTCTTTTTCGCAAAGTACATAAATAAAAATCATTGGTAAAATTTGAAAAAAGAAATTCCCCTATAAACGACTAATATCTATCACGAAAGCGACCCTTTATTACTTTATTATTTATTGTAACAGTGAACGGGCAGTGCCTTTTAGTACATACGATTCTTAAAAATTAGGATAATACTAAAATAGTAAAAAGAGATCAAAAATGAAAATAAATTGGCATACAGAAATTTCAAGTTGTTGATACATGCTACAGAGCGTTATATTCAAATTAAGCAAGTCTACGCAACAAGGCTCTGATGCGATACGTATGAGTGTTAAAGAAGTCGATAACATTACTAAACAAATTCACTTCCTTAATTAGTTCGATGCGAAGGTAATTTGAACAGTGTATAGTTACGGAGAATCATTGTAGGCGTATGCAATTTAATTTGTGCTAGAATGGGAGAAGTCAATTTTGTTGTTGAGAAGGTTATACAGAAAGCATACATCAAAAAATACAAATCTTGACGCTATCTTCGGGATTTTCAACAACGCTTTTATTCCATCGTATTTATGGTTTCGTCTATTCATTGCCATTCCCGATTGTCTGGCCGCAAAACGAAGAAAACGATTTTGAGCTCTCGCTAGTCTAATTTCATGAATCGTATAAAATGGAGACCAGATAATCGAAGCATATTCAAGATGCGGACGAACAAGAGCAAAGAATAATGTTTTGAGCGCTAGCGGGTTCTTTAACATCGAAGAATTTCTGATGACGAAGCCCAGAGATCTGAGGGTTTTATGTATAGCATCAGAAACCTAGTCATTGCAGGAAAGCTTTTCATCCAAAAGGAGTCCCAGGTCCCGAACCTGCCCTACTCTTTGTGGAACCTCATCAACAATCATGTACTCATGCCTTATCGTTACTTTTTTCCGCGTAAAGGACATAATTGAGCATTTTTTAGTGTTTAGTCGCAACCCATTTGAAGAGCATCAATCCAGTAATCTGTTAAGATCAATTTGTAGTTCAATGCAATCCAAACGGGAGTGTATTATTCTAAACATTTTCAAGTCATCGGCCTAGAATAAAAATGAACAAAATTTTAAAACCGTTCCAAGATCATTGACAAGAAGGATAAAAAAGAGCGGGCCGAGATGGAACCCCTGTGGCACCCCAGATGTTGCGTGGAATGCATTGGAGTATTTATCCTCAACTCGGACTTGAAATCCAAGATAGTAAATTGGACCCGAGTCCCAGGGACCTGCGCTTCGCCACCAGAATGTTGTGATCGACTGTATCAAAAGCCTTCGAAAAATCCGTATAAATCGCATCAACTTGGTAGCCGGATTCCATAGACTGCGATACAAAGTGCGGAAAAGAGCATAAATTAGTCATGGAGGATCTCCCACGCAAGAAGCCATACTGCTCATCAATGAAGGTGTTTGTTGAAGCTAAGTACAATTGATCATAAATGATGCTCTCAAAACCTTTAGCTAAGGCACATAGTACAGTTATTGGTCTATAGTTTTTAATGTCACTGCGATCTCCTGATTTGTAAACCGGAGTAACTGTGCCTTTTTTCCAACTGGATTAACACACTTACTGACATCAAGTTTTAATAATTTGCACTCAATTTGATCCAGACTAATTTGTATACTAGGCAAGTCGATTGTATCAGTTAACGGGAACCGGACATCATCTGTGGACGGCGCACTATAAACAAAATCAAAGTATTTCGCAAAAAGTTCAGCCCTCCCATCATTAGTATCAGCCTGTTCGATAATAAGAAACATATTGTTGGGCAAATTTTTCGTACCTTGCATCGAATTAACGAATTTCCAAAAAGACAGGTTTCTCGATAATGGAATTTTCACTTATAGTTCTGAAATTAAGGTAACACGTGTTGGACAGTGTTTTACATTGAGCCTTAAGTTGTGAGAATTTCAAATAGTCATCCAGACTATGAGACCCTACGCCAAGTGTGCCTCTTTCTTCGCTATGATAAGATACTTAAGGTCACTAGTGAACCAGGGTGAATAGCTAAAAGGTTTTATGGTTTTTAAAGGAACAAAATAATCAAATAATCAAAGGCAGCACAGTAAAAAAAATGTTCAAAATGATACGGAAATGAATATCATTTTGATATTCAACAAAAATGGTACCGAAATCAAGAGCATTTTGATCGGCCAGAATGAATGATCGATTTTTGGGCTCATAATGATCTGATTCGGGGCCATGTATCAAGTCAAGTCAAGATGGCCGACGTTCTTGGAGTACTTTAGCTCATGTGCGAGCTTTTTATGATTTCTTATCGTGCAGTGTACTTGAAAAGTTTAAAAAAAAATTTTGACAACAGAATATATCTTCTGTTATGTATAGTTGTCACTTGCGCGCAGTTAAACAAAATATTTAAGTTATGACATTCGCGCCAAAAACTGACGGCCATTTTGTGTAGTCCGACACAGAACCCTAAAAGAAGATCAAAATTATCCGAATGAACAGAGCATTATGATCTTGATAGTCAAATGATCGCTGGAGCAAAATGCTCTGCAACAAAAATTATCCTTTTTTCACTGTGAGGATAACGAGTAATAATACAATCATTGTGCTTATACATAACCATTAACCTGGTTTAGAACCATTGAAGCTTTCCGATGTCGGTAAATGTCGGTAACAGAAATCTATAATCATGAAAAAGCCTGAGTATAATGTGTATGACTGAAAAAATGGTTATTTTCAAAAATTAATTAATTTGGTCCTGATAAGAAAAATTTTTTTAGGAATTTTGCCAAAATTTCCCGGAAAACCCGAAAAACATGTTTTTATAGATTTACTGCAAAATCGTTAGTTGTTTTGGAAAATTTTTTGATTAAAAGTTGTATATCTCTATAACATACATCCATTTTGTTCTATTCATTTTTTTTTTCATTGAAATAACCCTTCTCGAGAAAAATAGAAAAAAGTGCGAAGGAAGGCAGAAGAAAATTTTTGATATTTTTGAAAATCAGTAGGTATTTTTAATGTTACTTACTAGCGGACTGGATGAAAATATAAATCACCATTTTCGACTCTCAAAATCCCTAATTGGATAGTGTTTGGTAGTTATCCAAAATTTCACACAAAGAAAAGACGAATATAAATCCAAGATTCCACGCTATCATTTGCAATGTTATAAATTGAAGAATGAATCAATAAATTTGTAAACGTTCAAAATTATATCATTTTAAGCAATTTCAAATTAGAAACATTAAAAATTGAAGGATTAAATTTTTTTTTTAAACTCAAAACTTTTTGAATTAGAAGTATAATTATTTTAATTTTAAGTCGTTTCAAATTGATAATTCTTCAATTGTTATTTGTAAATCGAAATTTAACACTTTCACTTACAAATTAAAAATTTAAAAAAAACAGAACAATTAAAATTGTAACGTTCAAAGTCTAAATTCTGGACTCTGAAATTTTAACGATTTAAGGCTTTCTATTTCAATCAATTTAGTTTTGAATTGGTTGTTTTTCAATATTTGATTTATAATTGCTCATTTTAAATGAATAGTCGAATATTGCTAAATATCAAAGAAACTGTCCTTTTTTTTTAAATTTCAAATTGATTGGGTTAAAAATGGAATATTTTAGACTGAAACAATATTTGAATAGCATTTGAAATTGAATAAATACGTTTAATTATAAATCTATTAATTTGAAATTATTTAAAAATTGAAAATAGCTTATAAAGTTTCAGTCGAAAGTTTACAATTGAGGCAGTTCAATTTTTAACGTTAAAATCTGTAAATTGTTTAATTTTGAACAGATTTAGAATCATCTTGCAATATCAATTATTGTCCAATTTTTAATACATACCTAAAGAGGAAAAATTTTTAATTAAAATATTTTAGAATCACGCATTGTAAACTGAATGATTTTATGATTGAAAAAGTTAACAATTGAACTTAAAATTCAAAAGAAGTTAAAATCGAACTTATTTTAAATTGCATTATATCATGTGATATGAAAGTTTTGATATTTCAAGTGATAAGATAGATTTTTCTTCTAAAAATTTCTAAAATTTCCTGTCAAGAATAAATTCACCGTCATTTCCCGGTTTTTCCGTTTTCCCTGCCTAGCGGCCACCCTGAATTTTCAATACTCTTGCGCAGTAATGAAAACTTTCAAATTATCTAATAAATTATTGAAAATATCAAACAGGTTCTACGTTAGTGCTTTTAGTTGGAAGTTTTAGTAATTTTGAAAAAAAATTTTAATATAAAATCATATAGCTTCGAAGAAGAATTAATATTTCAAAAAATTGTAGGTTGTGTTAGTTTTTTCATCGGAAATTAGCATTTTCACACAAAAATCATTATCAAGATTCCAAATTTTTAACAATTTTAGGTTACGTCAGCATTTTATACCGGAAATGGGTATTTTTAGTAAAAAATCATCAGATTTCAAAGAAAATGATTATTTTTTTGTACAATTTTAGCGGTTTTCACCGGAAATAGCGATATCAATTTCAAAGAAGATTTACAATTTTTGAGCAATTTGAGGTTATGTTATCGTTTTTCATCGGAAGTCGGTTATTTTAAAGAAAAATAATTAAATTTCAAAAAAGATTGAACTTTTGTTATTATTTGGACGAATTTTGTACTTTTTTGTATTTTATTGTAGTTTTATTATTTTACAAGAAAGTGTACAAGAACTTACAGTGTTTGCATCAAAATATTTGCTCTGAAACTAAACCTTTTTTTATTTCTTAGAGATTATTCCATCCTAATATTCTATAGTTTAGACGTGAATCATTTTTTGTAATAGCAATCACTTGCACGGTTTGGCATAAAATTATCTCCTTACAGTGTTACAATATTTTATCACCCTAGGTCGAAAAGGAACAACTTTTCGCGCGAAAAATTGTAGATTCTTGTATACTTTATTGTAAAATATTAACACTACAATAAAATACAACAATATACAAACAAAGAATACAAAAAAGTACGAAATTCGTCAAAATAATAGACAAAAGTTATAATTTCCTCTAATTTATTGTATTTATTTGTATTTCCTATAAAAATATTTTTAATTTTCCGAACTCATTTGTGAAAAATTTTGTATCAGGATTGAAAAGAAATTAAATTTCATTTATTAAAAATTGATTTTGATAAAATTTCGGATAACTAACAAAAACTACTCACTTAGGGGTCTTAAGTGTCCAAAATGGTGATTTATATTTTTCATGGACTCCACTAGTAAGTCAAATTGAAAATTCTCACTGATTTTGGAAAATATCAAAAAAAATTTTTTTGAATTTTTTCACCCTTTTTTAAAAGATTTTTCTCGAGAACGGTTTTTTCGATCAAAAAAATTAATAAAACAAAACGTATGTATTTCATAGAGATCCACAACTTTCGTTGGAACAATTTTTTAATACAACCAATCATTTTGAAGTAAATCAAGAAAAACGAGGGGTTAATTACTCCTGCAGTCTGGTATACACTCTCTCTACAATCTTCTGCAATCTCATCCAATCTCGTGCAATCCCATGCAATCCCATGCAATCTCGCTGTAACCCCATGCAATATCTGTAAAATCTCGAGCGATCCCTATGAAATTTCGTGCAATCGTATGCACTGCTTGCAATCTCATGCAATTTTGTGGAATCTTATGCAATATCCCATGGAATATTTTGTAATCTCATGAAATATTTTCAAGGCGCATATATGCAATCTCGTGCAATCCCATGCAATATTTTAATATCCCTTGCAATCCCATGCAATCTCGATGTAATCCGATGTAATCTCGTGAAATCTCATGCAATATCCCATGGAATATGATGCAATGCAATATTTTCAAGTCTCATATATGCAATTACGTTCAATCCCATGCAATCCTCTAATATCCTTTGTCAATGTCGATGTAATCCCATGTAATCTAGATGCAATCTCTATAAAATCTCGAACGATCTCTATCAAATTGCATGCAATGTCATGCATTGCTTACAATCTCATGCAACCGCATGCAATCTCTAGTAATCCCACCCATGCAATCTCGATTGAATCTCTATAAAATTTCGAACGATATCTATAAAACTTTGTGCAATCCCATCCGCAGCCTGCAATCTCATGCAGTCTCGTGGAATCTCATGCAATATCCTATGTAATATTTTGCAATCTCATGCAATATTTTCTAGTCGCATTTATGCAATCTCGTGCAATTCTGTAATATCCTTTGTAATGCCATGCAATGTCGATGTAATCCGATGCAAACTTAATAAAATCTCGAGCAATTTTTATGAAATTTCGTGTAATCCTATGCACTGCTTGCTATCTCATGCAATCTTATGCAATCTCGTGGAATCTCATGCAATATCCTACGGAATATTTTGCAATCCCATAAATTCTTTTTTAGTCACATGTATGCAATTTCGCGCAATCCCATGCAATCTTTCAATATCCCTTGTAATCTCATGCAATATCGATATAATCCCATGCAATTTTCATAAAATCTCGAGCGATCTCTATAAAATTTCGTACAATCCTATGCATTGCTTACAATATCATGCAATCCCGCGGAATCTCAGCCAATCATATGTATAACCTTGTTATCTCATGCAATCTAGATGCAATCTCTATAAAATCTCGAACGATCTCTATCAAATTGCGTGCAATTCCATGCATTGCTTACAATCTCATGCGATCGCTTGGAATCCCCTGTAATCCCACCCATGTAATCTCGATGCATTCAATAGAATCTCGAGCGATCTCTATAAAATTTCGTGCTATCCTATTCACTGCTTGCAATCTCATGCAATCTCGTGGAATCTTATGCAATATCCCATGAAACATTTTGCAATTTCATGCAATACTTTCTAGTCGCATATATGCAATCTCGTGGAATCTTATGCAATATCCCATGGAACATTTTGCAATTTCATGCAATACTTTCTAGTCGCATATATGCAATCTCGTGCAATCCTATGCAATTTTTTAATATCCCTTGTAATTTCATGTAATCTGGATGTACTCCCATGCAATCTTTATAAAATCTCGGGCGATCCCTATGAAACTTCGTGTAGTTCTATGCAATCTTTTAATATCCCTTGCAATCCCATGCAATCTCGATGTAATCACATGCTATCTCTGTAAAATCTCGAGCGATCCTTATAAAATTTCGTGCAATCCCATCCACAACTTGAAATCTCGTGGAATCTTATGCAATATCCCATGGAATATTTTTCAATCTCATGCAATATTTTCTAGCTTCATATATGCAATCTTTCGTAATCCCATGCAATATTGCAATTTTGCAATCTAGTGTACAACAGAAATAAAAAAATCAAAAAAATTAACCCCTCGAAGAAAAACGTTTTTTTTTTTTGGGTTTTTCGAGCAATTTGAGCGGAATTCCTCAGAAATTATTTTTAATCTCGGAAGCAAATCTTACACAGTTGATTTTCAGGTAAAAAGGAAAAGAACAGGCCCCCAGAGTCTTTCATTTTCTGAAATTTGTATTTTACTCTTCACCTTACAGTGAGTATACTCAAATAGACAAATTAAAAACTGTACTAAGAATTATAGTAGGTATTGATAATCTCACGAGCGGTGCATTGTATACTTGTTCACACGAGTACTATAATCGTGTTCAAACGTTCTTCGTCGTAAACTGTTTGCTTATCTCATTGACACTTTCAAGTTCTCGTTGTCAAGAAGGTGTCACACGTTCTATAACAAATAAGCTCGCATATTTTAGACTTTTGGTTGGAATCTGTGGAGGTTTGGCTGGTTTTAGGCACTCGCTGCCAAGGCCGAGAAAGTGGTAACTAGATAGGCCCTATTTGTGTTTGCAGAGCGATCGAGGAAAATTATTATGATGTTGAACGATTCTTAGCATGGCTATAAATCTTCTCACTCCTCTAAACACACACTTTTGACGTTTCTTAAGCACTGGTGCCACTCAAAGTTGCATAATAATTATATACTCGTCTTCAGTCGAAATATGGACATTATTGATTATTGTATTTACCTTCGCTTTGGAATTTGTCAAAAATATTTTTCAATTGTACAAGAATTATTTGAAGAAATTAATTTATTTTCTGTGAAAAAAGGAACGCTTTTCAACTTCGCTGGGATTCGAGCCCATGTCCGGAGGGCTACTAGATCCCTCCGTAACTCAGTTGATAGAGCAGTCGTTCGGCAAACGAAAGGTCCTGGGCTCGAATCCCAGCGTTGTTGAAAGGCGTACCTTTTTTCACAGAAAATTTTATTTAATTTCTTAATTAGAAAATGTCCATCTTGTCTTAATGACGTAAAATATTTCTAAGATTTGGTTAATCAATTGGGTTGGTACGGTAGACTTCTGGTTTGCGGATGGTAAAAAGGAATTTTCTGTTAAAACTGATCGAGATGACTAAAAATAATAATCCTAGATAAAAAAAATTGTAAGAATTATTTTTCCATTTTCAGCACCGAAATCCACTGGCAGAAGATCAAGAAAACCAGGCATCGATCGGAAGCCTCGTCAAGCCTATAGTGCAAAGCAACTAGAAAGGCTTGAAGCTGAATTTAAAGTTAGTAAAAATAATTACTATATATCTATTAATTTACTAGAAACTAAATTATTTTGAAACTAATATTGTAATCTTAATAAATGCTTCTTTTTTTATTAAGGCCATGTACCACTTACCTGCAGGTCTGTCACTTTTCATTCAATACCTTGAAACAGAGAAACCAAGAGTTAATTAATCACTACTAAATTCATGTCAATAACTATTTCTGAATTTTCTTGAATTATTTTGTATTTCTTTAAATTCTTTCAATTTCACCCTGAATTCTTTGGAATTCCCTCGAAATCCACTGAACAGAATGGATTCTCCTCTGGATTTTAACAATCTTGTCCCATTCATTTGAATTATTTGAAAGTCCCTCTGAATTATATTTAATTTATCTTGAATTCGTAAGAATTTCATGGAATTCTTTCAAAATCCCTCGAATTCTTCAAAATTCATTCCAATTTCACTAAAATCAATGGAATATTTTGGATTACATTTTTTTTTGCAATTCGTTTGATTTCATTTGGAGGTCCCCCTAAATTCTTATTAATATATCCTGAATTCCTCGGAATTCTCTTTAGTTCTTTGAAATTCTTTTGAATTCACCCTGAATCCTTTGGAATTCCCTTGAAATGAATTGATTTTGAATTCCCTTGAAGTTGTATTACCTTGAACTCTTTTTTAATTCTTTTAAATTCTTTTGATTTCAACCTGAATTTTTTGGAATTACCTCGAAATCCGCTGAATTCAATGGAATTTTCTTTGGATTTAAAAAATTTTGTTCCATTCATTTGAATAATTTTAAATTTATCCTGAATTTTTTTAAATTCATCTTAAATTCGTATGAATTGTATTGAATTCTCCTGAATTTCATAAAATTCTTCTAAGTTCAATCCAATTTTACTGAAATCAATGAAATATATATATATATATATATATATATATTTTTCAATTGATTTGTATTTATTTGGAATGAACCGTAAATTCTTGGTAATTTATCCTCAATTCTTTTGAATTCTTTGGAATCCTCTTTAAATTCACTGAATTCAGTCGAAATCTTTTCGATTAAAAAAATTTTGTTTCATTCATTTGAATTATTTCAAATTTGCCCTAAATTCTTTTAACTTGATCTTGAATTCGTACGAATTTCATCGGGTTCTCTTTCGTTCCATTGAATTCTTCTAAATTCACTCCAATTTTACTGAAATCAATGGAATATTTTGGATTAAACATTTTTTTGGAATTCATTTGATTTCATTTGGAGTTCCCCCTGAATTCTTATTAATTTATCTTGAATTCTTTGGAATTCTCTTTAGTTCTTTAGAATTCTTTGAAATTCTTTTGATTTCACCCTGAATTCTTTCAAATTCCCTCGAAATCCACTAAATTCAATGGAATTTCTTTTAGTTTTAAAAAATTTTGTTCCATTCATTTGACCCACTTGAAATTTATCCTGAATTCTTTTAAATTCAACTTGAATTCGAATGAATTTCATCGAATTCTTCTGAATTCTATTGAATTTTTCTAAATTCACTCGAATTTTACTGAAATCAATGAGATATTTTTCATTTTTTTTTTCAATATATTTGAATTTATTTGGAATGAACCGTGAATTCTTAGTTATTTATCCTGAATTTTTTTGAATTGCTTGGAATCCCCTTTCAATCCACTGAATTCAATCGAATTATTTTGGATTTAAATAATTTTGTCCCATTAATTTAAATTATTTTAAGTTCCCCCTAAATTCTTTTAACTTCAACTAACATTCGTACGAGTTTCCTCGGATTCTATTGCACTCCCTTGAATTTTTCTGAGTTTACTCCAATTTTACTGAAATCAATGAAATTTTTTGGATTGAATTTTTTTTTGCAATTCATTTGGTTTCATTTGGAGTTCCCCCTGAATACTTATGAATTCATTCTGAATTCCTTGGAATTCTCTTTAGTTCTTTGAAATCCTTTTGAATTTACCCTGAATTCTCTGGAATTCCCTTCAACTGAATTAATTCTGAATTTCCTTGAAATTGGATTACCTTCAATTCTTTTTAATTGTTTTGGATTTCTTTGAATTCTTTTCAATTCTTTTGAATTCCTTCGAATTCTTTCGATTTCACCCTGAATTCTTCGGAGTTCCCTCGAAACCCACTGAATTCAATGGATTTTTTTTTGGATTTGAAAAATTTTGTTCCATTCATTTGAATCATTTAAAATTTATCCTAAATTCTTCCAAACTCATCTTGAATTCGTATGAATTTCATCGAATTCTCTTGAATTCTTTTAAATTCACTTCGATTTTACTGAAATCAATGCAATATTTTTTATTTTTTTTTCAATTAATTTGAATTTATTTGGAACGAACTGTAAATTCTTAGTAATTTATCCTGACTTCTTTTGAATTCTTTGGAATCCCCTTCAAATTCACTAAATTCAATCGAATTCTTGTGGGTTAAAAAAATTTTGTCCCATTCATTTGTATTATTTGAAATTCCCCGTGAATTATCTTTAATTCATCTTAAATTCGTACGAATTTCTTCGGATTCTCTTCCATTCCCTTGAATTCTTCTGAATTCACTCTAATTTTACTGAAATCAATGAAATATTTTTGACTTTTTCTCAATAAATTTGAATTTATTTGAAAAAGACTGTAAATTCTTAGTCCGGATTTTGAATTAAAAATTTTTTATTGCAATTTATTTGATTTCATTTGGAGTTCCCCCTGAATTCTTATTAATTTATCCTGAATTCTTCGGAATTCTCTTTAGTTCTTTGAAATTCTTTTGAATTCATTCTGAATTATTTGGGATTCCCTTGAAATGAATTGATTCTGAATTCTCTTGAAATTGGGTTACCTGGAATTGTTTTTAATTCTTTCGGATTTCTTTGAATTCTTTTTAATTCTCTTGAATTCCTTCGAATTCTTTTGATTTTACCCTGGATTCTTTGGATATCTCTCGAAATCCACTGAATTCGATGGATTTTTTTTTAATTGAAATTTTTTATTCTATTCACTTGAATCATTTTAAATTTATCCTGAATCCTTTCGAATTTATCCTGAATCCTTTCGAATTCATCTTGAATTCGTATGAATCTGATCAAATTCTTTTAAATTCCATTGAATTCTTGTAAATTCACTCCAATTTTACTGAAATCAATGAAATTTTTTTGATTTTTTTCAATTAATTTGAATTTATTTGGAATGAACCGTAAATTCTTAGTAATTTATCCTGAATCTTTTGAATTATATTGATTCTCCTTAACATTCACTGAATTCAATCGAATTCATCTGATTTAAAGAATTTTGTTTCATTCGTTTGAATTATTTGAAATTTCCCCTAAGTTTTTTTAACTTCTTCTTGAATTTGTACGAATTTCATCGGGTTCTTTTGCATTCTCTTGAATTCTTCTGAATTTACTCCAATTTTACTGAAATCAATGGAATATTTCAGGTGTTTTACAATTAATTTGAATTAATTTGAAATTAACCATGAATTCTTATTTATTTATCCTGAATTGTTTTGAATTTTTTGGGATTCTCTTGAATTTTTTTAATTCACTTGAATTATTCTGAATTTACTTCATTCTCCTGAATTCAATAGATTTTTGTTTTGTTTTTTAAATAGTTTTTTTTAATTCATCCTGTAGCCTTTTAAACTTACCTTGAATTCTTAAGTTTTTTATTCGGCATTTCATCAAGTTCTTTTGAATTCCCCCGAATTCACTTGAATTCTATTTGACTAATTGATCTTTCATTTATTTATTTTTTAATTCACTTAGATCCTGTTGAATTTGCTCTGAATTATGTTCTTTCCCATTTTACTCAATTCAATGGAATTTTTGGAATTTTTTCCAAACAATTTGAATTCTTTTGAATTTAACCATCATTGTTCTTAATTCTTATGAATTAATCCTGAATTCGTTAAAATGTTCTGCTGTAGGACGGTAAATATTCAAATTAAAAATCTCCATAAGATCGAAAAAAGGTTAAGTTTGACTCAAAGCTCTGAAACTTAAACCTTGTTCTTAAAACATTTACAAAAAAACATTTCATTTGGAGTTCCCCCTGAATTCTCATTAATTTATCCTGAATTTCTTTGAGTGATCTTTAGTTCTTTAAAATTCTTTGAAATTCTTTTGATTTCACCCTGAATTCCTTGGAATTCCCTCTAAATCCACTAAATTCCATGATTTTTGTTTGAAAAAAAATTTATTCCATTCATTTGAACTATTTAAAAGTTATACTCAATTCTTTTTATTTCAACTTGAATTCGTATAAATTTCATCGAATTCTCTTGAATTTCATTGAATTCTAATAAATTCACTCCAATTTTACTGAAATCAATGAAATATTTTTGACTTTTTCTCAATAAATTTGAATTTATTTGAAAAAGACCGTAAATTCTTAGTAATTCATCCTTGAATTCACTCGAATTCTATTTGACTAATTGATCTTTATTTTATTTATTTTTTAATTCACTAAAATCCTGTTGAATTTGCCGTGAATTATTATGAATTAAGGCTGTAGCAGCCTTGCACTTACTAGATTTTGACATTACCGAATTTTTTCGCAATAATTTACGTCTTTCAATAATTTCGTCTTTTTGGGTAACAAAATAAATCTTTTTTGTTGAAAACTCATCTTTGTAGGTTAAAAATTCAACCATTTGGTTCAAAATGCATCTTCGTTCGTTTCACAATTTTCACTTTTTGGGCTAGAAATTAGTCACTTTTTTGGTCACTTTATCGGTTTATATAGGTTACTTTTTTACTTTTTTCAATTAAATTAGGCTGTAGCAGCCTTGCACTTACTAGATTTTGACATTACCGACATTTTTTCGCAATAATTTACGTCCACACGAAATAAACTCGATATCTCATTTCATGCTTGTGTGGCCTCAAGTTGTTGCGAAAAAAATGTCGGTAAAGTAGGAATCGGGTAAATATCACATAATCTTAAATTATAACTATTTTTTCTTTCAGGTAGACAAGTACCTGAGTGTCAGTAAAAGAATGGAACTGTCAAAGTGTCTGAACCTGACTGAAGTTCAGATCAAAACTTGGTTTCAAAATCGAAGAACAAAATGGAAAAAGCAATTAACTTCTAGGCTGAAAATTGCTCAAAGGCAAGGGTTGTTTCCACCCCCATATTTTCCATCAACTCAGTATCCATTGCTACCCTACTATGCCACTCCTATTATGTTTAGTGCACAGAATTCAGATGATCATACATCAAATGTTTCAAATTTACAATCCCGATCCACAATTGCATCCTCTGATAATCTTTAAATATTATTTAAAAATTAATTATAATATAATGTGATGGGTACATAAATTATGTTAGGGGCCGTCCATAAACTACATTACCCAGTTGGGGGGGGGGGGGAATTGATTTGATTTCAAATTCAAATCTTGTTTGGTTGCAATATCAACAATTGCATGCTTCGTTGAGAATTCATCTTTTTTGGTTAAAAAATCAACTATTTTGATAGAAAATTCAACTATTTGGTTAAATGTTGGACTATTTATTTGAAAATTAAACTATATTTTTGGCAGTAAATAAACTTTTTTGTTGAAAAATCATATTTTTGGGTAGGAAATTCAACTGTTCTGTAGATAATTCGTCTTTTTGACTTCAAAATTGAGCAACTTTGTTGAAAATTAATGTAATTTGTTTAAAAACTTCTTTTTTGGAAGAGCATTAATCTTCTTAGCAGAAAAATCATTTTTTTTGTTGAAAATTTAAATATTTGGTCAAGTTTAACAATGTTTCGTTGAAAATTCATCTCTTTTGGTTGAAAAAACAACTACTTGGTTTCAAGTACTTCGTAAAAAATTAATTTTTTTTGGTTGAAGATTCATTATTTCGGCTTGAAAATTCATCAATTTAGTATAAAATTAAACTATTTAGTAGAAAATTAAACTATTTAGTAGAAAATTAAACTATTTAGTAGAAAATTAAACTATTTAGTTGAAAATCAACTTTTTTGTTGAAAATTAATATACATGGCTGAATATTCAACTATTTTGTTCGAAAATTCAACTGTTTGGTTGAAAATCAAACTATTTATTTGAAAATTTGAAGATTTGATAGAAAATTAACTTGTTTTGTTAAAAAATCATAGTTTTAGGTTAGAAATTCAAGTGTCTTGTAGATAGTTCGTATTTTTGGCTACAAAATGAAACAATTTTGTCGAAAATTGATGTATTATCTTGATAAATTGTATCTTTTTGTAGGACATTAATCTCCTTGATGGAAATTCATTTTTTTGGTTGAAAATTTAACTATTTGGTGAAAAATTCATCTTTCTTGATTGAAATTTCAACTACTTGTTTGAAAGTTGCACTACTCTGTTTATCCGACGGTCACGCTACTTACGGGGGGGGGGGGGCAAAAATAGCCCCAAAATTGGTAACGTAGTTTATTAATGGCCCCTTATTGTGCAGGTTTATTAAATGACTTTTCAATATGAGATTTTCAATAAATAATAATTTCAAATCATTGAGATTATCAAGATTTTAATTTCAAATTTCATCTTCAAACGCTTAAACAACTCGAAATTGCCTATTGTACAATTTGAATTATTTTTAATTTTT
This sequence comes from Melikaiella ostensackeni, assembly GCA_032362435.1. Lineage (NCBI taxonomy): Eukaryota > Metazoa > Arthropoda > Insecta > Hymenoptera > Cynipidae > Melikaiella > Melikaiella ostensackeni. Next base: position 12,755,172 of record JAUMHM010000048.1, read on the forward strand.
AATACTAATATTTTGAGAGTGTTGAATTTTTAATGCTTTTAAATTAAAGTAGTATAACATTTTTTACTTAGAAACGCACATTTTACATACAACTCGAAATTTTATTTCATGTACCCCTCGTCATAAGTTGTAATTTTTTGTATATTTTGTATAGTTTTATTTTTAAGGACGAAAATATTTTATTTCTAAGTTACCTATTTCGATATTAATTCTAGCATATCATGATACAAAATAAATTAGAAAATTTTTAATTTGCAGCATGTCTAGAACATTCTTAAATTTATATATAATTTTTAGGTATAAAGAATCGGAATCATTAAACGTTATAAGTAAGAGGCCATCTATAAATTACGTAACATATTTTTTGCCAATTTTTCACCCCTCCCCTTACCCACGTAACAAGTTGTAACAAAATTGTTTGCCCCCCCCCTGCTTATGTTACGTAATTTTTAAAAATATTTTCAGCCATGTCTTATTAAATGCAGTTTAGTTATTTACTACCCAAGGCACTTGAATTACCAGTTAATTAGAAGTTATTAAAATAAAAAGAAAGAAAATTAAAATAATATGGAACATGCAACACAGGAACTATACACTCCTCGAAAAATTGAAAAGTATAAAAAGTTGAATCATCTAGTAGAAAAATTTCCATGGAAAACTTCTTTTTATTAATTACTCGTACACCTCCTTAATTATTCGATATCTAGATTTAAATTATAATTAAATATTATGGTGACCGAAACAAATTGAATTTTTGAATTTTGAAAACTCTGCCCCCTAGATTGCTTCATTTTTGTGAAAAAATACTGCTATAAATTGTCTCTTCTTTTTAAAAAGTTGTTTAGAGGTTCCGCTGGACCGCTTCACGTCTGAAAATTAATTTTCTTCATTTTCGATTTTTAAAAAATACAAAATTCAGGGCTGAAAAATGCTTGCAATCCTAGAAAGTATTTTTTATTCATTGAGGAATAAGCCCTGAATTTTATAAAACAAAAAAAAGATTCTTTTTCTGGAATAATACGCACAGAATTTCTTCTACAATATAAGGAGAATATTGTCCATAATTAATAAGTTTAAAATGTTTATACCAAGTGACAGAAAAAATCTTGAATTTCGAAATACACAAAAAATACTTTTTTTACAGTTTAAAGATTCCAATAGTATTTTCAAATGTATTTTTAGCTATAATTTACCTAAAAAGATCACATATTTTTTTCAAATCACTTTTTAAAAATAACGTCACTATAGTTACTTCATTAAATGAAAAGATCACTTTAGTTACTATTTTTCGATAAATTAAAACAGAGAACCCGAGGGCTAAACACTATTGAATTTTGGTCTATACCTATTTTTGAATTTTTTAGAATTTCCTTGACATTCTCTGAATTTCATGGATTTTTTTTTTTGGATTTTCAATTTTTTAATTCAGCCTGAGAACTATTAAAGTCAACTTGAATTTTTCTAAATTTTATAAGATTTCTATTCATTCGCATTCATCTGAATTGAATGCAATTTTTTTGGATTTCAAGAATTTTACAACGAAATTCTTGGGAATTAAAAAAAATGAAGAATCCAACAACCAAATTGAATCAAATTAAATTGAATGAAATAAAGTAAAATTTGAACGTTGGACGTTATAGAAGAATTTGAATATTTATTCATTCTGAATTTAATTTCTTAAATTTAGGCGATTTTTTTGTAGCATTCACTTGAATTATTGTTAATTCACCCTGAAATATTTTTAATTCATCTGGGATTCGTATGATTTCATCGAATCTATTAAATTCAAATCGATACCAATTTCTGAATTTTCTTGAATGCTTTTGAATTCCTTCGAATTTTTTTTAATTCACCTTGAATTCTTTAAAATTCATCTTGAATTCGTATGAATTTCGTCTGATTTACTTTAGTTCTCCTAAATTCACTCAAATTTTACTGGAATCAATGGAATATTTTATATTATTATTTTTTCAATTAATTTGAATTCATTTGGAATTTACTCTGAATTTTCATTAATTTACCATGAATTCTTTTAAATTTTTGTGAGTTACTTGGTATTCTTTTGATTTTTTAAAATTTATCGTGAATTCTTCTGAATCCGCTTGAATTCTTGTGAATTTTATCAGATTTATATCCACTCCTATTATCTGGATTCAATGGAATTTTTTCTGGATTTTTTAAATTTTACTACGAAATTCTTGAAAATTAAAAAAAAAAACTAAGATTCCAGCAACCAAATTTGGACACAAATTTAACTACGAAATTATTGGAAATTAAAAGACCAAGAATACAACAAACAAGCTAAATAAAATTTAATTTAATTAAACTAAAATAAATTTGAATGTTGGGCTTTAAAGAATAATATAAATTTTAATTTATCTTGAACTTAATTTCTTAAATTTAGAAAACGTTGTAGCATTCACTTGAATTATCTTTAATTCACCCTGAATTCCTTAAAATTCATCTTGAATTTGTATGAATTTCGTCTAATTCTCTTAAATTCTGTTAAATTCGTTTGAGTTCTTTGGTATTCTCTTGAATTTTTTTAATTTACCTTGAATGCTTTTGAATTTACTTGACTTCATCTATCTTCACTTAATTCTTCTCAATCCAATGGATTTATTATATTAAATTTTTTTTTGAATTTACCTTGAAGTCTTTTAAACTCACCTTGAATTCTTAGGCATTTCATCAAATTCATTTGAATTCCCTCGCATTTTTCTAAATTCACTCCATACTTTATGAGTTCAATCGATTTTGTTAATATTTTTGTATTGTTTTCAATTGACTTGCATTTCTTACAATTCACCTTGAATTTTTATGAAATTTATTGAATTCTTCTCATTTTACATAAATTTCTCTAAATTTACTCGAATATTAGTTAATTAATTGTATTTTTTTCAAATCACTTAAATTCTATTGAATTTGTCCTGAATTCTGTACATTTCCATTTTACTAAATTGAAAAGAAATTGTTTGAATTTTTAAATTTGGATCAATTCACTTAAACTCTTATGAATTTCATTAGTCTTCTGAATTCCCTTGAGTTCTTCTAAATTCACTTACATTTTTTGGATTTTTTCCCAATACATTTTAATTCTCTTAAAATTAATTCAAATTGTTTTGAATTCAGTGTGAATTTTTATGAATTGATAGTAAATTCTTATGAATTTATTCAGAATTCGTTAAAAAACATTTAAAAGTACTATAGGAATCTTTAAACTATAGAAAATATGTATTTTTGTGTATTTCGAAATTAAAGATTTTTCTCTGTCACCCAGTGTAAATATTTTAAATTTATTCGTTATGGAGAATATTTTCTTTATATTTCAAAAGAAATCCTGTGCATATTATTTAAAAAAAAATGTTTCGTGGCTATTTCAGATCATTATTTATAATGAAATTCAAATTGTCACGTTCTAACCTCGATAATATCTCTTAAAATATTTTCTTTTGTTTCATAAAATTTAGGGCTTATTCCTCAATAAACGAAAAATACTTTTTAGGGACCAAAAGATTTTTCAGCCTCAAATTTGTATTTTTTTAAAATCAAAAACTACGAAAATTCATTTTTAGACTTAAAAAAGCCCAGCGGAACCTCTAAACAATTTTTTAAAAATGAAAGAAAATCCATGGGAGTATTTTTTTACAAAAATGAAGAAATCTAGGGGGTAGCGTTTGCAAAATTCACAAATTAATTTTTCTGAGCACCCTATTAATTATAATTGTTGCAAAACTCGATTCAAGACTGAAATTGCAAAAAAAGTTTCGAAAAATTCAAAGGTCAGAAATTGTAAACTTGACATTAGAGATTTTCAAATTATAGACTTAAAATTCTCCACAGTTTATAATGTTTCTCATGTATCCCATTTGGAAATCACCCCTGAATGTTGACATTAAAATTTTTCATTTTTTAAAATTTCGAAAGCTGTAATATTATTTCTGTAACTTGAGGTGCTTAAAATTTGTAATTACAGTAACCTGTAAAATTTTACTTTTCGAGGTTTTTTGTGGCTTGTTGTGAGGTTTCATTTAGAAATTATTGAACTTTTCATTTCTTTTATTTAAAACTGTTCAATTTTAAAAGTTACTAAAATTATAATTAATAATTATTCTCCTGTCGGTCCCTATAATTTTTCTGTCCATTCTAAGACATAACATTTTTATTTTTTCAACATCAAATTTTAATGTAAATGTAAATGTCAATATAACTGTTGTATTTTGAAGGCCTCTATGTGATTAAAATTGTGGTGTTTTTTGTGTGCAATTGTGTGCAATTTCCATTGTTTCAATTTTATGCGCTTAAAATTCGAAATTTTTCAACTTCCACATTGAAATTGTTTCTCTTTAAGAGCTGAAATCATTTTTTTTTTCATTCTTAGGCAATTCAAAATTGTTCAGCTTTTTCATTTTCAAAAATCCATTTTTTTAATTGCGTACGACTTCCTATGCTTCAATTTTATGCGCTCAAAATTGGAAATTTTTTAGGATTAATCTCTTCTAAATTGAAATTGTTTTTCTTTAAAAACTGCAATTCAAAATTGTATCTTTTTTAGGCTTCGAAATTTGTTCTTGGTCACTTTTTAATATTTCAAATGTGAGATTATTCAGTTTTTACATTTTCAAAAATCTATTTTTAAAATTGTGTATTATTTCCAATGTTTCGACTTTATGAGCTCAAAATTTGAGATTTTTTAACTTCGACCGCTTAGAAATTGATTAACTTTAAGCAATCAATTTGAAAAATCTTGAATTTTTTATGTTAACTATTATAATTGAAAGTTTGAAATAAAATTTCACCTCTCTGGACTTCAAATTTGAATAATTTTGCAAATTTAAGCGCTCAAATTTAGAAATTTGTGGATATTGAACGCTTCCAAATTGAGATGCTTATTACTTGGCTTTAAAAGATTCTTTTTTTAACGTTATAGCGTTATTACAATCTTTTATTGTAATTACTAAACCTTAACGTTATACTACAATTTTGGATACATGGATTTCATATTTTGATAAAAATTACGCGCTTACCTCCGATTAACATCAAACTCCCTATACCGCCCTATACCTCTCTATATGCACCGATTACGAAAATGACCATGAAATTACCCGCAAATGTCGATTTCAAGGTCAAAACTCGATGAAACTATAAAAATTGCATGTTTTTATCATTTAGTTCAGTAAATACTACAAATTTGCAAACACGCTTTAGACAAAAGTCATAGATCTTTTAAAAACACACATTTTATGTTCAACACATTTTTACTCTATCACTGACAGTTTTCGAGAAAATGGACGATAAAAATTAAAAATCACGAAAATACTGCACAATGGGTAGCGGTGTAACCTAAACTATTTCTGTGACCAGTCACAGATGTCAGTCACAGATGTGCCTTCCTGCCATTCCACTAGACATTGGAAAGGGGTAGGGTTGTGACTTAAATTATTTCTGTGACTAGTCACACTGTTGCCTCCCTCCCCACGAGACACTGGAAAGGGGTAGTGGTAAGACCTATATTATTTATGTGATCAGCCACATGAGAGACTTCCTCCCTCGAAACGTTGGAAAGGGGTAGGAGTGTGACTGAAATTATTTCTATGATCAGTCATAGGGGTGCGACACTTGAACCACGCGACATTGGAATGAGTTAGGGATGTGATTAAAATTTTTCCCGCGACCAGTCACAGGAGTACCACAGATCCTATTTCAAGCAATTTACACTTTGTACCAACATTTTCCTTCTTTTCTCGAAGTATAATAGTTTTTGAGAAAAAATGTATATATCATAAAAAGTGTATTTTTGAAAGATCTACAATTTTTATCCAAAGCTTTTTCGCAAATTTTTATTATTCAATGAAATAAACAGAAATAACCTGAAATTTTCATAGTTTTATCAAGCTTTTACCGAACCCCCTCCCTCCAAAAGGTGCTACGTAATTTATAGATGGCCCTTAATCTACTTAATTGGGTATGAAGCTCCATATAAAAATTAATTCGAATACTATCTAAACGTACTGCATTAATTACGACTGATATTGTGATTGAGCATACACAATTTGTAAGCTGTCTCTGTGTAAATAAAAAAAAAGTATTAATTTATCATCGATTTTTTCACAAAAAGTGGGTTTAGGATATAAAAATGCGAATCTAGTCAAAGATAACATTTATTTCAAAAATAACAATAAGGTATTTGATACTATGTACAATTTGGTAGATTCACTAAATTAAAAAATAAGTATACTTTCGAACATTTCGACTTTATCTACTCTTTTTTATACTACTGTACATTTTTCCTTCAATTATTCATCAATTAAATGAATCGAAATTATAGAAGAAGATCTTTTTGACGATAACAAATAAATATATTGCTTATTATACTAATTTTTATAACTCATAGTTTTATCCTTATATTTTTTATACATGCATACCTATATAATTATATACATTTATAGACATCGATAGGTACACAGTGAATCATTCCTATTTTATATATTATAATGACTTGGTAAATGGCGTTGAAGAAAACATATTTTATAGCCATTTCCAAGTAATATTTCGACCCTGTGGTTCCCTTACTATCTATAGGAGTTATGCTGATTTATATCCTCGAAATAAAAATTAAAATAATATTTTTCATCATAAATGAAGGATCTATCGATGGAATTCGAGTTCAGAGCGAATTCTTACCTAAGGCAGTTGGTCGCGAAACCTCTATGTCACTTCTATAAAAAATAAAATATTCTAGCCTAGCTCATAAATATGTAAAAGATCCATAGAAAGACGATTGTGTTTTTTTGATAAATTAAAGTTTCGCTAAAAATGCTGATAGACAATACCATGCTGATAGGCATCACATTCAACCTCATATCATTTACATTTTTTCTATAAGGCTGCATCGAAGCCCTCAAAATCCGGATACTCTAAATCCTAAACTGTCCTTATCTTAATTTTCCGATGAATTGTTATTTTAATCTAATTTTATCCAATCCATTTTCCAAATTGAGGGGTGGATTATTTTCTCAAATTTCATAAATAATTTACAACTTATGGTATTTGTACTTAGGCGTTTCGCTAAAAAGAGTTACATAGTCTTGACTGAAATGAAACATCAATTTTTGGTGATCTTCCTCTTTTCGATCGGAAAGTTCATTAAAATTTTTTTTCGTTGGTTGAGTAAGATTAACTGATTTCAAGACTTTCTTGCAGATTCAGAACTGGGATTTTAAATCCTCGTTTTTGATTCAAGATCAAAAAAATAGAAGACTCGAGAAATTCTTGATTGCTTCCGGGTGTCTTCAATCCAGAGTCTCCTTGCCTGTTTTTGGCAGGAAGAAGGAGAGGAGACCACAACCTAAAAAAATTAATTTCGGGGTCAATAAATGGTCTTAACTGTTTAAATGAAAAAATATATGTAATTGAATTTTGGAAATAATATACTTACAGAATAAGAAGGCAGCGAAAAGAACGACAGGAACAACGCAGGCGAGATCTATTAGGTAACCAAAAACGAGATTACCAACCAAAGCTCCTAATCTGCCCATAGTAAGGGACAATGCTGCTGCCATTACCCTATTAAAATTAAATAATAATGATTAGACTTTAATTTTTTATTATTTAAATTTTATTTCTGCTGAAAGAACACATTTAAAAAAAATGTAATTTGAAAAAAAAAATCAATAAAAAAAGAGAAAAGAAGGAAAAGAAGGAAAGGGATTTGGAGGTTGCCTTCTTTTTCTTTCCTCTTTTCTATTCTTGTGTATTTTGTTAATCCGAATGGAGACACTTTAAGGTGTTTTGTCTAAATTTGATCGATGGATTCTTGATTTTTTTAATTTCCAGGAAATCCCGTGACATCATCGGAACCGTTTTAAATCTCTCAAAACCTTTTAGAATCCCGTCAAATCCTACGAAATCTTTGCAAATCTTTTGACTTCTTAGGAAATTCTTTCAAATCCTTTCAAATCTTCAAAATCCAATTGAAATCCCCTGATATCTTTCAAAATTCGTGAAAATACATCGGTATCTCTAGAAATCATTTAAGATTCTTTGAAATTCCGCGATTTTTAAAAAATATTTCGGAATTTCTTAAAATCCATTGGAATCCCTTAAAATCCTTTGTAATCCACGGAGATTGTTTTTAAATTCTTAAAATGCCTACAAATTCATCAAAATCTTCAGGTACTTCTTGAAATCCTTCAAAAACCTTTGAAATGCCGTGATTTTTGAAAAATGTTTCAACTTCCCTTAAAATCTCTTGGAATCCCTTAAAATCCTTTGTAATCCGCGGAAATCGTTTTTAAATTCTTGAAATATCTAAAAATCCGTCAGAATCCTTCGGTACCTCTTGAAATCCTTCGAAATCCTTTCAAATGTCGTGATTTTTTTGAATATTTGGAAATCTCTTAAAGTCCTTTGGTATCCCTTAAAATCTTTGTGATCCATGGAAATCGTTCTTAAATACTCAATATCCCTCAAAATCCGTCGAAATACTTCGTTATCTCTTGAGATACCTTAAAATCCTTTGAAGTCCGTGTTTTTTAAAAAAATATTTCAAAATCTCTTAAAATCCCTTGGAATCCCTTAAAATCCGTTGCAATCCATGGAAATCGTTCTTAAAGTCTTAAAATCATTAAAAATCCGTCGAAATACTACGGTATCTCTTGAAATCCTTTAAAATACTTTGAAATCCCGTGATTTCTTTCGAAATATTTCGAAATCTCTTAAAATTCCTTCGAATCCCTAAAATTAATCCACGGAAATCATTCTTAAATCCTTAAAATCCCTAAAAATCCGCCAGAATCCTTTGGTATCTCTTGAAGTCCTTTAAAATCCTTTGAAATCCCGTGATTTCTTTTAAAATATTTCGAAATCTCTTAAAATCCATTCCAATCCCTGAAAGTAATCAATGGAAATCATTCTTAAATCCTTAAAATCTCCAAAAGTCCGCCAAAATCCTTCGGTATTTCTTGAAATCCTTTAAAATCCTTCGAAATCCCATGATATCTTCTGAAATATTTCGAAATCTTTTAAAATCCATTCGAATTCCTAAAAGTAATTCACGGAAATCATTTTTAAATCCTTAGAATCCCTGAAAATCCGCCAAAATCCTTCGATATCTCTTGATATCCTTTAAAATTCTTGAAAATGCCGCGATTTAAAAAAAAAACTCGAAATCCATCAAAATTTTTATAATCCGCGTAAATCGTTCTTAAATTTTTTAAATCCCTAAAAATCCGACAAAATCCTTCAGTATCTCTTAGAATCCTTGAATATGCTTTGAAATCCCGTGTTTTTTTTTAAATTCTTCGCAATTTCTTTAAATCTCTTGAAATCCCTTAAAATCCTTTATAATCCGCGGAAATCATTTGAATGTGTTTTGTCCAAATTTGATCGTTGGATTCTTTGTTTTTTTTCAATTTCCAGGAAAATCGTACTTAAAATTTGTTTTAATTACCTGAGATTTGTTGGAAACATGTCCACAATTACACAGTAAACCAATGATATTCCAAGTGAGGTAAGTGCTTCAAAAACGCAGGACAAAATTAAATTTTGCGTTGCATTGGTGACATAGTAAAAACCAACAGTAACACCTCCAGAAACTACCAGTGATAAAACTGAAAAGAAAAAAAATTTGATATAATTTTTTGTATTTTAATGTGATATTTTGCATTAAAATTATCCATTTTCAGAGATTTATAATTACAATTTCTAAGTGTTATATCCCTCAGGTGCATTTTTCTATCTTCGGTTTGATTCTGTTCTTAATTTTCTTTTAAACTCATTCAGAAATAATTAATAGTTTTTATTTCAAGGCCATGTACCACTTATCCAATTCTTACCATAAAAAAATGTTGTTTTCGCCCAACTCATACGCACGCGAAATCAGATATCAAACTAAAAGTTTGGAAAATTGAATGACATATGCTAACATACATTTATCTGGTCATAAATGTTTATAATTACAAAAAAATTATTTTTGGAAAACATTTTTTAGGATTTCGTACATAATTTCTCCAAATCCCTTTCAAACGATTGAGTTCCATAGAAATCCTTTAATACTCTTTGAGATTTCGTGAAATCTTTTGAAATTCTTGAAATCGGTTGAAATTGTCAAATCTCATTGAAATCCCTTATAATCCTTTAAAATCTGTGGAAATCCCTTGAAATCATTTGCAACTTTGCAAAGTATATCCACGGATTTTAGAGGATTTCGTAAGATTTCAACAGATCTAACGGAACTTCGAAGGATTTCCGAATATTATAAGGGATTTTAAGAAATTTCGAGAAATTTTAATGGCTTTTAAGAGATTTGAATGGATTTTCAAATATTTTAAGAGATTCGGAAAGATTTCCATGGATTTAAAAGATTTCAATGAATATTAAAGTTGATTTCAAAGATTTCACGGGTTCTCGTGATACTTCAAAATATATCACGGAATTTCAAGGGTTGTAATCGATTGTCAGAGATTTTTATGGATTTTAAAGGATTATAAGGGATTTTTATGTGATTTTGAAGATTTTAAGCGATTTCGAAAGATTTCGCAGTATCCATTAAAATCTTGAAAGAGCCATTAAAATTCATTGTGATCCCTTTAAATTCTTTATAACATTCGGAAATCCTTTGAAATTCCGTTGAATCTTCTGAAATCTTACGAAATTCTTTAAAATCCGTAAATATACTTTGGAATTTTTGAAGTCTCTTAAAATCCTTTGAAATCCCGTGAAATCATCGAAACCGCTTTAATTCTCTCAAAATCCTTCAGATTCCTATGAAATCCTTTGAAGCCTTCACAAATCCTTTGACATCTTAGAAAATTCTTTCAAATCACTTCAAATCTTCGAAATCCAATTAAAATCCCTTAGAATCCCTTAAAATACTTTGTACTCCGCGGAGATTGTTCTTAAATTCTTAAAATCTCTGAAAATCCGTCGAAATCCTTCGGTACCTCTCGAAATCATTTAAAATCCTTTGAAATGCCGTGATTTTTTGAAAGTATTTCGAAATTTTTTTAAATAACCTGAAATCCTTTGAAACCCTTTGAAATTCCGTGATTTCTTTTGGAATATTTAGAAATCTCTTAAAACCCCTCGTAATCCTTTGTAATCCGCGCAAATCGTTCTTAAATTCTTAAAATTCCTAAAAATCCGTCGAAATCCTTCTTTACCTCTTGAAATGCATTAAAATCCTTTGTAATCCGCGCAAATCGTTCTGAAAATCTTAAAATTCCTACAAACCCGTCGAAATTCTTTAAAATCCTTTGAAATGCCTTAATTTTCTTTCTAACATTTCGAAATCTCTTAAAATCCTTTGGAATGCCTTAACATGCTTTGCCATCCGCAGAAATCATTCTTAAATTCTTAAAATCCCTAAAAATCCGTCGAAATCCTTCGTTACCTTTTGAAATGTATTAAAATCCTTTGGAATCTCGTAATTTCTTTTGATATATTTCGAAATCTCTTCAAATCCTTTGAAATCCCTTGAAATCCTTTGTTATCCGCGGAAATTGTCCTTAAATTCTCAAAATCTCTAAAAATTCGTCGAAATCTCCTTGGAATCCTTTAAAATCCTTTGAAATTCCGTGATTTTTAAAAAATATTTCAAATTTTTTTTAAATCTCCTAAAATCCCTTAAAATCCATTGTAATCCGCAGAAATCGTTCTTAAATTCTTGAAATCCCTAAAACTCCATCGAAATCCTTCGGTACATCTTCAAATCCTTTAAAATCC
>JAUMHM010000048.1:12767021-12779758 GCA_032362435.1 Melikaiella ostensackeni
ATCCTTTGGAATCCCGTAATTTCTTTCGATATATTTCGAAATCTATTAAAATCCCTTGGTATCCCTTAAAATCCTTTGTAATCCGTGCAAATCGTTCTTAAATTCTTAAAATCCCTAAAAATCCGTTGAAATCCTTCGTTACCTTTTGAAATGCATTAAAATCCTTTGGAATCCCGTAATTTCTTTTGATATATTTCGAAATCTCCTCAAATCCTCTGAAATCCCTTGAAATCCTTTGTTATCCACGGAAATTGTCCTTAAATTTTCAAAATATCTAAAAATCGGTCGAAAGCCTTCGGTACATCTTGAAATCCTTTAACATCCTTTGAAAGTCCGTGATTTTTTAAAAATATTTCAAAATTTTTTAAAATCTCCTAAAATCCCTTAAAATCCATTGTAATCCGCAGAAATCGTTCTTAAATTCTTATAATCCCTAAAAATCCATCGGAATCCTTCGGTACATCTCCAAATCCTTTAAAATCCTTTGAAATTCCGTGATTTTTTAAAAATAATTCGAAATTTTTAAGAATCTCCAAAAATCCTTTAAAATCCATTGTAATTCACAGAAATCGTTCTTAAATTCTTGAAATCCCTAAAAATCCATCGAAATCCTTCGTTACATCTTAAAATCCTTTAAAATCCTTTGGAATCCCGTAATTTCTTTCGATATATTTCGAAATCTATTAAAATCCCTTGGTATCCCTTAAAATCCTTTTTAATCCGTGCAAATCGTTCTTAAATTTTCAAAATTCCTAAAAATCTGTCGAAATCCTTCGGTATCTCTTGAAATCTTTTAAAATCCTTTGAAATCTCTTGATTTATTTTGTAAAATTTCAAAATCTTTTAAAATCCCTTGGAATTCCTTGAAATCTTTAAAATCCACTGGAATCGTTCTTAAATTCTTAAAATACCTAAAAATCCGTCGAAATTCTTCGGTACCTCATAAATCCTTTGAAATCTCATGAAATCCCTAATAAGCTTTGGGAACCTCGTTAAATTCAGTAAAAAAAATTTTTCTCTTTGAAATACATACTTTATAGTTCTTTGAAATACCTTGAAATCCCTTGGAATCTGTTGAAATCCTTTCAAATCACTGAAAACCTTTCAAATCTTTTGAAATCTTGTGAAAAGTGAAAATAATTGATATATTGAGTAAAAATATAAAATCTTACGTGAGAAGGGGGGTCACAAATATCTCACGAATCCTCACAATAAGGGTGGAGGGGGTCTAAAATTTCAAAAATCGTCCTTACGTAACTAATGAACATTCCCTTAGGGCCAGATAAACCTTCCTTAGTGCTTGTTATTTAATTTCACAAATTTCTTACTCAATATCGCATTTCGTGTGGACATGAGTTGGGGAAAAAAACTGATACATGGCCATAAGAACTTTTTTTTATCAATAATTAAAAATTAATTTAATACCTATCATTTACTGAATAATATCAACTGGAAAAAAATACTCACTAAGGAAAAATTTAGCTCCAAGTTTGTGGACGAAAAGTGGAAGGATAATCGATCCAGGTACACAAGCAAGGCCAATGTATACCGTGTGAAGATAAACGGACGGTGCGATTGTAGTTTCACACCCGAAGAGATCCATATTCGTCGAGTTGGCTGGTAAAGCAGAGACAATGCATACCGACGTACTTTCTCCTGGATGTGATTCTTCAAATTCCTCGAACCTAATAATAACGTTTTGGTTTAATTAATAATTTTTTATAATAATTCGAGCTACGTTAAGCAATGTTTAATTAATAAGCTCCAGGGAAAGTAATTTTGTTAAAAGTTACCAGGTTTACATTAATACAGTTATAATTAATTTTAGTTATGTTTAAATTGATTAAGGCGATGTACCACTCATCCGATTCCTACTTTACCCTCATTTTTCGCAATAATTCACGTCGACACCAAAGGAAATGTCGAGTTGAAAATTTGGGAAATTAAATACGAGGCTTTGAAGAACATTTGTACGGTTCTAAATTTTTCTGGTTATAAACTTATTCATTTTCGGAAAAAATTTTTCTCCTTATTATAAAAACTTAGAAGCAATTGCTCAGTGTATTTTGGGGCGTTTCATGTCAAAGGGAAAACTCAAGTCATCGATTTTGCTCATTTTTTGTTATTTTATAGTGTTGAGGGTTCTAAAAAGTAAAGCTTAATGATTTTGTAAACATTTTAATTTCTCAAATGTTACTAACAATTGAAAATGTAGGACATTTTCTCAAGATTTTCTATCTCTGTATCTATTGGTCTTAAAAAAATATCCTTGTTTTGTAGTCTTTAGAGTACTAAATAGAGGTGCTAAAGAATTTTGAAAAATTCTCAGCTTTGTTATTAACAAATGAATATTTAGGACCTTTTATCTTCAATATTTTTTATCTTTGTATCTATTGGTCTCTAAAAAAATGTCCTGATATAAACTCCGCAGAAAAGATTGAGTTTTAGGAAAATTTAAAAAAAAATCACAAATTGTAAATTTCCAATTGTTTATTTAAAAAACAATTTTCAATAATTATTTTTCAGTCTGCAGGAGATCATCATTTTTTTCAGTAAAAATATTTTAAGTCTCTTGAAGTTTAAATTAAAAAATAAAAGTTGTAATTTTTGTTATTTTCGAGAAAAAAATTGTCAAAGCTTTTAACTCGGGACGTACTATGTCAAAGGCAAAATTCATTTCATCGATTTTGCTCATTTTTGGTTGTTTTGTAGTGTTTAGGGTACTAAATAGAGATGCCAGACAATTTTGTAAAATTTTCAATTTTTTAAAAGTTATTAACAAGTAAATATTTAGGACCTTTTATTTTCAATTTTTTTTATCTTTGTATCTATTGGCCTTGCAAAAAATGTGCTTTTATAAACTCACGCAAAAGATATTAAATTTTAAGACAATTCAAAAAAATCATAAATTGTAAATTTTCAATTCCTTATTTTAAAAACAATTCTCAATTATTGTTTAATTACTCTTTTTCTCTTTTCTACTTTTCATGAATTGCACTTATTCAACAGAAGTTTACAATTCTATGCCTTAATATGAATTATATTTGAAAAGTGTTACAGAATGTCATGTCAGCATTCTACAATAACCGTTCTTCGTACGCCCGAGCGCTTTAGTCAGAGAGTAAAAACTATGATAATTTTTTTTCTTGAAAATAACGAAGAAACACAATTTCATATTTTAATGTCAACGTGAGTAGACTTCAAATATTATTATTACAAAAAAATAGATGATCTCCTTCAAGCTGAAAAGCAAGAATTAAAAAATGTTTTTTAAATAATTGAAAATATCGAATTTGTGATTTTTTTAATTTTCTCAAAACTCAATATGTTTTGCGTGAGTTTGTATAGAGACATTTTTCTGTAAGACCAATAGATACAGAGATAAAAAATCTTTAAAACAAAAGGTCCTAAATTTTCAGTTGTTAAGAACTTTTGAGAGAACGAAAAATTTGCAAAATCGTTTAGCACCACTGTTTACTACACTTAGTACTACAAAATAACAAAGAATTATCAAAATCGATGACTTGAGTTTTCCCTTCGACATGAAATGCCTCTTTTATATAATTTTACAAATTTTCAATCCGATATCAAATTTCGTTTCGATGTGAGTTATTGCAAAAAAAATGTCGGAAAGGTAAGAATTGAGTAAGTGGTACGATAGGGTGGTCCAAAAATTGCAAAATTTGAAAAATGCAATGTGCACTTTGAAATTCTGGTTTCTTTTTTTAAAAAAACCTAAGAAAATTCAATCCAATCAGATTGAATCTTGTATTTCCTCATCCAGGTCAAAGCTTAAACTCTAAATATCTTAAAAAACTCCCAAAATCGCAAAATTTGAAAAATGCAATGTACATTCACATGAAATTCTTGTTCCTTTCTGAAAAAAAACTCAAAAAATTTAATCCAATCAGATTAAATCTTGTACTTCCTCATCCAGGTCAAAGCTCAAACTCTAAATATCTTAAAAAATCCAAAAATTGAAAAATGTGAAAAATGCAATGTACATTGACATGAAATTCTTGTTCCGTTTTGAAAAAAAATCCCTAAAAAAATTTAATCCAATCAGATTAAGTCTACTACTTCGTCATCCAGGTCAAAGCTTAAGCTCTAAATATCTTAAAAATTCAAAAATCGCAAAATTTGAAAAATGCAATGTACATTCACACGAAATTCTTGTTCCTTTTTGAAAAAAAACCCTCAAAAAATTTAATCCAATCAGATTAAATCTTATACTTCTCCATCCAGGTCAAAGCTTAAACTCTAAATATCTTCGTTGCTTTCGTGCTCACAAAAAAATGTTACCTACCTACTATTTTACTATAGTACTTCTATATTACTACCTACCCTATTTTTCATGATAAATCTAATGGTGTTGTGTAATTTTCTCGAAAAAAAATTTTAAAAGATTTTTTTTACATAATTTAATTTTTCCTCTAATAATTTAGACTTTTCGTGTATCCAGGCTTGTTGACAGTTTGCACACGAATTTATTGGAACCATATAAATTATTATCATGTTCATCTGGTCCTTTCTTATATCACTTGAAATAAAAATAAAAATGAAAATAAAATTATCAAAAATAATAATGAAAACAGTTTGTATTATACTGTAGAATGAGGCTAAGTGACTCGTTTTTTTTCGGTTTTTTACAATAAAGTGCAAGAAGGAATTTGAAATAGGTATTGATGCTTCAAATATATAATCTCTGCCTGACCGTCTTTCGTACGTTAAAGCATAAACATACATTTAATTCTTGAAAATCTATTTATCATCCTTTGAAGTGTGAGCAACTTTACCCCACAATGCGGGGCTAAGTCGCTCATTCATAACAAAAAATTTTAAAAAGGGCTTGGAAGAAAAACTTTTAAAAAAATAATTATTTATAAGTTTTCTAATAATTTCTAAGCAAATTAAGTTGCCAAAACTTATGGCAACGTTAAATAATCTGCTTATTGTCACTTGGAACAAAACCAGATTTATTCTTAACCTAAAGTATATGTAAATAAAACGTATTACAATGCATCTTATAATTTAATAGATCTACTATTTGAATGTTACGAAATAAAATTTAACGTTTGTGAAAAAGAGAACAGTCGCTCATATTAATATTTGTAATTCAGAAAAAGAGATAATTAATTTTAAAAAATATAGTTGCAGTTGAGCCGGCTTACCCCACATGCGCCGCTTAGCCCCGCTTTACGGTACATTAAAAGTATAAATTATTAAAATAAAACGTAAATTATGCAAAAATGTATCTAAAAAGATATTTGTATAAAATTACACAGCACCATTAAATTCACCATAAAATTAGGCTAATATTGTTCTAAACATTTTTTTGTAAGCACGAAAGCAGCGAAGATATTTAGAGTTTAACCTTGGACCTCGATAAGGGAGTGCAAGATTTTATCCGATTGGATAAAACTTTTTTAGGGATTCTCTTGCATATTGTATTTTGCAAACTTTGCGATTTTTGAACCAATCTAGTGGTACATGACCTTAAATAATTATTTTTATATAATTCTCAAAAGAGTGTTAGTTTTTCCACCTTTTTCTGTGTAAAAAGTGACCGATTTGTTGTCGACGACGTGGCGCATGCGCAGTGTCAATCTTTCCGGGCAACGGTGAAAAAAGTAGACGGACGCAGCGAAAAAAGTGACGCACGGTGAAAAAAGTAAATAAAGTGCGAACTACTGAACGAACCCTGTGACCTGCTTCAGTAAGTGAAGGTGAACTCACAACTATAGTATTGCGTTGTATCTAATTCCACCATTCCTAACCTTCCTGACCAAACATTGCTACCAACTTACTGTTACGGCCATATTATTGTCATGGTTTTGACAATCGACATTGTTATTGTTGCGTCAATCGACAACAAATCGCCTCCTTTTAAAACAAAAAACAGGTAAAAAACTAGCACTTTCTAAATAAATTATAGAAAAAGTGTCGTGTCCCACATGTTGAAGAAGCGACGATTTGAAACTCGTTTCACACTCGCCTTAAATCTCTCGCTTTTCCGACTTGTAGTACAATGTACTATTTACTCAAACTGACCTGGTAAATAATTCGGGAAACCAAACCATAAGCGTATAATAACTACTAGTGAGACCAAATTGAATGCCACAAGCCAACAAAGTATTTCGAAGATATGGTGGCTTGCAGAGTTGTTTTGTCAGATCCCAAACTTCCGAAATAAGGACCTTAAGATCCTTATGCTTGTGTAATCTCAATGTCCTGGTGCTCTTGTCCTTCGAGGATGGCTTTTCCTGAAGCGACTTTACCTGTTTAAAAAAATGACCGTTAATTAAATCAGAGAGAATCTTCTGTAATCGATTAGGATATTTTTCTGGTCCCCTGTAGGAGGCCTCATGGATTGCCGTCAGGCCATGAGGGGCCCATGCGGGCATCCAGACGTGGCCCCTCATAGAAACGAAATGCTCCAACATGGGTTTCACTCGTGGTTGCCCTTATGGGTGCCTTCTAAGGGCCCTCGTGGGCCCCTCACAGTTACACCGACGACAAATGAGGGTCCGGATGCAATAAGGGCACATAAAAATTTCTCTTGCGAAAATAAGTCCCCTGGAGACTTTAAATCAAATTTTAAAAGTTTAATTTTCAAAGGATGTATCTGAATGCTAAATTTTATTGTGCATCTTTTTTTGCTTAGAAAGAAAGTTGTAGCTTTTTTAGTTTTCAAATTAAAGTAAGAAAACTGTTTATTTTGGAAAAATCAATTTTAATTTGTTTCTTACTTCAACTCCTGCTTAGTTAGTCCGCTTATAAAATTTTTGAATGAAATTCTCAGGAATTTCACTTCAGGGTATCCTTCGACTGAGAAAGTAATCAGAATTTGAAAATTTTTGTTTGAAAAAATTTTATTCATTTTTTTCTGACGCTGGGCGTAAATTTGACTTTCATGGCTTCTAGCGTTTCGTTTATCGAGGAAATTTTAAGCAGGCAAAAACTTCTAGTTATAAAAATTCTGAAAAAGGTATGATTAAGTTTTTTGGAAAGTTTCACGTCAAAATATTGAGTAGTTTAAGAGCAGTAATAATTTTAGTTCATGAGAGCGATCAAGTTTTCGAGTTTACTATAGGATTCGGGGCTTACCGCCGCGCCACGATGTCTCGCTAGTGAGTTTTTGCTTCTAACAAAATCATCGCATGAAACAGATAGAATCTCTGTTTAAAAAAATCATACAATTTAACAACTGAGTATGAGTGTTGATGTAATTAACATGGACTTCTCAATTAAAAGGACTGACATTGAAAGAAACGAATTTTGCCGTCGACAAATTCCCGAATAATGCATTTTTAAATTAAATTTGTTTTGAAAAATCATAAAATTTATCAATTAATTATGAATGTTGCTTAAATCATTATAAAGTTTGCAATTAAAAGGACTGATATAAAAAAAACTAACTTCTCCGTCGACAGATGCCCGAATAATGCATTTTTAAATTAAATTTCTTCAAAAAAATCATTGAAATTGTCAAATAATTATGAATGTTGATGAAATTATCATGAGGTTTCCAGTTAAAAAGACTGACATCCAGAAAAACGAATTTTTCCGTCGACAGATGCCCGAATAATGCATTTCTTTATTGAATTTGTTTAAAAAAAGCATACAAGTTATCAACTAATTATGAATTTTGCAAAAATTACCATTAACCTCCTGATTAAAAGGACTATCATCGAAAAAAACGAATTTTTCCGTCAACAAATGCCCGAATAATTCATTTTTCTATTAAATTTATTTTAAAAAATCATAAAATTCATCAACTAATTATGAATTTTACTGAATTTATCATAAAGTTTTTAATTAAAAGGACTAACGTCCAAAAAAACGATTATTCCGTCGTCAGATGCCCGATTAAAGCGTTTGTTTATTAAATTCATTTTTAAAAAAACATAAAATTTATCAACTCTTTATGAATTTTGTTGAAATTATCATGAAGTTCCCAATTAAAAGGTCTAGCATTGAAAAAAACGAATTCTTCCGTCGACAGAAGCCCGAATAATGCAATTCTTTATTAAATTTATTATTAAAAAAACATAAAATTCATCAACTTATTATGAATTTTGCTGAAATTATCATGAAGTTCCCAATTAAAAGGACTGGCATTGAAAAAAAAACGAATTTTTCCGTCGACAGATGCCCGAAGAATGCATTTGTTTATTAAACTAAAAAAAAAACGTAAAATTTATAAACTAATCATGAGTTCTGCTGAAATTATCATGAAGTTTATAATTAAAAGGACTGGCATTGGGAAAAAATAAACAATTTTTCCGTCGACAAATGCCCGAAAAATGCAATTTTTAATTAAATTTGTTTTAAAAAAACATGAAATTTATCAACTAATTATGAATTTTTATGGAATTTTCATGAAGTACCTAATTTAGAGAACTAGCATTGGAAAAAAACGAATTTTTCAGTCGACAAATGCCCGAATAATGCGCTTTTAAATTAAATTTGTTTGAAAAAATCATAGAATTTTTCAACTAATTATGAACGTTGCTGAAATTATTATGAGTTTCCCAATTAAAAGGATTGACATCCAAAGAAAAACGAATTTTTCTGTCGACAAATGCCCGAAAAATGCATTTTTAAATTGAATTTGTTTAAAATAAACATAAAATTTATCAACTAATTATGAATTTTGCCGAAATTATTATAAAATTCCTAATTAAAAAGACTAGCATTGAAAAAAAACAAATTTTTCCGTCGACAAATCAGTGAATAATGCATTTGTTTATTATTAAATTTGTTTTAAAAAATCATAAAATTTATCAATTAATTATGAATTTTTCCAAAATCATCATAGAATTCCTAATTAAAGGAACTAACATCGAAAAAAAACGAATTTTCATGTCGACAAATGACTGAATAATGCATTTGTTTATTAAATTTGTTTATAATATTAACAAAAATAAGCATAAGAGAAATTTCCTACATAATAATATTGTTTCCATCAAAATTTCTTGTAATATACCTTAAAAAATGTGAAATCATTGAAAATGATAGAAAACACACTTTAAACAAATAATTTGTTTAAACAATTTTTTTTTGTTTTTCATATCATGATGGAACATCTTTGACTAATGTTAATCTATGTAACGTAGGTGATTGCAATAATTTTCCTATTATTGACGAGCACCGGGATCGTTAAATAGAAGAAATAGCCATTTTTTTCATCATATTTATTTATTTATAAAAAATTGAAAAACTAAATTAAAAGTTAGGATTAACAACTCTCTAGAAAATTTCATCATCTTTTTTTTCAAATATTTTACGTCTAAATCGGTCAATATTTGTAGGCTGTACGTTATTTGGACGAAAAAAGTAATTTTTTTTTTCGATGCGTCGCGCCACGGTGTCTCGCTGGTGAGTTTTGTCTTGTAAGACGATATTGATTAAATTTCTTGATGAATAAAAAGTTTTAAAAAAAGTAAGTTTACAAATCATTCATGGATTTTGTTCAGTTTTTCATGAATTTTTTTGCTTGTAATATGTGATGTGCAAAACCAATAATCTTCTAGCTCTTTCATGCGATGATTCTGTTATAAGCAAAAACTCACTTGCGAGACACCGCGGCGCGGCGGCAAGCCCAGAAGCCCATAGTAAACTCGAAAACTCGAGCGCTCTCATAAACTAAAATCATTACTGCTCCTAAACTATTCAATATTTTGATTTGAAACTTTCTGAAAAACTTTATCATATCTTTCTCAGAATTTTTGTCTCGAGAAGTTTTTGCCTGCTCGAAATTTCCTCGATAAGCGAAACGCTAGAAGACATAAAAGTAAAATTCAATCCCGGCTTCAGAAAAAATTATTAACATTTTTTTTCAATTTTTGAGAACAACTTTTATAATTGTCTCCTCATCACTTGAACTCATGACCAGCATCTTATCAGACTCATCCCTGGCGAAATTTTCGGATAGAAATTCATTCCGAATCATTCCGAACCAATCTGAATTATTCCAAAATCTGTATCCGAACAAATCCGAATCAATCCGAACGAATCCGAAAAGAGTTCTCAATTTCGTTCGATCTAAATCGTTCAAAAATTAATCCGACTCAATCCAATTCAATCCAAATTTCCAATCTCACCCAAATTTTTAATTCGAATTAATCAGAATCAATCCGAACTCGGATTGACTTAAATCGATTTTCAATCCGAATGAGTTCGAACTCGGATTCCTTCAGAATAAAAGTTAAGTATACATCAATTCGAGTTCGGATTGATTCGGATTGAAATTTTAGTTTGGATTGGTTAGGATTGATTCGGATTGGAAGTGCGGATTGAGTCGGACAATATTTTAACCGTTTCAGATCGAACGAAATGGAGAACTTTTTTCCGATTGATTCGGATTGGTTCCAACACAGATTTCGGAATAATTCGTGGGGTTTTCCCTATGGATTGCCCACGTGGGCCCCAGAAGGGGTCCAACATTCCAAAGAGGGCTAAACGGGGTTTTTTCTTTACGGGAAATTAAATTTAAAAAATATTTTTGACACAAAATTGTAGAATCTTACCGGATACGTATCGGGATCGCTTCCGGTGTTTTGCGCATAAATCCATTTAAATACGTTGAGAGCGGCCTCAGTTTCCCCACATTCAAGTAAAAATTTCGGACTTTCTGGAAAAGCAAAAAGCCAAAGTCCTAACATCAAAGAGGGTAGAGCACAGAGAGCCACGAAGAGATTCCAGGATTTAAAGTAGAACGATTCCGACGTGTAGGTCAAGTGCAGGGGAATTATCAGCCAAGCGATCACTGCAAAGGTTCAATTTAATTTAATTCCAGTTTTATTGGAAATTTTATAATATGTAATTTGGAAAGAATCTTGATGATAAAAATGACTTACATGGTAGTACAATAACCCCTACAGTCCAGAACATCTCCATCCAACAGAGAATCTTTTCGCGGTGTTTGGTGGGCTGGAATTCACCAAGGTAGGGGAAAACAATACCCATTGCCCCCGTCACACTGAAATAAATTTTCATTTTATAATTTTTAATTTTTAATTTGATATTTATCAAGATTCACGATAGCACCCTTGATTCTTTACTTAAAACGCGAAATTGCTTCCTCTAGGTTTTAAAATGGAAGTTTCACAATTGTTAATTGCGAGCCTTTGCAGCTTTTATTTAGACGAAGCAAATATCGCATTCAGAAATGCAGAATCAAAGGGGCGCCGCTTTTCTCCACATGCGCCGCTTAGCCCCACTTTATGGTAATCAGGTATTTTGGACCTTTTTTGATTGTCGGCGCGATTCTCTACCTTTAAAAAATAGATTTGAGCGTGATTTTATGTTAATGCCTTATAAACTGTGAGATTAAAACAAAACAAAAAAAAACAACATAAAAACAAACAATTTTCAGCTTGTGCCTACATCTACATCCTAATCTATTAAACCGATTGACATCAAATTTCAACAAGAAATCAGTAGTAACAGATTTCCAATAATATATTGCAGGCATTTTCGATAGCTTGAATATTTTTTGAGATTTTACGTATTTAGTGCAAAAAATGAAAATTCAGAGATAACAAAAATTGTAAAATTTTAAAAACTGATCAAGATATCAAAAGTTCTTGCAATATATATCGAGAATAGGTTGCTTCAGACTTATTAAAATTTGGTGTGAATCGGTTTGATAGATTAGGCTTTAGAGGTGAGCACAGATGAAAAATTAAATTTTTTTACAATCATTAAACAACAATGTATTTTTTATTCAAACTTTTTGCCTAATATTTGACTTAGCAATTTATGACAACATATTCTCGATATATATTTCAGAAAAATACGATAACTTTATTAATGAAAAACTTTAGTTAATCATATTTTATGTTAAAAAATGGATTTTTTCGCCTGTGTTCACCTGTATAACCTAAACTTGAGCTTTTTTATTCAGATGAATAAACAAATAAATAAATTTAAAAAATCTATCCAACCGATTGACATCAAATTTTAACAAAAAGTCAGTAGCAACAGATTCACGATATATATTGCAGGAATTTTCGCTATCTTAAATATTTTTTAAGGAAAAACAGTAAGATTATTTATTCTTTATTTATTTTGCATTTTGATAAAGGACAAAAAGATTCAAGAAAATAAATTTTTCTCCTAAATAATTTTATAGAAAGTGAAGCATGGGTTAAGTTCGTGGAACCTAAATAGCTACATTTTCAGAATTGGCTTGCCGATGACATATGTTTTTGTACGTATAAAATAAGGAGACACGTGTTTTTTTAAATTGAGATACCGATATTGTTACATTTTTTATGGATATTTTAAAATCTTAAGGATAAAATGCGTGTTTAGCAAATTTTTCTTTAAAAGCCGAGCCATTTTTGCGATTTTTGAGATAATAAGGGTTTTCTTGTTTCATTTTATCCAGCTTTTTACACTCTTTCAAAATCCCCCCAAAAATTAAAAAATGATAAAAATTGGTAAAGTTATTTCGATTTTTAAAAAATTCTCGAAAGCCCCATTTTTTCCTGAAATTTTTTATGAATAATAGGTACTAATATAGTTTACTTACCATAAATTTGCCATTTGATATTTTTTTGTTTTGCAGGAGAGAAAATAATTATTTGCTTTTTTTCAAATCCATTACATCGTTATGTCCAATAAAATAACATTTTTTGGATTTGAAGTAAAAAATAACAGTAAAATACAATAAATGCGAGAACAGAAAGAAAAACTGAATTTTTTTTCTTTTGAAATACAAATACACC
>JAUMHM010000048.1:12789526-12803894 GCA_032362435.1 Melikaiella ostensackeni
TATGATTTTCAATACGAAATATATTTTTTAAATTATTGAATTTTTACCTGTAAGGGTGATGGCATGCTCGAAATCGGCACCTCCGTCTGCCAAGAAGTCGAGCCCTGTAAAAATGTTTAAACCTATTAGTTAAAATTGCACAAAGATTTTCGAAAAAATGCTCATCAAAATTTGATACATAGATTGAAAATTTATAATCTACAGTAAAGCAGTAAAATGTAAAATATAAAAAGTAGAAACTCTATCTAGAATTAATTATATTTACTAAAAGTATAGCTTTCACTTTTACAGATTGTATAAAAGAAATGACAATTAATTTTAAAAATTAGATTTCAATTATTAAATCTCTTTCTAGTCTTTAGAATTTCGATAGTCCACCTTTCCAAGTAAGCGGTTCAATTATAGCCCGAACTTCATTTTCGAGCCAAGGTTAATTTTATTCTCACCTTTCGCAATATTCTCAAATTCTTGTATCGAAAGGTCTGACTTACAAATTAAGTTAGAATCAAAAATTATATAAATTTTTCTTAAACTCGGTTTCTAAGCAAAAAGTGTGACATGCTTATCAGTGGAGCGATTAATCGAGAATAAGCGATATGAATCAATGATTCAGTGATAGAAGTCAATCATCGACCCGACCATGAGAGCAGAAAATAATAAAAGTGTCCTCCGAGGGAAATCTTTACGAAGTTTTTGAAAAATTGGATTCAATTCTTTAAACTTTGTATGAATTTCCATACAATATTTTTGAATGTAAATGAAAATTAAATTATTTTATTTCAAAATTAATATAATATAGAATATTTATAATAATTATCATAAAAAACAATAATTTTGTATTTATATTGTAACATATGTTTGATAGTTAAAAAATAATCGTTGGTATAAAATGACCTGTGATTTTCCATTTCAGATAACCATTTGAGATTGTTATTCACCTTTGATGAATTACTCAATATTACTCATAACAAACAACTTTTTTCAACAACAGACCTCATGTGACTCATTAAATACTTTGTCTATTATTGATTCTCATATGTTTTTAAACAATGTTCATATATGAAGTCTATTTTATAATATTTTTGATAAAAGTTTATTGAAAGTAAAACATTTTCGATGGAATATTCATACATAGTCTAAAAATGTTAATATTTGAAATATGAGTTTTATTTATTAAAGTGATCATTTGAA
Source organism: Melikaiella ostensackeni (assembly GCA_032362435.1). Lineage (NCBI taxonomy): Eukaryota > Metazoa > Arthropoda > Insecta > Hymenoptera > Cynipidae > Melikaiella > Melikaiella ostensackeni. The sequence goes on from JAUMHM010000048.1 coordinate 12,790,718, forward strand.
AATGAAATATATATGTAAATTTATTGCATGGAGAAAAAAGTAAAAGTTTAAAAAAATTAATTTTCAATGCATCTACATTTCAAACCAATCAAATTTATATTTACAATTTTGCAAAATCTAAATTCACCTTATATGTATAAAAAACCACGTAATTTGAAAGTTTCAAAGGGTAGAAACAGATAAAATTTGAGTGTTGTTGAATTTTAAGGTCTAAAAATTAGAAAGCTTATAAATTTCGAAACTTTTAAATTTCTTTTGAGTGAATAAGTTTGAATGTTTATAAATGTAGAAGTATTAAAAAATTTGAATTACTTTCGAACTCAGTTTATACTTTATATCATAGCAAAAAAGGAAACTTAAAATGGAATAAATACATTAAAATTTGTCTGAATTTGAGCAAAAATCATCTGATTTTAAGCAAAATTGATCTAATTATAAGTAAGATTTGCCTGAATTCAAGACAAAATTCTGAAATGCAGGTAATGAGGAATCAAAATTAGTCTAATTTTGCCTGAATCAAGACATTTAATCCAAATTAACTCAAAATCAGGTCTTTGGAAAAGAAATGTTTTCTATGATTTTGAAAATTGAAATGACATTATCTAAGATATTATGAAAGAAAAAACATTATTTTTCACGGAAAAAGTTTAAAACTTACGAAAAATTATTATTTCAACATTACTTTTTGTACTTGAATTTATTCTTACTGTCGCCTCTTATCAACTTTTTAAAAATGGTTGAACTTAGAAAAATCATGGCTTATTTTTTCGGAAAAACCTACTGTTTCCAATTTCGAAAACAAGTAAATAATCTGCGAATATAGTTAGTTGTTTAAAAAATGATATCTATTAAAAAAACTGTTTTAACGATTTCAGCCATAGAAAAATTTACTTCCAAAATTGGAAACAGCGAAGTTGTAGAGAATATTTTCCTCGCAAAAATAAGCTATCATTTATTAAAATTCAACCATTTTCAAAAATTGGTAAGAAGCGATCGCAAGAAAAAATTTAATTGCAAAAAAACGTTGTTAAAATACATGTTTTTTGTAAGTTTTAATATGTTTTTATTAAAAATAATATATCTTATTCGAAATGTCATCATCAGTAATATTATTTTGACTCTTAAAAGCACAGAAAAACTATTTTTTTAGAGATCTGATTTTGTGCACGAAAACTATTATTCTTCTTTCTAAAATGTGAATACGAAATCTATTAGAAATTTCATTAATACGATTTGAGCGTCATTATTACTACATTTAGCATTCGATTCATTAAGAAAAAATGAGTAAGAAAAATTCGTAAAATAAATAAATAAAAATAAATAATAGTGAATAAACAAATAAGGTATATAAATTAGTAAAATTATGAAATTCCAAGCTAGTTTTAGCACTTTATAATATTGATCTAAATGCTTATCTAAGAATACTAAGAATTCATTAAAAATGCTATTCACAATTTATAGACATAATTATTGCAATTAAGAATGGCCTCCTTATTAATGAGCACTAATTTACAAAGGTAGGATAAAATTAAAACAAACATTGATAATTAAAGAAGGTTTGAGTCGCAATACTTTTAAGATTGAGGCCTCCACTTAAACAATGAGCAACTGATAATGATATTATGCAATTAAAAATTTATCAAAAGAAATTAATAAAATTTATGAAAAATGTATAATTAGAAGTTGAAAAAAATGAGTTTATTCATGCAAAAAAATGTATATATACTTAAAACAGAAAAATACTGAAAAATGGAATCAAGAAAACTAAAATATTTTTGAAAAAAGTAATTTTTGCTTTTGAAAGAGCCCAATGTATCCCCGATTCATGGATTTTAACATCTTTGAATTAGCTATGTGACTTCGTGAGTTTTAAATGTCACAAAAAATTTAAAAAGTATAAAAATTTGAAAACAGTTCTACTATCAATTCCACTCATTATTTTTCAAATCAGGCCTTTTTAATCTTTATAATTTTAACGTGAATTGTAAAATCAACTATAAATTTCAAACCTCTGTCAAAATGATTCCTATTTAATTAGCGCTATATTTAGACTTCCAACATTTTGATTTCAGCCGTATAATATCTTTGTTTAATGGATTTAAAAATGTGATTTGATTAATAATAATGCTCGAAAGAAATTCTGCTGCAACCCGTTCGTTCAGCTAAATTTTTTTGTCTTGAATAATAAATAAAATAAATAAACAACAGTGAATGCAAATAAATAAAAACCTCTAGTTTATGCGAAGTGCGTAATCGCGTAATATCTCAAAATCAGGTATAACTCAGACCTTTCATGTTATATAAAGTTTCCCTGCCAAATATATTTAATTTAATGTTGCATCAAATCGCATAATTTCATATTATTTACGAAATATAAGTAACAAGTTACGAAAAATATATTTTTAAATATGTACATGTCGAAATTCGTCAGTAAATATAAAATATCGCATTTTTAACTCACTTTGGATAATTTAAAAAAAATCAAATTATACAAAATTTGCATTTCAAACTTCGCGCAGTTTTTATATTTAGGTTTTACTCAAGTTTTTTAAAGAGGAGAATGCATCAATAAAGTAAAGTTTTTTTTGGTGAACCATTATAAAAATTTAAAAATTAATACCCAAATTTTTTGAGTGAGTTATAATGTTTTAAAAATGTGTAAAAAATATTTTTTCTTCAAATTTAGTTAATTGTTGGAATTGACGAAACATATAATTATTTTGTTGTCATGGGAGAAAAAAATTCCATCGTTTTTAAAACGTTGAAATCGCTTTAAGAAAGCACAACAAAAATTTTTTAATTCTTTATTTTCTGTTGTTTATTTCTGAAAACTGTAGCCAAAAATAATTCGTTTATTTTTCAGCCCATAGATAAAATTTTATGAATTTTTAGATTCAAAACCTGAATAGAAGGCATTAATCATTTCTTTTTTCTCACGGGTGTCATACCACAACCTTTTATTTTGCTCGGCTCAAATAAATCGATTAATTTCTCTATTTTTACTTTATTAACGTGTACTTATATCCTTCTCGTTTTGAATATTGATATTTTGATATTTTCTGGAGTTAAAAAGTGCATCCTATGCCTTAAAATTTTTTCATTTTCTCAATGCATAATTAAATCTTTCGTCGCATAATTCCGCATTATAATTCGTTTTTCAGCGCATAATACAGACATTTTCCACGGAAGAAAATACTGTCCTCAATGATAAATATCGTTCGTTCAGCTGAATTTTTTTTCAGTCTCAAATAATAAGTAAAATAAATAATCAACAGTAAATGCAAATACAGAATATGAAAAAATATCTTACCCATGACTGATTCCCGTGGTAGGGGAATGGTTGCAGATGTTGAAAAACGATGTTTTGGTGTCCCCAATCAAGGGGATGAATAGACGGCGAAATTTTGTGCGAGTTCCTTGATTTCTTCTTCGCCTGTGACTGCACCCTTTGTTCATTGGTGAACAACCGTTATCCTCACACTTGTTGCCTTATCGCGCAGTAAAATCACAACTCCTACTGACGATTGCCTTTTCGGCTCAGCGTCTCGAAACACCTTTGCTCACTGCTTTCGATAAACTGAGAAGGTGTCTCGGGCCGCGATTAATATGGTCTAGCTTTATCACGCTCTCAATCATTCAAGGAGTGGGTGAATTTCTGCTGATTGTGAGCTGTAAACGCCATCTCGATAATACTTTTTCCGGTTCTCGCCGCCTGAACCTGATAAGATAGTCAAACTTGGGAGAAAAAAAAAGAAATCTTTCATTTGATGAATTCTTCGCAACAACCTCTGTTCAACAACAGGTCCTACGTGACGCGATGACTTCTAATTCTCATATTGGCTCAAGTTACGTTTCTAATTATAGTCTATCATACAATTTTGTACTAATGGTAATAATAAAATTTTGTTAATTTTCATTATTTTTTTCAAGCTTGTTAATTATTTTAATTATATTTTTTGTTCGTTCCTTGATTTCATTTTGATAATTTCTTTGTTAAATCTTTTGTTCAATTCTGAGGAAATTTCATATGTTTCTCTTCAAATAATAAGCAAGAGGAAAAAAAGGAATCTTTCATTTGATACATTCCTCACAACAACCTCTATTCAACAACAGGTCCTACGTGATGCGATATCTTCTAGGTCTCATATTTGCTCAAGTTACATTTCTGATTTGAGTCTCTTATACAATTATGTACTAATGGTAATAATACAATTTTTTAAAATTTTAATTAAAACTTTTTTTTTGGTAGTTTTTTTTTAATTTGTTAATTATTTTAATTTTTTCTTAATTTCATTGTTTAAATTTCTTTGTTAAATCTTGTATTAAATTCTACTAAAATTTTTGAAATTTCTCTTTAAAAAATTCATGGGACAAAAAAAGAATTCTTTCATTGAATGAATTCCTCACAATTACCTCTACTCAACAACAAATCCGACGTGAGGCGATAACTTCCAATTCTCATATTTGCTCAAGTTACGTTTCTAATTCGAATCTGTTATACAATTATGTACTCATGGTAATAATAAAATTTTGTTAATTTTCATTTTTTTTCAAGCTTGTTAATGATCTTAATTTTATTTTTTGTTTGTTTCTTAATTTCATTTTTTAATTTCTTTGTTAAATCTTTTGTTCAAATTTGAGGAAATTTCATATGTTTCTCTTCAAAAAATAAGCAGGAGGAAAAAAATAAATCTTTCAATTGATGCATTCCTCACAGCAACCTCTATTCAACAACAGCTCCTACGTGACTTCTACTTCTCATATTTGCTCAAGTTACATTTCCGATTTGAGTCTCTTATACAATTATTTACTAATGGTAATAATAAAAATTTTTAAATATTAATTAAAACTTTTTTCAGTTAATTTTGTTTGATTTGTTAATTTTTAACTTTATTTATTTTTTAAAATTTCATTGTTTAAATTTCTTTGTAAAATATTTTATTCAATTCTACCGAAATTTTGTAAATTTTTCTTCAAAAAATTAGTGGGAGAAAAAAAAGGAATCTTTCATTTGCTGAATACCTCACAACAACCTCTACTCAACAACAAGTCCTACGTGACGCGATAACTTCTAATTCTCAGATTTGCTCAAGTTTCATTTCTAATTTGAATCTGTTATAAAACTATGTACTCATGGAGATAATAAAATTTTGTTAATTTTCATTATTTTTTTTCAAGCTTGTTAATTATTTTAATTTTATTTTTTGTTTGTTTGTTAATTTCATTTTGTTAATTTTTTTATAAAATCTTTTGTTCAATTTTGAGAAAATTTCATATGTTTCTCTTGGAAGAATGAGCAGGAGGAAAAGAGAAATTTTTCATTTGATGCTTTCCTCACAACCTCTATTCGACAACGGGTCCTACGTGACGCGATAACTTCTACTTCTCATATTTGCTCAAGTTACATTTCCGATTTGAGTCTCTTATGCAATTATGTAGTAATGTTAATAATACAATTTTTTAAATTTAAATGAAAACTTTTTTTCCGTTAATTTTGTTTAATTTGTTAATTTTTTAATTCATTTTTTTTTTGAAAATTTCATTTTTTAAACTTCTTTGTTAAATCTTTTATCCAATTCTACCGAAATTTTATAAACTTCTCTGCATAAATTCGTGGGAGAAAAAAAGGAATCTTTCATTTGATGAATTCTTCACAATAACCTCTACTCAACATCAAGTTCATTGGGTACCATTGGCAATAACAAATTTTAAAAAAATTTTAATTAAAGTATCTTCTTTCATTAAAATTTTTTTTATATATGTTAATTTTTGTTTGTCAATTTCCTTGTTGAACTTTTTGTTCAATTCTGAGAAAATTTCACAAGTTTTTCTTCAGAAAATGCCCGGGTGAAAAAAATAAATCTTTCATTTGATGAAACCCTCGCAAAAAACTTTACTCAACACCAGGTCCTACATGACGGTATAACTTCTAATTCTCATATTTGCTCAACTCACATTTTTGGTTGGGGTCTATTATACAAATATTATGTAACAATGGCAATAACCAAATTTAAAAAAAATTTTAATCAAAGTATTTTTTTCAGTTAAATATTTTTATATTTGTTAATTTCTGTTTATTTGTTAATTTCTTTGTTAAATCTCTTGTTTAATTCTGAGAAAATTTCACGAGTTTCTCTTCAAAAAATCTGCTGAAGAAAAAAAAGAAATTTTTTATTTGATGAATTCCTCACAACAACCTTTATTCAGCACCAAGTCCTACGTGACGTGCTAACTTATATTCTCATATTTGCTCAAGTTACGTTTATGATTGGAGTCTAATATACAATTATGCACTAATGGCAATAACAAAATTTTTTAAAATTCTAATCAAAGTGTTTTTTTTTTCGTTAAAATTTGTTTATATTTATTAATGTTTATTTGTTTGTTAATTTCCTTATTGAATCTTTTGTTCAATTCTGAGAAAATTTCACAAGTTACTCTTCAAAAAATACGCGGGAGCAAAAAAGAAATCTTTCATTTAACGAATTCCCTCACAACAGCCTCTATTCAACAACATGTCCTACGTGACGCGATAACTTCTAATTCTCATATTTGCTCAAGTTATTTTTCTAATTTAAGTCTATTGAACAATTATGTACTAATGGCCATAAGAAAAATGTTTAAATTTCAATTAAAATATTTTTCTGTCAATTTTTTTTTAATTTGTTAATTATTCTTATTTTTTGTTTGTTTTTTTCATTTTGTTAATTTGTCTGTTGAATCTTTTGCTCAACTCTACTGACATTTTGTTAATTTCTTTGTTAAATCTTTTTTTCAATTATGAGGAAATTTCTTTAGTTTCTCTTCAAAGAATGAGCGGGAGAAGAAAAAGAAATCTTTCATTTGATAAATTCCTCATAACAATCTCTATTCAATACCAGGTCTGCGTGACGCGATAACTTCCAATTCTCATATTAGCTCAAGTTACATTTCTAATTGGAGTCAATTATAAAATTATGTTCTAATAGCAATAATGAATTGTTGTTAATGTTCGATAGATTTTTATTAATTTCCTAATTTTTAATTAATTAATTTTTTTGGTTTCTTAATTTCTTTGTTAAATATTTTGATCAACTCTACCCAAATATTTTCAATTTATCTTCAAAAAATGCACAGAAGAAAAAAAAGAAATCTTTTATTTGATGAATTCCTCTCAACAACCTCTATTTAACAACAGGTCCTACGTGACGCGATAATTTCTTATTTTCATATTTGATCAAGTTACTTTTCTAATTTAAGTCTATTGTAGAATTATGTACTAATGACAGGAATGAAATTTTGTTAATTTGAATTTAAAATATAAAAAAAATTTCGTTCAAATTTTTTTCAATTTTTATCAAAGCATCATAAATAAAAATGCTCTTTATTTTTGAGTTCCTACTTTAAGCTTGAAAGACTAGATTTGAAAAAAATTAATTTCAACTGTTCTTTCTCTGGACTTCAAACTTGAAGTAGTGAAATTTGGTTAACTACTTAATTTCTGTTAATTTTAATTAGAAGAAAAAGAAATTAATCTTTTTTGTTTGAATTTTGTTTAAATTTTTGTTCGTTCCAATTTATTTTTGTTAATTTCTTTTTTAAATCTTTACGCAAATACGTAATAAGTGTCAACTGAGTGAGGTTGTAGAATTTTTTTTTGCATTTTTATCAAAACATCTTAAATGAAAATGCTCTTAACTCTTGAATTCCTATTTGAAGTTTTAAAGACTAGATTTTCGAATAAGTTTAATTTCATTTATACTTTCTCTGTAATTCAAAATTCAGGTAATGACAATTTGTTAATTTATGTTAATTTTAATTTTTAAAATTTTAAACAAAAATTTGTTTTTTTTTTCATTTTTTTCATTTGGTAATTCTTATCCATTTTGATTTTGTTGTTGTTGATTTCTTTGTTCAATATTTTGTTTAACTCTACCGAAACTTTCTTTAATTCTTCTTCAAAAAAATACGCATATACGTAATGGGTGTCAACTGAGTGAGGATGTAGATTTTTTTTGCATTTTTATCTAAATATCTTGAATGAAAATGCTTTTTATTCTTGAGTTTCTATTTCAGGTTTTAAAGAGTAGATTCAAAAAAAGTTCAATTTCAATATTATACTTTGTCTGGACTTCAAACTTTAAGCAATGAAATTTGTCAATTTATTAATTTCTGTTAATTTTATTTTGGTAATTTATTTGTCAAATTTTTTGTTTAACTCTACCCGAACTTTTTCAAAATTTTCTTCAAAAAATGCGCATATACTTAATGAGTGTCAACTGAGTGAGGATGTAGAATTTTTTTTTTTACATTTTTATCAAAACATCTTGAATGAAAAAGCTCTTTATCCTTAAGTTTCTACTTCAACTTGAAAAGACTATATTTAAAAAAAAAATAATTTAAATCATACTTTCTCTGGACTTTAAACTTCAAGAACACCTGTTTTCCAAAAATGTACAATGGCCTTAATAAGATATACGTTTCCGATGCTGACTAATGTTTATCAACAAATGTTTTGATTCGTTTAAATCGATAAGCAAAACTAATCAACCAATCATTGGTATATTCGTGGAAATTTTAATGAGCTTTCATCGATTTTTTATCAATGTAGTGATCTTCCATGAGTCAAAAGGGGTTTTCTCTTATTTTGATTTTTGGCTGAAGACAATATTTCCGCTTGTCAATAATAAATCGTCTGTTTGTAAAGTGGAAGTTGAAAAAAAAAATCTAGCGAACTTGATAAAATTGTTTGAATTAATCAAGTCTCATTTTCACGTCGAAGTCACGTTTTCGAAATCTTTATCAACTCAAAATCAAAGTTTGTAAATTTTTTCTTAGACAATTAACTATTCCTATTCTATTTTACCGAATAGAAAAAGAAATTCTTCTTAAAATATAAGAAAAAAGATTGTCTTGTCGACGGAAGAAAAAGAGGGCAAGGTTTTCCACTCATAAATTGTTCTCAGTGAAGGTTGTCAGAAGTTTGAAGACTTGTAGATAAATGCAAGAAGAGGTTGTATAAATTGGGTCAAAATTTAATCTCTATGTGTAATTTTGGATTCTTTCTATAACCTTGTCCAGACATGCTGGCCCTTTGAAAAAAGTAGTTCTAGGTCATGGACCATTGACAATTTTATTTTTTCATTTATTTTTTTTTCTATTCAAAAGAAATGTCCTTGGTAAACTTTCAAGAGTATCAAAAATATTTTTTGATTCAGGTCTTGCTTGATTTCGAGTTTGATTTTGAGGCTTCTGTCAAGATTTTTTAGGAAAGTCGTTTTTTTTACTCATCGCTTTGTGTTGAGTAAAAATTATCAGAAATGTGTAATGAAGGAAACCTCGTATCTCAAAATAAATTGTTATTGTTGCGCTCTTTCTCGGCAGACATTACAACCTTTATGCTACCAAATAATTAACTTTTCCGATTCAAGTGAATTAAAAATTTATTGTAATGACCGAAATTAAAGGTACGGTGGGGCTTAACCAAATTTAATTGAAAAGTGCTTGTATATGGGATTTTTTGGTTAATCATGGTTGCCTAGCACTCGATGAAATTTTCCAGAACAAATTGAAAATCATCGATCGAGCCGTTATTGAAAAAAGTCCATTTTTGTTTTTCAGAAATTATGAGATGTAGAATTTACATACAAGTTGATGATGAAAGATGCTTCAAAGTTTTTTGTTTTAATTTTCAATTCAAATTGATAGTTTTGTATATGCTGAAGTATGATAAAGACCATTATTTAAAAGTTTCTTATAAAAATCAAGCTCATCAAAATACTTATTTTTTTATTTTATTCTAGTATTTGGTTGCCGAAATTGAATTTCCTGATTCAAGATAATTTTGAGCGTTGTACTGGAATAAAAAAAACATTAGTAGGTATATTGAAAAGCTTTATTTTTAAGAGAAATTTTTGAATGATGGTCTCTATCAGACTTTGAAATGTACAAAACTTTATCAAATCAAATTAAAAATGAAAAATAAACTTTAAAGCAACTTTTACTATCAACTTGTATGCGAATTCTACATCTTATAAGAAAAGAATATATTATTTAAATGAACTTTGTTTAAAAGATGAATTTTATTTTTCATATTCTTTTAACGGAACAATAGAATGAAAAGTGAAAATCCGAGAAGTGAGGGCGATAACAGTCACACTTTTCTTTGTGATAAGCTTCAAAGTGTCGAGTAATTTCAGAAAATTTTATCATCTGTATTTGACAACGATTTCCTTGATTCTACATAATATCACGAGTGACAACGAGCATTGTTTGCATTTTTTCGAAAAACAGATATATTTCTTAAAAGATGTCAGGTTTAACTTTGTTTTTAACAAGATTGTATAAATAAATTTAATAAATGAATAGATTAAATTAATTAATAAACTCATAAATAAATAAATTAATTTGATAATTTTTCATAAAATAATTTGATTATGAACAGTGCTGGCTTACCCGTTACGCAAAGATAGGCGAACGCCTATCCCTTGAAATCTCTTAAATATCCCGTGAAACATATTAAAATCTGCAATATCTTTCAAAATTCCTTAAAAATTATGACATCTTTGAAATCCTCTGAAATTTCGTAAAATCCCATAAAATCTGATAAAGCCCTTTGAAATCCCTTAAAATCTTTTTAAATAACCTAAAAGCTTTGAAATTGTCTGAATTCTTTAAAATTTGTCCAAATTCATCGAAATCTATTAAATACCCTTGAATTATATTGAAATCCGTTGAAATCGCTGGAACTCTCTGATATTTTTAACCCGTTGAAATTTACAGGAATTTATTAAAATCTTATGGAACCCTTTAATTTCCTTCTAAATCCTATGAGTTCCTCAAATATTGTAAAATTCCTTGAAATCCCTTGAAATTTTTTTAAATCCTATAAAATTCTTTGAATTATCACGAAATTCCTCGGATTCTTTTAAAGTACCCTAAACTCCTTAAAAACCATTGAAATGTTTAAAATCTATTGAATTTTGTGCAACCCCTAGAAATCTTTTGCAATCTCGTACTTCGAAATTTTTAATATCTTTTAAAATTCCTTTGCAAATTTTTAAATCTTTGAAATCCTCCGAGACACCACAAAATCCCTTCACAACTTGGAAGTTCTTTTATATCTTTGATTCCTGTTCAAAATCCCTAACATTTTTTTTAAATCTCTTGCCATTTCTTGGAATCTTGTAAAATACCCTTAAATCTTTAAAGTCCTTGGAGATCCTATAAAGTCGCGTGTGTGTGGTAAAATTACTACAAATCCCTTGAAATACTCTCAAATCCCGTACATTATGTTGAAATTTGCAATAGTTATCTTTTGAAATTTCTTCAAAAATTTTTGAAACCTTGAAATCAAATGAAACTTCTTGAAATTTCTTAAAATCTCTTGAAATTCTCTAAAATCCCTTGGAATGTTTTGAAAATTTTTTAAACATTTTTAAATCTTCTAAACCATTGAAAATTTCAATTTTTGAGGTGACGAATATATTATTTCAGCCAATCTAGCGAAGAAGTTTGAAAATAAGTTTGAAGGTAAAGTGAAAAAATAGTTGCATCGTTAAAAAAATTGCGTCCATAGTGGCGTGAGTCCGAATTTTTCTTTGTAGTCACTGATTGAATTCAGTAAGGATTTTAACTGAAAATCAGTGAAATCTCACTGACTCTAATTTAGAGAGTAGTATGTATTCATAAAATGAACAAGTAATATCGAATAACAAAATCAAATTACTAAACATATTTTGAAACATAGAGGACGTTTAATAGAAAATAAATGGAAAAATATATGAAAAGGTTTAAAGAAGTGGGGTTGAGGGGCACCTAAAAATTTAATGCCTAGGGGCACATTTTTCCTTAAACCGTCACTGATTATAAGCCACGTGCTAAATTCAGTGTAAGGTTTTCGTGAGTAAGTGAAAAACGCGTCATTTTGGTGGACTGATAAGAGCTTGTTTGTTAAAAGTCATAAAACATTTCAACGTTAGCAACATGCCGTCAACTGCGTAAAAGGTAGCTGAAAAATAAGACCGAGATAATTCAGATATTTAAATCACGTGCTAGAGTCTAATAATGATGCAAATGAAATTGACTTGTCCTCAAAGGCTTCGGATTTGGCGCCTGTTTGAGTTTGCTTAAGAAACTCTTAATTTGAGGTATAAATAATACACTTTACAGATGTTATAAATCATGCACAAGTATCTGCAACTTATGACCTGCACATGTGCCAAAATTGTTTGTACTAGCGTATACTATTCAATTTTTATCATTTCAAATGCTATAATGTTTTGTCACGTAAATTGTCAGATACATGCCTTTAAAAGCATTATTATTTGCATCCATTAATTACGTAAGGCTTTTAAGGGAGAGCTGGGACAGCCAAATTTTACCTTCATGTTAAAGTTACATACACTAACAAGGAATGATTCTCAGGCATCCGCCTCCGATTTGCTTGGTTCTCAGATATGCTTTAGAGGACCAAAAAATAAGATATACGAGTTTTTTCATTTTGGACCGTTTTCATATTTAGAGGATGAAACTGCCACTGATAGTATTTTGCTGAAAACTCGAAAATTAGTAATTTATGCAATATTCTTCAATCTTGCTGTATAAAAGTATCATATACATTTATTTTATGTCATACATTGCTGAATGAATGATTCTCTCATTTAGGGTGTCCCTGGATGAAAAATGTGTTGAACAAAAATGTCAAAGGAAACGGATTACGAGTTATTGTTTATCACAGTTCTAGTAACTAAAAACCATGAAAATTAAAATCGTAGCTATTCCTTTTTTGAAAATATTTGTTCAAAAAAACCTCTTATATTTACGATTGACTACTTTTTTGAAAACACGGGGTAATTTGAAAATAAATTAATAGAAAGTTATTGTTTTTAAAGTATATTTGGTATCAAAGCAGAATAAATATTGCTTAGAGCAAGAAAGATATGAAAGTAATCCTTGATTTCATGTTTACAAGTGCGTGGAAGAAAACTTTACAACTGCTTTAAATATATTAGTTTGGTACTGCATGGTGTTTATTAAAAGATTGATTTTATAAAATTATTTTGGAATTTTTGGTGATCGAATTGGCTTTAGGGTCTAATAATTGAATACAATTTAAATTGCTTGAGACATTTCGGCACAAGATAGTGGCCCTCTTCAGTGAATTTTATTTCTGAAAAAAGTACAAGTAGGGGTGTTT
>JAUMHM010000048.1:12803994-12815549 GCA_032362435.1 Melikaiella ostensackeni
GCCTTTTTGGCTTGAAATTTTAACAATGTGGTTGATTTTATTTCTCTCTTGACTGAAAATTCAACTATTTTGATGAACATTCTTTTTTGGTTGAATATGACTGTTTTTGATTTAAAATTAAAGTGTTTTTTAGTCGAAATATCAACTATTACAGTTTTCGTTGAGAATTTATCTTTTTCCGTTAAAAATGATTTTTTTTTTCAATTAAAAATTCAACTACCCCATTTTGGTCTGAAAATTCATTCTTTCAGTTAAAAATTAATATATTTTGTTAAAAATTCATGTCTTTGCTTTCAAATTAAACGATCTTGTTGAAAATTCGTCTTTTTTGGTTGAGATTTTATCTATTACATTTTTCATTGAGAATTCATCTTTTTGGATTAAAATTTTATTATTTGGTTGAAAATCAACTTTTTTCTTGAAAACTCGTCTTTTTGGCTTGAAATTTTAAAAATCTGGTTGATTTTATTTCTCTCTTGACTAAAACTTCAACTATTCTAATGAAAATTCTTTTTTTTGGTTGAATATAACTGTTCTTGATTTAAAATTAAATTGTTTTCAGTTGAAATATTAACTATTACATTTGTTGTGGATTCATTTTTTTCCGTTAAAAATTAATTTTTTCAATTAAAAATTTAACTATCCTATTTTTGGTTGAAAATTCATCTTTTTTAGTTGAAAATTCATGTATTTTGTTTAAAATTTGTCTATTTTTGGTAAAAAAATCATGTTCTTGGTTGAAAATTCATCTCTTTGGTTTCGAATCCAACTGTTTTGTTGGCAATTCGTCTTTTTTGGTTATAATTTAAAATATTACATTTTTCATTGAGAATTTAATTTTTTTGTATAGAAATTTTATCATTTGATTGAAAATCAACTTTTTTGTTAAAAATTCGCCTTTTTGGCTTGAAACTTCAATAATCTGGTTGATTTTCTTTCTGTCTTGACTGCAAATTCAATTATTTTCTTGAAAATTTTTTTTTGGGTGAATGCAACTGATTTTGATTTAAGAAAAAATATTTTTTGATTGAAATATCAACTATTACATTTCTGGTTAAGAATTCATCTTCTTTCATTCAAAATTATTATTTTTTAAATTAAACAAATGCATGTATTTTGTTCAAAATTCCTATTTTTTGGTAAAAAATGATCTTGGCTGAAAATTCATCTCTGTGTTTTCAAATTTACTTATTCTTTGTTATTACCCATTTAAAAAAATATATAAATTCAAAACTAAAAAATTCTTTCTCCCCTAGGAAGTATTTGTTATTTATTAAAGAGCGAGCCCCACATTCTAAGAAACAAAAAAAAATTGTTGAAGAAATTATCAGGCTTGGAATTCGAAAATTTGTAATTTCATTACCATGAATGGTCTGAAATGGCCCCTAAACATTTTTTTTCCTAGAATGACATGCACAGGATTTCTTCTAAAATATAAGGGAAATTTTCTCCATAATGAATAAATTAAGAATATTTATACGGAGTGATAGAAAAAAATCTTGAATTTTGAAATACACGAAAAATACACATTTTTTTAGTTTAAAGATTCCTATAGTACTTTGAAGTAAATGAAAATAATAAAAGCAAGAGTCAAATTTTAAAGCTTTCTTTTCTTGTATTATTTTAATTCCATTATCATTTTTACATGTAATGTATATAATTTTACCCTAATCAATTGCATTTTTCAAGTTGAATAAAAAATTGATAACTTTTAAACCGAAAAAAAGACCAAAAGTGATTAATTTCTAGCCCAAAAAGGGACTAAAATCAACTAAGAGTGACTAATGTGCATTAATAATTTGGCTAATGTTCTTTTGAATTCAAAAGAATTCAATAAAATTCCAGGTGAATTTTAACGAATTCAGGGTAAATTCATAAGAATTCAGAGTGAATACAATAGAACAATTCAAGTTAAATTCAAGAGAATTCAAATGAATTAGAAAAAATACAAAAAGTTCCATTGATTTCAGTAAAAAGAAGAATTCAAGGGAATTCAGAAGACTTTGATGAAATTCAGAAAAATTTGAGTGAATTTAACCAAATTCAACAAATACAAAAATTTTCTATTGAACTGCGTTAAATGGGAGTGAGCAGAATTTAGCGCAAATCAAGAGAATGTAAGTGAATTGAAAAAAATTTAAGAAATGAGAAAAAAAACCAATGAATTGAATAAAATTCTGGTGTATTTAGAGAAATTTGAGGAAAGTGAGAAGAATTTAGCGAACCACATAAAAATTTAAGGTGAATTATAAAAAAATTTAAGAGAATTGAAAACAACTCAAGTAAATTGAAACAAATAAAAATATTAACAAAATTTATTAAGCTTGGAGTAAATTAAAAAAAATTCAAATGAATTGCAAAAAATCCAAAATATTCAATTGATTTCAGTAAAAGTAGAGTGAATTAAAAAAAATTAAGGGAATGCTACAAAATGTTTATAATCCAAAAAAATTCAATTGAATTAGGAGGTAGCGTTTGCAAAATTGAAAAATTCAAATTTTGATGGGGCACCCTACTTTTCATGGACCAAAAACAGAACATGAAAAGGGTCAAAAATCAAAAATAGACTAAAATGTTTATGAAGTTGGCAATTTTCAGAAATGTGTCATTTGAAAAATGGAATAATCTAAATAGATTAGTTATTAGTCATCTTATAAATTTCCTATATTTTTTTTAACGAAGATGGTCCTAGGAAGTGATTAATCTTCTAGAAGCATAGAAACACTTTTAAAGAGAAGAAAAATTAATTTCCACAGTTGAATATTTGTTTTTCTTTTATCACAAATTAATTTTTTAAACTGAAAATGTAACAATTCCATTTGAGATTCCTCATTTCAGTTGAAAATTCATCTTTATTAATCAAAAATTTTATTATTTGGTCGAAAATTTAATTATCTTGTTCAAAATTCAATAATTATGTTAGAAAGTCATTCTTTTTTGGATAAAACTTCAACTGTTTTTTTGAAAATTCGTCTTTTTTGCTTGAAAATTCAACAACCTGGTGGAAATTTGTTTTCTTTCTTAACTGGAAAATCTTTCCCTGTTGAAAATTCAACTTTTTTGTTGAAAATTCGTCCTCTTTATAAAAAAAATCGACTTGGTTGAAAGTTGAACTACTTCGTTAAAAATTTATTTTTTCAGTTGAAAGTTCATCATTGGATTTTAAAATTCACCTCTCTGGTTGAAAATTGAACCTCTACGCTGAAAATTCGTTTTTAATTTTACTAAAAATTAATATTTTTAATTGAAAATTTGATTATTCCCTTTTTGATTGAAAATTCAATTTTTTGAGTGGAAAAATCGTGTATTTTGTTGAAAATTCGTCGTTTTCTCTTTTTCTCACTTAAATGCGAACTGAATCAATAGAAAATAATAAGAAATTCCAACTATTTTTGGTTACAAAGTCTACAATCATATTTTTTGTTAAGAATTCATCCTTTTTTATTGAAAATCTCATTATTTGGTTGAAAGTTGAATTATTTTGTTAAAAATCATCCTTTTTGTTCAAAAGTTAATCTGTTATAGTTGAAAATTTAACTAATTTCTTGAGATTCAATGCATTTGGTTGAAAATTCGTCTTCTTTGGTAAAAAATTCTTCTCCTTTTGTTTTGAAAATTAATCTTTTTGGGTAAAAAGTCATCCGTTTTAGTTGAAGATTTAACTGTGTATTTTGTTGAAAATTCGTCCTCTTTGGTTGAATCCAGTTGCTTTGTATTTGAGTTTTTTTTTCATTGAATTATCAACTGTTACATTTTTCGCTGAAAATTCTTCTTTTTGGTTGAAGATTCATCTCTTCGGTTGAAAATTTAACTTTTTTAAAATGAAAAATTCGTTTTTTTTTGTTGAAAATTAATTTCTTCAAATGTAAATTTAATTATTCTATTTTTGGTTGGAAATATATCCTTTATAGTTTGAAGTTAAACTATTTAGTTAAAGATTCATATATTTTGTTGAAAATTCGTCTTTTTTGGTTGTAACTTGATCTTTTTTGTGATAAATTCATCTTTTTGATTGAAAAGTCTACTGTTCTCTTGAAAATTCAACAGTTTTGTAGAAAATTATTCTGTTTTGGTTGAGGACTTAATTATTTTGTTGAAAATTTATATTCTTTTGTTGACATATCAATTCCTACATTTTTCGTTGAGATTTCATATTTTTTTCGTAGGAAATTCATCATTTTAGTTGAAAACTCATCTTTTCAAATGAACATTTAACTATTTTGTTTTACTTTTACCATCAACTTGTATGTAAATTCCACATCTCAATTTTTGAAAAACAAAAATTGACTTTTTTCAAGAACAGCTCAGGCGATGATTTTAAATTTGGTCTGAAAACTTTTATGGGGTGCGAGGTAACTATAATCAACCAGAAAATCCCATATCACCTTTAAATTAAATTTGGTTAAGCCCCGTCAAGCCAAACTTTGATTGCTTTTCTCAATACATCAATAATATTTTCCCTGGAAAAAAATTTAAAAAACGCTCTATAAAGACTTTTTGCGTTAAATATTTACTGGCACAGTGTGTAAAACCCAGAATTTACTCGTCATAATCGGCTACACAAATATTCAATTTTGGTTTTTATCTCTGGGCCATATCTTTTCCTTCTCCTTGAACCAAATTAAAACTATTTCATAAATGATTATCAATCGGGAATTATTATTCGAAGTAAATATTATTAATTATTTATGACAAACATGGTAAAGAAATATTCCGAAAGACAGTTTTTTCGTGGACATTTTTTTTATAAACTGTTTCCGGAAGCAAGATAAAAATTGGACTTCTGATTGTTATAAACAAATACGCAACTTTAACGTTTTTTTTTCATAATCAGCAGCTTTTTCGCTCTAAGTATTATAACACTATTCTGTTGACATTGTGACAGATAAGTAAAGCAATAATCAACAAATAATATTATTGACATTGCAAACATTACACAAGATTTTCTACAAAAAAGATTTTTCGAAACCTAAGAGTATGTGTAAAAAAGTTTTATATGGACGGAGAAAGTCAGTTTTGTTGCTATAAATTGCGTATTTGTTTGTAACATTCAGGAGTTCAATTATTAGCTTAACATCTTGATGGTTTATCAATTCTAGCTCCATTTAAATAAGATTTAATAGAAAAAATAATTTTTTTTTACAAAAAACGTTTGATTGGGGTACTTGTTTATAATATCTGTTATTATAAATAAAAATTGCTAATTGTTGCTACATTTATTTGTTACCATATGAATATCGAGGATTTTTTGAAAAATAAGAGCAAAAAATCATTCACTTGTGTACAAAACTGTTACGGTTGCATATTTGTTTAATAATTTGGTCACGCAAATCATCAAATAAATTATTAGCCTAGTGGCTTGATCGAATATCATTGTTAGCATGCTTCCAAAATTCATTTTCGAAATAAATATATTTGATAGAAAACAAATTGTTTGCAACCAAAAAGCCATCTTTTGGGGAATACTATATTTATTATAAATAATTAAATGTATTCTCTGTCAACAATCTTTCGAGATTAATAATTATTCTTGAAACAGTTTTAACTTGGTTCAAAGAGAAAAAAAAGATGTGGTCTAAAGGTGAAAAAACCAAATATTGAACAGTTGAACACCACAGTGAAGTATTTTTTAAATAAAATTTAGTTATAATTTTCACGTTATTTGTCTATATAATATTATTGCATACAGAAAGAAATAAAAAAATTATGAATAGTAAATTCGGGGTTTTTACTCACTTGGCGTTTCCTCTCAATTTAATAAATTTATAGGGTATTTTTTGCGCTATCGACTTTCAAAGCGATCAAATTTTGTTAATTAAAAAATGTTCGAATGTCTATCTGTCTTGAAAACTTAGAAGCTTTCACATTTTCAAGTTCCAGAAATCAAAATTATGCGAAATTTAAGTCTCTAAAATTTTGAATTAATTTCAATTTAATTTGATCTTATTTATCTGAGCAGAAAAACGAGATTGAAAAAGTACGAATAAAGCTCTGAGAATCAGTTTAGGTTTGATGTGATAATGGTTAAACTTTCCTCGCAATTTCGCATGAAAAAATAAAAACTGATCAATCTTTGCATCATTTGATTTGATTGATTTAAGCGTGCAAATTTTCCACTCTTTGAGGCGATTTTATCAACGAATTTGTCATCATGAAACCAATTACGGAGATGGACACGGGCCAGACGCGTGTTAAGCATCTGAATTGTTTGTTTAAATTAAAAATACATTATTCGTACTTCCGCATATCAGTTTATCTTCGAAA
This sequence comes from Melikaiella ostensackeni, assembly GCA_032362435.1. Classification (NCBI taxonomy): domain Eukaryota; kingdom Metazoa; phylum Arthropoda; class Insecta; order Hymenoptera; family Cynipidae; genus Melikaiella; species Melikaiella ostensackeni. The sequence goes on from JAUMHM010000048.1 coordinate 12,810,259, forward strand.
TTCAGGGACATTTCCTAGGTGTTATTGCAATTTTCCTATCTAAAAAAAGTGGTGTAAAGATATGTCTCGAAAATCTCGCAATCATTGTTATTGACAACCTGACTGGCTTTTCATTACTCGAAGTGGTTTTATATCTTGAATTTGAAATTTTGAGAAACTACATCTACAAATAATCCCTTTTGATAAGAAAAATCATAGAAAACCTTGTGCGAATTGAGGAACATTTGTGCTTTTTAAATACGCCTGCGCGGTTGAATTAAAACTTTCAAATTATATAATAAATTATTGAATATATTGTACATGCTTTTTGTTAGTTCTTTTCGCTGGAAATTGGTATTTTCATAAACAATTTTAACATAAAGTCATAAAGTTTTAAAGAAGACGTAAATTTTCTAAAGGTCTTAGGTTGTGTTAATTTTTTTTCACCGGAAATTAGCATTTTTAAACAGAAATCAATGTCAGTATTTCAAATTTTCAACATTTTTAGGTTACGTTAGTATTCTTTACCGGAAAATGACATTTTTCAACAAGTCATTCGATTTTGAAGGTTCATAATTTTTGAAAAATTTTTGGTTACGCATTAGCGTTTTACACCAAAAATTGGTATATTAAAACAACAATCATTATTGTTCGGACATGATTTGAAATTTTTGAACAGTTTCAGGTTATATTAATGTTTTTCATAGGAAATTGATCACTTCGAACTAAAATCATTAGATTTCGAAGAAGATTTAGAATTCTCAACAATTTTCTGTTATGTTATGTTAGTGTTTTTTGGCGGAAATTATTGATCTTTTTAATAAAAAATTATTCGATTTCAAAGAATATTTACAGTTCTTCAACAAAATGAAATTGGGGTTTTAAACAAAAACCATTAGATCTAAATCAATGATTTTTGTTCAAAGGAATAAAATGTACAAGCTTTAGAACAATTTTGGATTGTGTTAGTGTTTTTCGTCGGAAATTGAAATTTTTATTAAAAAATCATTAGATTTCAAAGAAAGTCCATAATTTTTTTAACAATTTCAGATTACGTTGGCGTCTTACATCGGAAATTGGTATTTTAAAACAAAAATCATTATGATTTGAACAAAATTCAGGATCTTTTAACAATTTTGGATACGTTAGTGTTCTTCGTCAGAAATTTGTATATTTAATAAGAAATGATATATTTTGAAGAAGATTCACAGCTTTTTAACAATTTTAGGTTACGTTGGCGTTTTACAGCGAAAACCAGTATTTTTCGTGAAAATTCCTTAGATTTCATAAAAAATTGAAAATTTGACTATAATTGTGGATTAATCTAGCGGTTATCATCGGAAATATCGATATATATTTAGTAAAAGATATACAATTTTGAAACAATTTAAATTTATGTTAACATAAATTATTATTTATGTTATTCATTGTGGAAGTCGATTAGTATAAGCAAAAAGAATTAGGTGTAAAGGAGATTTACAATCTTAAACAATTTTTTCTTATGTTATGTTAGTGTTTCTCGTCAAAAATTGGTATTTTCAAGAGAGAAAATCATAAGATTTTTCAGATCATCATTCAGAGTCATTAAATTCACAAATTTGGTACAATTTTTGTTGCTGTTGAAGTTTTATACAGGAAATCGGAACTTTTAATAAAAAATCATTGGATTTCAAAGAATATTTACAATTTTGAAACAATTTAAGGTTCTGTTAACATAAATTGTTATTTATGTTATTCATTGATGAAGACGATTAGTATAAGCAAAAAGAATTAGGTTTAAAGAAGACTTACAATCTTAAACAATTTTTTTTTACGTCATGTTAGTGTTTTTCGTCAAAAATTGGTATTTTCAAAAAGAAGAATTGTAAGATTTTCGAGATTATCATTCAAAGTAATTAAAAATTAATTTAATTTTTTTTTTTTAATTAATTAATTTAATTTTAATCGAAAAAATTCAGTTTTAAAGAATATTTACAGAATTAAACAGTTTTCTGTTATTTTATGTTATTTTTTCTCTCCCAAAATTGCTATTGTTGATAAAAAATCATTAGATTTCAACAAATATTTACAATATTTGAAGAATAATAGGACATGTTGGCTTTTTTTTTTACCAAAAATCGGTTTTTTACACGAAAATCATTTGACTTCAAAAATCAAACTCACGTTTTTGAACAACTGGAGGTTTTGTTACCGTTTTTCGTCGGAAATTAGTATTTCTGAACAAAAATGCAACGGTTTATTGTTTATACAAAAATATTACATATTCATTCTGAAGTTGAGATAAGAAAGATCGCCGGGCAAAAGGGCCTGATTGCTAAATTTCTGAAACTTTTTTTATTGGCCTCAAGTAATTTTTTTAACCTAACTCATGTCCCTGTTGGAGATTATGGTCCGCTTCGATTCTATTATTATTAGTGAGAAGTATATATTATAAGTGAATCAAAATCCATGTTTGGTAATTAAAAAAAAAAGTAATTACTTGTTTTCGCCTGTTCATTTTATTATTCAAAAAAGCTCAGTAATAGCTCGAAAGTACTGTTTTGTTAAAAAAAATTAAAGGCGTTAAAATTAGACAGTTTTTTGTGTCTCCTGTAAAATTCGCGTTTTATCACTTACACCCTTTTGCCCGGCGACCCTTCTTATCAATTTTCATCAATTATCAAAAATATCCTTGCTTTTCTTGTCTATTAATTCAGATAATAGATACTGAGAAGTACAAAAATGTTGTATTAATATCAATTTTATATTTTAATTTAAAAATTAGGTGAGAAAAAGAAATAATAATAGCGCTAGTAGCGTGTGCATTTGTTTTCTAGTGAAATAAATGAGTCAGTGCAAAATAAAATGAAAAATAACGAAAGAATAAATAAACGAAACTAAAGGGAGCAAAAATTAATTTCATTCTTCTTCTTTGGAACAAAATATCATCTATACAGAATTAATTAAGGAGGAAACTTTTCACTTTCAGAGTCTTGACTCTCTTGAACCTGAAATACTTGTAGACTGTTAATGTCATGGTTCGCTCTACAATTAAGTCTTCTATTTAAAGTACAAACACAGCCTTTTGAGTTACTTTAAAATTCTTCAGCTTGTCTCAAACCACAAAAGCTGTTTACACTTTGCAAACAAAAATAAGAAAAAATCTTCCAAATTCTTCCAAAATTAGTATAAAAACAGAAAAAAGATTGCTTCAGAAATCGAGGAACAAAAATAAAACTAGAGTTTTCATTCTTATTGTTTCGACAGAAATGTACACAAGTCATTACTGTGTGTATATAATAATTTATAAATTTATAGGTTTCGTGAATGACATCGGAACTACTATTCATAAATTATAAAAAAACAATACCCGACTCTTCTGCAATTTGCATATCTTATTCTCGCTTATTTCCATAAAATTAATTCTACAAATTTTTATTGTTATGTTAAAAAAAATTGTTCTGTCCACAACTGGTTTGCGATTTTAATTAGAATTTTGTGTGAAAATGACAAATGGCTTTCCCGATATCTACATTTTTCGAAAAAATGAGAAAGAAGTTTCCTGTATAGTGAAACAATGAGGAAGGCAAACATTCGCACCTCGTGTGTATAAATGACTTCCTGATCGGATGATGCTGCCGCCATTCACCTTGGAAATTATTCCCACAAAGAATATGTCACTGCCGATCGAATCCGATCCGATAGAATCATTTCGCCTTAAATCGCGTTTTTCGCGCCCGATGCACCGATTTAATGCAGGTCGAGAATATGGGACAATGGCAGGAAATACGGCTAGGCGAGAGCCCCGAACTGAGCCTTAATTAGAAATGTAACCAAAGGTAAGAACTTTAATTGCGCCATAACGTTCGCCAGCTTCGGCCAAATCAGACGATATACCTAAAGATATAGTTACGAGCTAGTCGGTGCGGTGGCCGCAGACAGTAAAGTTCTTCCTACCTTAAACTTTAAGCATCGTTGTACAAACATACCTATCTATACTTCTAATTCTGTACTTGATTCGATCTCATCACCCCAATCAGCACGCGTCGAAAACTGTCGTGAGCTTCTAATGAAATTTCAAATACACAACACATCGACCAAGAATTTATTAGATATATACAAGAATTTATAAGAAGTATCGAAGTTATAACGTCTGTATTGATTAACAATATTGAAGGTATAAGACAAGTAAGAGTGAAACTTGAGTAAGTGGATTTTTTGAAATGGTGCTTAAGTGTGCGACGAAAATCTGTCGTGAGCTTCTAATGAAATTTCAAATAGACAACAAATTGACCAAAAATTTATTACATATATACAAGTATTTATAAAAAGTATACAAGCTCTAACGTCTGTATTAATTAAAAATATTGAAGAAATAAGACAAGAGAGAGTGAAAATTGAGTAAGTGGATTTTTCAAAATAATACACAAGTGTCCGTCATTTGAACATTTATTATACATGTATTTAAACGAAGTATACAAATTATGGTAATACTTCCGTATCGCGGCTTTTTCGAAAAATGGGTGGGGGAGGGGATTTTTGAAAAGTACAAAAATACAAAATACATAAAATACAAAATAGGCAACAATGTGACCCCTTTCCAGCTCTAAACACGGGTTTAGAGTTGGAAAGGGGTCACATTGAAAAGTGATAAAAAAAGCCTCTCCTCATTTTTTCTAAGTTTTTCACAAATAGCCCATTTTGGGCCATTTTAAAAAATCCCCCCCCCCATTTTTCGAAAAAGCCGCGATATAGAAGTATTACCAAAATTATAACGTCTGTATTAATTAAAAATATAGAAAAAATAAGACACGAACGAGCGAAAATTGAGTAAGTGGATTTTTCGAAATGATGCTTGAGTGTCCGTCGAAAGTCGAAAGTGTCCGTCGCGAGCTTCTAATAAAATTTCACATATACAACACAACAACAAAAATTTATTAGATATATGCAAGTATTTATATAAAATATCAAAGTTATAATATCTGTATTGATTAACAATAATGAAGGAATGAGACAAGCAAGAGTGAAAGTTAAGTAAGTGGATTTTTTGAAATGGTGCTTAAGTGTGCGACGAAAATCTGTCGTGAGCTTCTAATGAAATTTCAAATACACAACAAATCAACCAAAAATTTATTACATATATACAAGTATTTATAAAAAGTATACAAACTATAACGTCTGTATTAATTAAAAATATTGAAGAAATGAGACAAGAGAGAGTGAAAATTGAGTAAGTGGATTTTTCAAAATAATACTCAAGTGTCCGTCATTTGAACATTTATTATACATGTATTTAAACGAAGTATACAAATTATGGTAATACTTCCGTATCG
>JAUMHM010000048.1:12815649-12842427 GCA_032362435.1 Melikaiella ostensackeni
TGAGATTGATCTAAAACCTTTTCCTTCTCCTCCAAAACATTCCGTACCCAAATTTTCCATACGATTTCCTTCATCCCGAGTAGTGGAACGAGACCAAAACCGAACGAGTTACGCTTACCCCGAAAGGGATTTGGCTTAATGGTATAATAATAAAAAAAATAGAAAAAAGTATGAATATAAAAAATATGTGTTTCAACAAGATCTACAACTTTTGTGAACAACATTTTTGCCCAAAATCAGCATTTTTCGATATTTGAAAAAAACTAATTTTTGAAAAAAGTCAAAATTGTTAATGACTAAATTTATATTGATCTGCACCAAAAATCCCTTAAATGCATTAAACTAGGGTCTAAAAGTAACACCTAGGCCGAATATCAAGTCAATATTCTTGGGTGACCTTCTCGGAAGTATACCCTTTATTTCTTAATATAAAAGTTGTGAAAAACTATTTGATTCAGGATTTGAAAATAAAGTTGATGAATAAACATGTTTCACCTTTAAGTATAACATAATTGAGTTTTTTATTTTCATTTTTTAAGCCTTACAATCATTATCAACCATATGAATATCTAGATTATCAACAAAATTGGAAAAATTGAGCACAAAATTTTCAAAGTCAGTTGAATCATGGATCATCCTCGTTTATTACTCCAAAACAAACTGAAACACAGATCATTAAATTTATTACAATTACAAGCAGTTTTTTTCTGATTCCAAGCCAATAACGGGAAATAACGAGATTGTGTATGCAGACAAGAGTCCCATTTCTAGTAGGAATCCAAGAGATGGGCTTTTGTCAATTCACGCTGTACTAAAACCACCGTCAGAAAAATACAATTAGGTATGATAAGAAACGTTCTAACTTTTTTTATTTAAATAGTTATATCTGCAACATAGGTAAATTACGTAAGCAACACATTTGTTTCTATTTGCCATATTATGTGTATTGACATGTGTTAGGATTTATTGACATACGTGCAAAACGACACAAATGGGAAAGAAGTCCTTACAGCGTACAGAGTAAATTATAACACACTAACCAAAAAGGCGCGCCGTTCTTTAGTTCACGTGTTGATTCAGCGAGAGAAAGACGAGTTTCGAAAGACATTAAGCCTGGAGAAACAGTTGATTCCTGGGAGTACGTACAATTTACAAAATACCATCAATTAATTCTTTTAAATTTTCTAAAATGTACATTTTTTGAAATTGAAACCCAAAATACTGTTAATCGAACAAGTGTCCTTTTAACCGCTATTCTTACAGACAACTCTTAATCTCAAATTTTTATTGATTTTGTGCAGTATTCCAAGTGAACGTTGGAAACATCTTTCATCGGAAATCAAACATCATTTTGTAGGCGAATCTGCTGCTACATAGTTCATACTGTTCTGTATTGAAAATGGAGTACGAATACAAAAAAATGGAAAATTAATCGACCATTTTAATTATGTAAAGCGTTTTTTGCGACAGAAAAAGGTTCTCATTAACACTAAGCGAAACAAAATGCAAGAGGGAACACAGATCCCTTTAAACGACTTTAGTAGGCAAAATTCTTTTATTCGCACTGCTTCATGTTTCCATTCATGTAAAATAGTGCTATTCAAAATTATGTACTTGTTCAAAAATGTTATGTTTTTAACTTGAGACGTACAGAAGGAAAAATTGAAGTTTCTTCAAAATCATTCTGAACCTTTCTCAGAAGTTGGAGAGGCCTTTAAAAGTACACGAGATGTTCGGAAGAGCCTTTTACATGTTGAGAAGGTATCTGTTTTAGAGTACATGTGCAACGTAAAAGCACTTAGACTTGATCAACCCGGACAAATTCTGGTAAATATATGAATATTAATAAAATTTTTAAAATTTATTATGTAAAATTTACATAACATGGTTGTGAATCCCTAATTCTGTAATATATTGTAGATGGATCATGATTTTCAATCCATGCACCGAAATTCAGATGAAAACGTCGGTAAAAACACTGACGAAGGTAAAAGCTAAAGCTGCTGGAAAATTGGCCTGAGATTAGGCAATATCTGATTGGTCAGTTGCAAAGCGTCAAAAGGGTACCAGCCGACGATGCAGCCCTCATTCGCCTGCTGCCAGGGTTATCTTGTAGTACGTAATTTATTATACATATCATTATTAGAAGAAAAACTGTGGAAGATGAATTACTATTATTTTTATAGGTCTGATTATTTTGCGCATTTTATTGTTCATTGATTTTAACAGCAGTATTGTGAATTTTTTAGATTTAGAGCAACAAGATATTCTTCTATTTTATTTATTACATTACATTTGCCCAACCGAGAGAAACAAGAGAAAAAGGAAAGGTGAAGCCAATGAAATTTCCAACGAACTAAAATTGACTAATAAAGAAAAGAGAAGTACTTATCTCCTGCATGTGGAAGTGAGTTTTCGATACTTACTTTCGTTAATTAACAAAAACACTGAAACAGGTATAGAATTTGTTGCAAATTTCGACATTCATTCTTGCTTTTTTCAGGACGCGAGTGGGTTGGATAAAACTTTGAACAAACTGCGAGATTCATTAAGAGCCGAACACTAAACTTCAACCCCTGACGATTATCATTGGTTCGCTGCTGGACGTTGAGGCTTACTACGTGGCTGTTGATGATATTAAATACTCTACAAATTCCATTCTTAGTGCTGTTGATTTGAATTTCAAAGCATTTTACGTTTTCGACTGCGAGTATCCGCCAGATTCGCTAACGTGTGGCAGTTTATACAGCGAGCTTTGGATGAAATCGGATATCCTGGGGAAAGAATTAGCATGCAAAATAGAATCCTTGAGGTTGCGGTCGAAGCAATTTTACAATAGGTAGATCATTCTTCTTTATTTAATTCCTATATCAGACATAGAAAGGTTAAGCACACTGAAAGTTCTAATATTGATACAATTCTTAAAAATATCACGCGAGAAGAATTAGAAGCAACTCACGATGTAACGAAGACTAACAATAAGACATTACAATCGTCATCAATTGACCATTTGTTACTGCAATTAAACTATGATGATGATAACTCAGATTTCGAAGAAGATGTTTTTCCAAAACCCATATCTGACACAAAGTATAAACTTGAACAGTTAAAAAATGCTTTTTCTAAATCTTCATATGACACTGAGTGTGAGTCTGAAGAATTGGAAAATCTTTTTTCTTCAACCTTCATCTGACAATGAGTGCAAGCCTGATCAGTTGAAAAATGTTTATATGTTAAACGGCATTGACAAGGGAGAAGTACAATTTGTTGCAAAACTTTACAGATATACTGATGTGTCAAGAGCACGGGTTGATGAAATCATTAAAGATACCTCTGAATTATTGAAATCGACACTCACTACAGTAAAGGACGAAATTAAAAGTCTTATCAGTACTTCACGAATTTTGTCTTTGGACTTAGATAAAATTATGGAGAAATTTTTTAATCCATTTCAAAATATGAAAACTGAAGCACAACGGTTTTATTTGTTCAAAAGCAGTAAGACTTTCATAATGCCCGAAAAATTTGTTTTAGGTGAAAAGACAAAAATCGTTGAAAAAGACGGTGTTAAAATTATACAAAATGTACCGGTCGTGGCCCAGTTCATACCAATAAAATTTGTCTCAAAACGTTTTTTTGATTTACCGGGGGTTTTAGAGAGACCAACTGAAGGGTTCCGTGCAATAACCGGTTATAAAATTGTAGCGCTCAGTTTTTTTTGGCCGCTGAGAGCTTTCAAAAAATGTTTCGAATTTCAATTTTCAAAGCGTATATTTGAATAGGAAATTCAATTGTGCATCTTTTTTTCCTTATGAAAAAAGTTGAAACACTTTTAGTTTTCGGAATAAATAGAAAAAAACTATTTTTTTGCCAAACCAAAATTCAATTTCTTTTTTGACTTCATCTCGTGCTTATTCACTGAATTTTGGGAATTTCGTGATAAAATTCATCAGGATTACGCTTTGCACTATTCTTGGAGTCACTGTCCTGGTTAAAAGTTGAAATAATGACATAAAAAAAGTCAATATTTTTTTTGCATTACGCCATAAAAATTGAACATTGATACTTTCCAGCGCTTGGGGAGTCGAGCGAATTTTGAGCAAGAAAAAAATTTCAGCGGAAAAGTTGTTCAAAAAGGAATAAAGAAGTTTTCTGGAGAATATTACTTCGATTGATTTAACGATTAAAAAACCATGATTATTTTTCTTCGAGTGCGGTCGGTGCTCGCGCGTAGACAAAAGCGCCTGCGCTCGGATGATCGAGTGCGACCGGCAGCTCGTTGAAAGTACACACTGAAAATGAAATAAGTACTAAAAAAAATGTTTTCTTATCGATATATTGTATTTTACTTTTTAATCTCATTGAAAAATGGTGATAGAAATTCTTTAAGAAAAAAAATTATTAAGGGAAGCTACACTTCTTAAAGCCAGTCTTTCATAGTGCATTCTGTTTTGTTTCCAAAAAGAAATGTAAGCAAAGCTGTGTTTGTGAGGCCCTCAAAAAAATACTACAATGTACAAAATGTAAAGAGAGTGGTCATTTCTACATCGTTCTTTGAATTGTGAACATTTAAAAAAATTGTAGAGCTTATTAAAAGTGTCAAAAAATTGTTTTTCGAGCTAAACGTACGAAAAAGCAGCGATTTTTTCTATTTTCGAAATGGATAATATACCAAAGCCAACCCATGTCAGAAAAATATTAAGGGACGAAAATTTGTGGACACGAAATGTGCGCGAAACCTGTAGTAATAGGGTACATAAATTTATATTTGATAATTAATACAAATAAGAAAATGACAAATCAATCGATGATAATGTTCTTTCATCTGATGAGGATTAAAGTACATTTATCTATTTCAGAATGTATATAGAACAGAATATACTGATATGTATATAATGTATATAGACTAGAATACATTGATAAGAAAACATTATTTTTTAGTACTTATTTAATTTTCATTGTGTACTTTCAATGAGCGTCGGTCGCACTCGATTATCTGAGCGCAGGCGCTCTTGCCTACGCGCGAGCACCGACCGTACTCGAAGTAAAACAATCATAGTTTTTGAAACGTTGAATCAATCGAAGTAAAATTTTTCAGAAAACTTCTTTATTCCTTATTGAACAACTTTGCCGCTGGAACTTTTTTCTTGCTCAAAATTCGCTCAACTCCCCAAGCGCTGGAAAGTATCAATGTCCAATTTTTATAACGTAATGAAAAAAAGTTATTAACTTTTTTTGATGTAAATATTTCAACTTTTGACCTGCACAGTTATTCTAAGAATAGTGCAAAGCGTAATCTCTGTTAATTTTATTACGAAATTCCCAAAATTGAGTGATTGAACAAGAGTTGAAGTTTCGGAAACTAAAAGAGCTACAACTTTTTTATGATGGGAAAAAGATGCGCAATTAAATTTTCTATTCAAATATATGCATATAAAATGAAGATTTGAAACATTTTTCAAAAGCTCTCAGAGGCCAACAAAACCGAGCGCTAGAATTCTATAACCGGTTATTGCACGGAACCCCTCAATTAGGACCATACAAACGTTCCTTCGTGCCGTTTGTATCATTTCCCAAAATTTCAACTCGATATCTTATTTCATGTGGATATAAGTTGTTCCAAACAAAAAATTCTGACGTTGCTCCAGTTTTAATTTCTTCGAGAAATTTTTTTTCCAAATTTCCACCCAAATGATGTATGCAAACGTAGCTTACTGTTTTCTTTCATATCTTCCGAAGTTTCAGAGCGATATTTCATTTGCAGAAAAGAGTAAATTGTACCAAAAATAAAAATATAAAATCGAGCATTAGTTTGGTCACGTGACTCCTCTTAGACATGCCCTTAAGAGTGCGTCGAAAATCTGCCACGAGCTTCTAATTTGGAAACTGTCTACCCGGCTAACGCGAGTAGTGAAAATCACTAATGACTTTGTAACACTATAACTCGGTCGGAAATAAAAGAAGATATATTTTTTTTTAACATTAAGAAATCTTATGAAATTCCACGTTGAGTGACCTCTGGGAGAGAAATTTTTTACTTTTTGAAGGGGATATATCACGAGTGAAGTTTTTCTTTTAATTCATGAATTTCTCGAATAATTTACCTCGACTTCAACTTGTGTCATGGCCCAAGGCTGTGTAGTGAAAGTTTGAAATTTACAGGACGCAATCTCAGAAATTTCATCTTTAGTTTAAGCCAACAAAATTTGAAAAATCTCTACAGATTCCCGAGATATGACTAAAAATGTCAACCTATCTGCGTCGAGTTTCAGTCGGCGATTACTGCTGTCGGCCGCATGAGCGGTGATTGCCAAGAATTTATCGGATTTTGTACCTCAACTTCAAATAGTCCTGTGACTTGAGAAAATCGTGGCAAAAACCTAAAATTTACAGGACGCAATTTCGGAAATCTGAACTTCAATTTAAGCAAATAAAACTTTAAAAATCTTCACGGGTTCTTGAGATATGACTAGAAATGTCCAAGCATGTCTGCGTCGAGTTTCAGTCGCCGATCACCGCTGCCAGCCGCAAGAGCGGTAATCGCCAAGAATTTATCGGATTTTGTACCTCAACTTCAACAGGTCTTCTTGACTTAAAAAAAATTGTGGCAAAAACCTAAAATTTACAGGACGCAATTTCGGAAACCTTAACTTTAATTTAAGCAAACAAAACTTCAAAAATATTGTACGGTTCTTGAGATATGACTAGAAATGTCCAAGCATGTCTGCGTCGAGTTTCAGTCGTCGATAACCGCCGTCGGCCGCATGAGCGGTGATCGCCAAGAATTTATCGGATTTTGTACCTCAACTTCAACTGGTCCTATGACTTAGGAAAATTGTGGCAAAAATCTAAAATTTACAAGACGCAATTTTGGAAATCTTAATTTTAATTTAAGCAAATAAAACTTTAAAAATCTTCAAGGGTTCTTGAGATATGACTAGAAATGTCCAAGCATGTCTGCGTCGAGTTTCATTTGGCGATCGTCGCTGTCGGCCATCATTAAAGATTACATTTTGAAGATTGCGTTCTGTAAATTTCAAATTTCTGCTCCAACTGTGCTAGGCTATGACACAAGTTTAAGTTGAAGTGAAAAATTCAAGAAATTCTAGAATTAAAAAAAAAACTTCTCACGTGATGTATCGTCTTCAAAAAGGCAAGAATTTCTCTTCTAGGGGTCATTTGACGTGGAATTTCATAAGCTTTTTTTTTCAAGTATTGCTTTATTTCCGACCGAGTTATCGTACTAGGAAATTCATTTTTTTCGAAAATGTTTACAAGGACATGAAGGAACGAATATAGGGTTTATGTTTAGAAAAGTACTAAATAATGCAATTAGGACTAAAGTGCCGAGCAACATAAAAACACGTCTTCTTTGAGAAGCACTTTTATCGGGCAAAAGTACTAGAAAAGTCCCTCTTGTTGAATTTTTCACGAAAACAAATTTCAAGACATGAACTTGCACTTATCGTATTTTAAATTTGTTTAAATAAGCTTCTGCAAAATCGGGCACTGTCAAAAAATAATTCATTGAATTTGAGTTGAAATTTCTGCAATCAAATTTTTTCAAATTAGGAATATGAAAATTGTAACACTTTTGAACAAAATTGAATCAAAATCATATTAAAAAGTTTTTTACCTCAAAAATATTTATCTTTCATAAAAATATATTTTCAGAAAAAGATCGCTGGATTCGAATTGAGTATTAAAATGTATTTATTACCAAAAGCCTAAAAATCACAATACCTGTTTTTTTAAAGCTAAAATACAGAATCTATGTTTGTACTTTATTACTTTGTTCCTATATTGGAAAGCGTTATTATTTTATAATGTATAGGAATTTTTATGAGTTCATCACAAAATGTAACACAGCACTGCGCCCACTGAAACAAAAGAATATTTAGAAATAAAATAAATAGTAGATTCTATGAATGGAATTTGTAAATCGTAGATAAAAGATAGTAATGATGACTCACAAAGCAATTGACCTGCCACTGACAGAATCACAGGAACGCAATAATCGTCGATAAAATGACTAAAAATGAGATTACCAACAAAGCCTCCTATTCTTCCAGTAAGTACCGCCACCGTCACTGCAAAAACCCTGAAAAAACAAATATCATTCACACGAGTCATTTCTTAAAAGAAAATTGACTCATTGTCATTTCTCAAGTCTCGGTATTGAAAATAAACAAATAAAATTGAATCTAGATCACTCGGTATTTCGTCTCTTGATTAAAATGATTATTGAAAGTGATTCTGATAACTTAAATATTTTGCCCAGGGGCGCAGATTACTTTTCAAGAAAAAGCACAAACAATTAGTTATACTAATATTTCAAAAAGTAACAAACCTGCTAAAAAAAGGAGAGAAAGGGATATAAAATTTCGTAGAGTCGACCAAGAACCGAGCCTCAACGAAACGGAAGCAAAGTCTATGGCTTTATGTCTCTGTTTAGTAAATTTGAAAAAAAATTGTAAAAACATAAGCTCAAATAAAGTCATCTTATGCAATGACTTTGTATGAATTTATGTTTCAATTTTTTTTTTCAAATCTCTCTTTTTTCCTTTGTTATTTAATTGTCTCTAATGAGCCTATCACGCTAATTTTTGGAAACATACTTTTTTCGTTTGAAGGTTTTTTGTGCAATTTCAGTTGTATAATATGACATTGCTTGAGTTTATGCTTAAATTTTTTTTTTCAAATAAAATTCCGAGCCAGAATGAACGGAAATTAAAAGAAGGGACAGAAAATATAGAAAATTGAGATAATTAAATAGCTCGTTTTCTTCCTCGCTGCCGTATCTGTTTTGTCCAATTTTCACCTATTTTATCCTATTCCATCAAACAACTTCTTTTGCAGATATATTAATCATTTCTGTTCAATTTTCTCACTTTTTCTTGAATTCTATCCATTCCTATTCTGTAGCACCTTTTTTTGCTCAATTCTGCCCGACTTCTGTTAGTATTCTATCGTTTTCTATTCCATTGTATAATTTTTATCGTATTCTGTTTTCCAACAATTACATATTATCATATTCGCCTTAGCATATAAAAGAGGAAAGAGATGATAAGAATGACAAGAAACAGCATTGTTTCTTTCTTTGCCTTACGTAATTATTAAAGTCTCCCTTATCAAATCAGAAGAGTTAACCAATTTCCTTAAATAAAAATTTCACGGAAAGACTGAAGTGATTAAGAATTTCGATCGTTGCTAACTAGATTGTATTGTTAAACTTTATTATCAATTAAAAGAAAAAAAAATTCCTGTGAAGTAAATATACCTGGCTATTTATATATCTATGATAACTTATCAAGGCTGACGAATTGACTATACTTGAAGATAATGTAAAATTGATTCTATATTGCATCATTTAGAAAGTCACGTTTTCATTCATTTACATAAACAAAAGAACGTTTGCCAGAAAAGTAGTTTGAACTGATGACTCACGGCTGTCAGATTTTATTATTTCCGCCTTATCATTGTCATGAATCCAGTTTTTATGTACGTACCTGAAATTTGTGGGAAAGATTACCACTAGACAGCAGTATATTATACTTATTCCGATCGAAGTTGCTGATTCGAATATACACGATAAAATCATGTTTTGAAGAGAAGATTTCACGAAAAATAACCCTAATGTGGCAAGACAGCCAATAATTGAGGCAGGAACTGAAACCAAATTATTAAAATAACTATAAGTTGTATAAAATTAGAAATAATAAAAAATGAATTATAATTTTTTAAATAAATACCTAGGAAAACTCTGAATCCTACTTTATCAACTAATAGAGGTAATAAAATGGCAGGTGGAACGCATGCAGCAGAAAGCCAGAGAGTATTCACATAGACACTATTGTGGATCGTTCGATCGCATTCAATTGGGTCATTACTTAGGCTCTGAGGAAAGGAAGAGAAAATTCAATAAAAATTGATACAAGATTTTCATTAAATTTATTAACGGCGATTAATAATAATAATAATCTTCAAATTCATTCATTCACTTTGTCCACATTGAAGATCCTATGTTTCCGCTCGCTTTTCGCGTACTTTTTGTCTCACGACTTTTTCTATCATGTCAATGTGACAATTTATTAGTACACTCAACTATCGATTTAAGTCGTTCTTGGAATATACGCCGGCTCGCATTTGTTGATGAGGAGGTCCGAGGGGCAGGGAAAGAGGCGCGGCGAGCTCGGCGCAATTGCGCAGTACCGTAGCCACAAAGCGAGTAGTGCCCTAAGCGGATAATTTCGTCAGTTCGCTTCAGTTTGCTTCCAGTGTTTCGGTTATGCGTTAAAAAAATGTTGAAGAAAAACAAGAGGAAGCGTTTAACGTTTGAAGAGCAATGCGAGCTTGTGGACAATGTGAAATCAGATGCCTCAATTCAGTCTGTTTTACAGAAATTTCAGTTAAGGAATAAGGTTAAAAGTTATGAATATTGAAAGAAAAAATAGTCAAAAACAAGTGGTAATACGGTTTTGGATCCTGCCGTGTTAGAATGGCTTAAGCAAGTGAGCGTCCAATATCCGGGTCGATCATTAGAGAGAAAGCCCTCATCTTGATCGAAAAGCTGAATGGTCCTCAAACGTTTAAAGGGAGTGAGTAGACTAACAAATATTTTAACATATAACAGCAAAATTTGTTCCTCATTTCAGCTAAATATTTAGTTTACCCTTGTCTCAGACAAATTGAGTGCATATCATTCATCACTTAGCACAGGTTTTTTTTAGGTTATGTTTGGGCTTTTAAACATTTTTCAAAGATAACGTTTTTTAAGATCCATGCGCTGTTTAAAACGCTAAGAAATTAATTTTTTTGTTTATTATAAATAATGGCTTTTCAACTTATAGAATTATCCATTTGACCAAATATCATACTTATAATTTCTGAATTATTATAATATTTATAATTTATCATTCTAGTAAAGTTTATTTTTCATTCACAAAATAGTGATTTAATTATTTTTAATTTTGCTCAGAATAAATTAATTTTGGTCTGATAGATAAATCTTTAAGTTAAAAAGCCATTATTCATAATGAACAAAAAAATATTTTTCACATTTTAAACAGCGCGCGAGAAGCATCCAATCAGCCGCCACGCGTGACGCATGCGCAGTACCGCGTGGAGCCCGCGTTGGGAGCACTGGTTCATATGGGCCTGACTGTTCACATCATAGACATTCTTGGAACGGAGTCACGGCCATCGAGGCGATACCCGAAACTAGACATAAATCCAGAGTTGAATGTATGTGGGTGAAAATCGAGAAGTTGGAATCATTCAATATAAAATTTCTCTAAAAAAATTTATTTCGGAATTACATAAAACCTTTTATTTCTCTTCATAGTCACAATAGGAGTTGAAATAATAATAAGCAAGATGAAGAAGTAGGTTCTTATATAAAATATCAATTTTTAAAAACTTAATGACAAAAATTTTATTGAAGTCATTTCAAATGATTCTTTTTGTCAAAATAATAATTAGATCTGCTTTTAGAGCCTTCATATAAGTGAATTCAGATTGATTTTTGTTTTTATTTACAATTCAATTAATAAAGCAGGTAACTTTAATGTTATTCAAAATTATTTCAAATTTAAAAAAAAGGCATATTAATTATCTTCCTTCCTTCTTTCTCACAACTAACTTCACTTAATAAAAATAATTTTTGTGTTACCGGATGACATGGTGACCCAAGAAAATTTTACCACTTTAAAGTATATTTTTACGTGGGGATAACATACCCAAAATATATGCTTCTTCTAATAATAAAAACGTGTTACCATATTACATCGAATTGTTGTAGGTTCTTTCTCGAGCTCCTAAATCGGTTGTTTTAATCAAATAAAGATACTTTTTGTTCAATTAATTTTTCACATCTTGAATTATATCCAATAATCTCCAATTGTCAATCAATGTAAACGCGTTGAAATGGTGTACGAAAAATGCACAAAATCTGTGGACGTACTCTAAAGACGCGCCATTTACAAGCGTAATTTACATAATTTCACTTTCAGCGCGTTGGGACAAAAAAGCAAAGATATTCGTATTCGTTTGTTTGTAAATCGGACTACTTGAACGAACACTTTTATAATGAATTGATACTTCTTTTTGTTCTTTTTGAAATATTGGGCAATTTTATTTCTTTACTTTAGGCAAATATGGAAAACTTTCAAATTTTTACCAGACCCCAAGCTTTAAAATGTTCTTAAAATTTTTCTGTTGCTCCTAGGATGCTGAGAATTTTATATTTTATATGAAAATAACTATGATGAAGTCAGTAAAATTTGCATCGACGTAAGAGAGTCAATTTTGAATGTGCTGTAGTGAATTTCAGGCGAACATAGGAATTTTTCAAATTTTATCTCTGACACAAGATTTAAAATTTTCTAAAAAATTTTCTGTTATTCCTAGGATGCTTTAAGTTTCATATTTTTTATGAAAATAACTATGATGAAGTTAGAAAAATTTACATCGATGCAATAAAGTCAATTTTGAATGTGCTGTGGTGAATTTTTGGCAAACATTGGAAATTTTCAAATTTTATCTCTGACACAAGATTTAAAATTTTCTGAAAAATTCTCTGTTATTCCTAGGATGCCTCAAGTTTTATATTTTCTATGAAAATAACTATGATGGAGTTAGAAAAATTTACATCAATGCAGTAAAGTCAATTTTGAATGTGCTGTAGTGAATTTTTGGCAAACATTGGAAATTTTCAAATTTTATCTCTGACACAAGATTTAAAATTTTTAAAAAAATTCTCTGTTATTCCTAGGATGCTGCAAGTCTTATATTTTCTATGAAAATAACTATAATGAAGTTATAAAAATTCACATCGTGTAATAAAAATACTTTTGAATGAGCTGTGGTGAACTTTAGGCAAACATGAGAAACTTTCAAAATTTCTCTCTGGCCTGTAAAGCATAAAAATTGAATAATTGCCATTTTAGATCTTCAAAATTGAATTATTCCAAATAAAGCATTCAAAATTTCATCATTTTTTTCACATTATATATTGAAAAGTCTTCAATTGCAAATATTCAAAATTGAAGAATATTCCATTGTAAATCTTTAGAATTGAACTACATATTTCAAAAAAACGTTCAGAATTGCATCGTTTTGAAATGTAAACATTCAAAATGAATGAATCTTGAATTGTCATTTTTAAAAATTCAAGAATTTCCACTTATAACTCTTTAAAATTATAGAATTTTGAACTGTAAATCTTTGAAATTGAATTAATGAAAAGAAAAATCAAAATTACATCATTTAATATTGTACAATAATTTTTAATTGATAGCCTTAATGATTCAACAATTTTAAATTGAAATGCTCCTGAATCGATAATAGTTTCAAATTCAAATATCAAAAATGCCAGGAAAATTTCACTATTAAATCTTTCAAAATTGCAAAATTCATATTGAAAGTCTTGATAGTCAGTTTTGAATTCAATAATTTCGGATTTAAATATTCTAAATTGTTTAGTTTCAATTTTGAACGTACAAAAGTGCCTGGTTTTTTAAATTATTCGAAATCGTAGAATTGACTGAAAAATTGAAAGACTTGATAGATGCACAATTTTCAGTTTGAAGAATAAGTAATTAAACAATTTCGAATTGAATTTTTCCAGAATAAATTCAAAAGAATGGAAAATTCAGAAAATAATTTGTCAAATTCATGCCTTAAAAAGTTGAAATTAATAAAGAAAAATCCTTCAAAAAGAGTGAAATAAATGTAATATTAGAAATGACACATTTTGATCTTCTTTCTAATGAAATTGTCCAATTTTCAAAATTTTAGTCTGAAATTTTTCAATTTTGAGAGCTTCTGATGGAAAAATTTTCAATTTCAAATACTTTCAATTTCAAATAATTCAATTTGAAACGCTTTTATGAAGAAATAATACAAGTTCAGATCCTTTTCATTTGACTCGAAAGATTGTCCTTTTTTGCAAATTTCATTTCATCTAAAATTGTTTGATTTGGAACGTTTTCAATTTAAAATCGTTCAATGTATTTGTTTTTAATTTCAAATACTCTCAATTCGAAACCATAAATTGTTCAAGAAATTCCTTAAACTCTTAATAGTCAAAAACTATTTCAATAATATATGTCAATTTTTTAACATGAAGGAAGTTAAAAGAAAAAACCCATGTTTTCTTTTCAGACAAAAAAAGAATAAAGAACCCTAAGTACGAAAAAAGGCTCAATTCATTGTTGATCCGCACTTCAGAAGGTCAATTGTTTGTTTTTTTCTAAAGTGCTTATAATTAATGAAAAGATTATAAAAAGCCCTGTTGGACCTGTAGAGGGAAGAAAAATTAATTACAGCGCCGGCTTTAGTAAAATGACGACCCTAGGCCATTATACTCCTCCCCCCCATTCTTCACAATTCTATTAAAAAACTAAATTATATTGTTTACTCAAAGAAAATGAATACAGAAATTATTGAATTTGTTAAATCAAATTACACTGGTTCTCTTCAATTTCTCCTGATTCGCATTGCACTCATTTAACTATATTTAAATTTCCCGCGAACCGCCTGCCTCAACTTCATGGCGCCCCATAGTGGGGCGAAACGTCAAAATTTGTTTCAAAAAAGCCTAAAGCCCAGAGTTTTTTAATCAAGTTTCATCTTTTTTTTCTAAATACTCTTTATTAAATTTCAAAGAGAATTATAAAAACCCATTTTTCAATTTCTTCCTTATTGCACTTCTGTTTTAACAAATAACGTGAAAAAAAATGGTTATTTTTGAAACTTCGTATTTTATTTTTCCGCAAACATTCTAAATAAACTTGGAATCAATCAAAATCAGTACAGTGGCGTGTAAGATACAAAATTAGTTCATGAAATATTTGAATCAATTTTTATAAACAAATTTCAAAGATTGTGATTCTGCAATTCAAATTTTTTTCAGCAAATATACTTTATATTTCACCGTTAGTGGCGCACAATGAAAATTATTGTAACCAATCAACATTTTCTAATTTCATAGAGAAATTATGTAAACCAAAAAAAAACAAATTTTCAACAAAAAGGTCAACTTTTAACCAAACAGTTGCATTCTTTACTAAAACAGATGATATTTCTGGAAATTGTAGAATTTTCAAGCCAAAAGGACTAATTTTCCACAAAAACGTCAATTTTTAACCAAATAGTTAAATTCTCTACCAAAATAGTAGATGAATTTTCGAAAACAGAGTCAAATCCTTAACCAAAATAGATTGATTTTGAATCAAAAAGTTCCACTGTTAAACAAAAAAGATGGAATTTCTACAAAATAAGGTGAACTTTGAACAAAATACTCGTAGTTCAACTTTCACTCAAAAGTGATTTTTGAGTCAAGAAAGGAAAGAAAATTCAAACAAATTGTTAAATTTTCAAGACATAAAGACGAATTTACTACAAAAAAGTTAATTTTCAGAAAGGTAGTTTAATTCTCTACCAAAACAGTTGATATTTCAACCACAAAAGAGTTTAATTTTAAATCAGAAACAGATGGAATCATCCAACAAAGACGAATTTTCAACAAAATATTTGAATCCTCAACCAAAACTGGAATAGTGAAATCATCAGCTAGAAAAAACTAATTTTTAGCAAATAAAAACTACGTTCCGACAAAATAGTTCAATTTTCAACCAAAGAGATGGATTTTCAACTAAAATGATGGACCTTTAAACAAACAAAAATTAATTCTTAAAAAATTAGTGCAACTTTTAACCAAGTAGTTGAATTTTATACCAAAAAGAAAATGGATTCTCAACAAAAAATGTAATAATTGATATTTCAACCAAAAAATATTTTAATTTTAAATCGAAAACAGTAAAAGTTATCAAAAAAGGCAAATTTTCACCATAATAGTTGTATCCTCAATCAAAATAGATTGTATATTTAAATACTTTGTTGAAAAGTTGCTCTTTTGGGTAAAAAATTAATTTTCTTGGTTGAAAATCCATCGTTTTAGTTGAAAATACAACTACTTGGTTAAAAGTTCAACTACTTTGTTATCAATTTTGTTTTTGTTGAAAATTCGTATTTTTGGGGTAGAAAATTAATCTTGTTTGGATTTTTTTTTTTGAATGCAAATTCAACTACTTGTTCGAAAGTTGAACTCTTTTGTTGAAAATTCATTTGTTTTACCGGAGATTCATCATTTTAGTTGAGAATTCATCTCTTTGGTTGAAAATTAAACTATTCTGTTAAAAATTTGTTTTTTTCATAGTTGAAAGTCTTTTTTTTCTAACTGAAAATTTGACTATTCCATTTTTGGTTAAATATTTATCTTTTTTTTCGGAAATTCATGTGTTTTGTTGAAAATTCTTTTTTTTTGGGAGGGGGGGTGGGTATAAAATTAATCTTCTTGCTTGAAAGTTAATTTTTTGGAATACAAATTCAACGACTTATTCGAAAATTGAACTCTTTTGTTGAAAATTCACTTGTTTTACTGAAGATTCATCATTTTAGTTAAGAATTCATCTCTTTGATTGAAAATAAAACTATTCTGTCAAAAATTTGTTTTTTTTTTTGGTTAAAATTCTTTTTTTCTAACTGAAAATTTAACTATTCCATTTTTGGATAAATATTTACTTGTTTTCTTGGAAATTCATGTATTTTGTTGAAAAGTTGTTTTTTTTGGGGGTAGAAAACTAATCTTTTGACTTGAAAATTAATTTTTTGGAATGCAAATTCAACTACTTGTTTGAAATTTGAACTCTTCTGTTGAAAATTCACTTTTTTTTACTGAAGATTCATCGTTTTAGCTGAGAATTCATCTCTTTGGTTGAAAATTGAACTACTTTGTTAAAAATTTGTTTTTCTTTGATTAAAAATCTTTTTCTTTTAACTGAAAATTTAACTATTCCATTTTCGGTTAAATATTTATCTTTTTTTTCTTGAAAATTCATGTGTGTCTTTGAAAATTCGTCCATGAATTAATTTTTTACCTTAGATGCCACTGTACTGATTTTGATTGGCGCCGAGTTTGTCACGATTGTTAAAGGAAAGATCAAAAGTAAAGTTCTAAAAGTGACATTTAAAAAAAATTTTATTTGTTAATACAGAAGTGCGATAAAGAAAAAAATGTAAAAATTGGCTCTTATAATTCTCTTGAAAAATTTAGTTAAGAGTATTTCCAAAGAAAAAATATCGAAATCGATTAGGAATTCTTGGTTCTTGGCTCTTTTGAAACCAATTTTGACGTTTTGCTCAACGGTGCGCATCTAGGCTATAGCCTACATTAGCCTATTGATTAAGCCGGCCCTTTTTTATTGGTATTAACAGAGTTACAAATCATAAAAATTGATGGTAGTAAAAAAAAACTTCTCGCGCACATAGCGCGCGAATCATGATTGATAGTACATAATATAATAAGACTTACTGTATTTCCATCAAGTAATTGTTTTCGATAAGAAACGATACAAACGCTGGCAGTCTCGTTAGGATAACGATTTTCAAATCTAGCAAATCGTTCCAGAATCTCAGGAAACCATAGAATTAACGTATTATAAGGTGACATTACAAAAAATGTAGCCACACTCGCTATAATCATTTTTTTTATGTAATCTGAATGAAAAACATTGACAGCTTGTGATTTCAGATCCTGAAATATTATACTTAAATTCTTCTCGTTGACTGGTTTTTCGATTTTTAGTTTTTTGTTCTTTAAGAATAATCGTATCATTTCAATCGTGAATGGACTTCCATCCTTTGCCAAAACCATCTACAAGATAAATTATTGCTGATAAGAATTTTTAATTATGAAGACATTTTTATTTACAGTTATTAAATAAAATTGAATAATTAACTCACAAGATAATCATTTGCCGCCTTGCCAGTATTTTTCTCGTATATTTCTGTGAGAACCTTTAGCAATTTTGAATACTGTTGGCTGTTCGCAAGAAACTTTGGCGTTTCAGGGAAAAAGAAAAGGCAAGTTCCTATTAATGAAGCTGGTAAAGAGCAAATCAGGATAAAAAGATTCCAGGATCGGAAGGAAAAGTTTTCTGTAACGTATTCTATTTTAAGGGGCATGATGATCCAAGCTAAAACTAAATAATTAGAGAAAACAGGAATTAATACAGTTTCTGTCTTTTGAATAATCAAAACTGATATTTGAGCCCAAGAGGATTGATTTACTTTAGACAGGAGAATTATAAAGGGTGTCTAGTTAACCGGGAAATCGGGAAAACCGGAAAATGACCGAGAATTTCATTCAGGAACCGGGATTTTTCTCTCGAATGTACTAATATGCAAATTAAATTGGTTTCATATATTTTATTACTCTAATTCTGAATTGAAACAGTGAAATTAAAAAAAATTATGATTTTGAGTTGGGACAGGGAATGAATAAACGAGATATACCAAAAAAATCACGTAAAGAATTACAATTATCCTGACTTGCAACAGGAAATGTTTGAAAGAAATACAATTCTAAGTTGTGGCATGGAAATTCAGTGAAGAATTATAAGATAATTTTTTTCCTATAATATAATTTAGTTCCTTGTTCTAAATCATAATTTGTTTGAACTCATACATTCTTTTTCTTTTGCAAATAAAAATTTGCCAGAATTTGAAACTTTACTCTTCCAAATTTTAGAAAAAGGGAGTAAATTTATTTCTGGATTATAAAGGAAAATTTTGTAAATAAATATAACTCTAACTTCGAACAGGGAATTTTTTCTAGTAGATGTAATTATGACATGGAACAGGGAATTTCTGTGAGGAATTATAATTCTTACTTTGGGACAGGGAATTTCCGTAAAGATTTATCATTTAGACTTTGGAAACCGGAATTTCCGTAAAGAATTATAATTTTCATTTTAGGTTCACTTTACAACAGAAAATTTTGTTAAAAATTATAATTCTTACTTTAGGATATGGACTTTTCGTACAGAAATATAATTTGACTTAGAATAAGAAATTTTTTAAAACAACTTTAATTCTGATTCAGAGGAAGGGAATTTTTGTAAAGTCCCTGTACCAAGTCAGAATTCGTCACAATTTGAAACTTCCCTTTACAAATTTTAGAAAAATGGAGTTATTATATATCTGACTTACAACAGAAAATTTTGTAAATAAATATAATTTTGACTTGGAACAGGGAATTTTGAAAATGTATTTAATTGTGACTTGGTAAAGGGAATTTTCGGTAATAATTATGATACTGAGTTTGGACGGGGAATAAATAAATAAATTATGAAAAAAATTCCCGTTAAAAATTATAATTTTGACCTTGGAACAGGGAATTTTGGCGTCAGAATTTATCATGCTTTGAAAGTTCCTTATTTCAAATCAGTATTTGTTTGAATTTAAACATTCCTTCTTTTGCAAACAAAAATTTGCTACAATTTGAAACTTCCCTCTTCCAAATTTTAGAAAAAAGGAGTAACGATATTTCTGGATTATAATGGAAAATTTTGCAAATAAATATGATTCTGATTTGGAACAGGAAATTTTTTGTAATAAATGTAATTGTGACTTGAAACAGGAAGTTTCCGTGAAAAATTTTAATTTTCACTTTGGGACAGGGAATTTTGGTCAGGAATTATAATTTTGAATTTGGGACAGGGAATTTCAGTTAAGAAATATTATTTTGATAACTGGGACAGGCAATTCCCGTAAAGAAGTACAATTTTGACTTTGGAACAGGGAGTTTAGTAAATAATTATAATTTTCACTTTGAGATCAGCAATTTCCGCAGAGAATTATACCTTTAACTTTGAGACAAAGAATTTCCATAAAGAATAATAATTTTCATTTTAAGTTCGATTTAGAACAGTAAATTTCGTTGAAAATAATATTTCTTACTTTAGGGCAGGTAGTTCTCGTGAAGAAATATAATGTGATTTGGATTAGGAAGTTATTTAAAAGAATTTTAATTCTCATTCAGAAGAAGGGAATTTTCAAAAAATCTCTGAACCGAGTCAGAATTCGTCACAATTTAAAACTTCCTTCTTCCAAATCAAAAAAAAAGGAGTTATTATATTTCTGTCTTATAACAGAAAATTTTGTAAGTACATATATATCTGACTTGGAACAGGAAATTTTGAAAATGCATTTAATTGTGACCTGGTATAGGGAATTTTCTAAAAGAATTTTAATTCTGATTGAGAAAAAGGGAATTTTGAAAAAAAATCCTTGTACTAAGTCAGAATTCGCCTCAATTCGAAACTTTTCTCTTTAAAATTCTATAAAAATGGAGTAAATATATTTCTGAATCAATAAGGAAAATTTTGCAAATAAATATGATTCTGACTTGAAACAGGGAATTTTTTGTAATAAATGTAATTGTTACTTGGAACAGGGAATTCCCGTAAAGATTTATAATTTTTACTTAGGGGCAGGGAATTTGAGTAAAGAATTATAACTTTGAGTTTAGGACAGGAAATTTCAGTTAAGAAATATAATTTTGCTAAATAGGGCAGGTAATTCCCATTAAAAATTATAATTTTGACTTTGGAGCAGGGAATTTAGTGAAGAATTATAATTTTGACTTTAGGACAAACAATTTCCACAGATAATTATAATTTTAACTTTGGGACAAGGAATTTCCGTAAAGCATTATAATTTCGAATTTGCAACAAGGAATTTAGGAAAATAATTTAAATTCCCATTTATGAAGAGAGAATTTACAAAAAAAATCCCTGTTCCAAGTCGGAATTCGTCATACTTTGAAAGTTCCTTGTTCCAAATCAGAATTTGTTTGAATTTGAACATTTTTTTTGCTAACAAAAATTTGCCAGAATTTGAAACTTCCCTCTTCCAAATTTGAGAAAAAAGGAGTTACTATATTTCTGAATTATGATAGAAAATTTTGTAAATAAATGTAATTCTGACTTGGAACAGGGAACTTTTTTGTAATAAATGCAATTGTGACTTGGAACAAGGAATTTAAGTAAAGAATCATAACTTTGAGTTTAGATCAGGGAATTTCAGTGAAGGAATATAATTGTGCTAAATAGGACAGGCAATTCACATAAAAAATTATAATTTGACTTTGGAGCAGGTAATTTAGTAAAGAATTATAATTTTGACTTTGGGATAAGCCATTTCCACAGAGAATTATAATTTTATCTTTGAGACAGGGAATTTCCGTAAAGAATTATAATTTAGACTTCGAAACAAGGAATTTTGTAAAGTAATTTTAATTCTTATTTGTGAACAGGAAATTTACAAAAACAATCCCTGTTCCAAAAAAGAATTCGTCATATTTTCAAAATTCTTTGTTCCAAATCAGAATTTGTTTGAATTTAAACATTCTTTTTTTTTGCAAACAAAAATTTGCCAGAATTTGAAACTTCCCTGTTCCAAATTTGAGAAAAAGGGAGTAACTATATTTCTGAATTATGATAGAAAATTTTGTAAATAAATATAAGTCTGACTTGGAACAGGGAATTTTTTTAATAAATGCAATTGTGACTTGGTATACGGAATTTTCGAAAAGAATTACATATAATTCTGATTTTGGACGAGGAATAAAAAAATGAAATATAAAAGAAAATCCCCGTAAAGGAATATAATTTTGTCCTTGGAACAGGGAATTTTTGACATGAAACGGAACTTTCTGGGAAATAATTTTAATTTTCATTTATAAAAAACAAATTTACAAAAACAATTCCTGTTCCAAGTCAGAGTTTGTAAATTCCTTGTCCCAAATCAGAATTTGAATTTAAACATTCTTTTTTCTGCAAATAAAAATTTGCTAGAATTCGAAACTTTTCTTTTCCAAATTGTAAAAAAGGGAGTTACTATATTTCTGAATTATAATATAAAATGCTGTAAATGAATATAATTCTGACTTGGAACAGGGAATTTCGGTAAAGAATTATAATTTTTAATTTAGATTTAGAAGAAGAGAATAAAGAAAAAATCCCTGTTCAAATTCAGAATTATAATTCTATTAGAAAATTCTCTGTTCCGAATCAAAATGGTAATTTTCATGAGCAAAAATTATCTGGTGTTTCAATTATTCAGAATTATAATTCTTTGAGTGAATTCCCTGTTCCAAATCAGAAATCTTTGAAATCTCTTGAAATGTTCTGAAATCTCATGAAATCTTTAGAAATCGTGTGAAATCATTCAAATCTTTTGAACTCTTTTAAACTGACTGGGAAAATCAACATTTAACTAGGAGGAAACCGAAAAATGACCGGGAATTAAAAATCATTCGTCGGGTAGACACCCTGATTACTACTAATTTTAACAAATTGCGATCTACTTACGTGGTACCCAAAAAAGTCCACAAATCCATGCCATATCTAACCAGGAAATTATTCGTTTTCGAAACTTAGTTGGTTGGAATTCAGCAACGTAGGTAAATACAAGAGCAATTTGTCCAGAAGCGCTGAAAATATGAAACCAAATTTCTATATAAACAAGCCGTAAGGCCCAAAAATAAGGTTTTCGAAGAGTTTTAAAACTTTATTTAAATGAGTTAAATAATTTATTAAATTATTATATTCAACAGATGTACGTAAAGTAAATAATATCTACGTTTAGGGCTCGAACTCACATTCAGAGATGAAAAATAGTATCAATAGTAGCATGAATTTTTAAAATAATAAACTTACAATAAAAATCACGCCGGCCTCGGATCGACTAGTATGCTTTTTAAAAAAATCTTATAAGTGAAACAAGTCTTGCATGAAATTTCGAAAAATTCCTCCTCCTAGGAATACAGAAAAAAAGTTTCAGATAAAGAACTCCGAGTTGTAATATTTTTTTTTACGAAGAAATTTAGATCAAACGCTATATGTATAGAAAAATACATAAAATAATATAATGTGTAGTAACTTGAATTTCCTTCTTTATATCATGAAATCTAATGGATTTGCAAATTATACTTGCACAAATGTAATTAATTGTTGAACCCATTAATTTTTTTAAAGTTTTAAGGCATACAAAAATTGTGTCAATTTTAAACTAACTTCAAAGAAGTGCTATTTTGATATTTTGATATCATTTGATGAAATTATGCATGAAACTTTTCATTTCAATTTCTTAAACCAAGATTACTACAGAATTTTGATTTCCGAATTTCAGATCTTTTTTAGGTTTTTTCGAAAGCAATTTTAAAAAAATTCTGAATCTTACGCTTACAGTTGCGTTCCAGAAATATTCTGAGACTTTTACAGGAAAAGAAATATATCATTGATGAAGAATAAGAATAAGAGTTCTGGAAAAATTCCTCTTCTAGTTTTCAATATTTCACACTCTTTTTTGAGTACTTCCAAAAATATACTTAAAAAAAAATATTTGGTGCAAAATATCGAAAAATGGAGAATGAACTTTTTGTAGAACACGTTGAAAGGATCAATTGCATTTTCAAAAAAAAAAAATCGAAAAAATTTTTGACACCCCCTCCGAAAACTTATTATACGTTACAAAGAAAACGCATACGTTAAAAATTTAATGATATCATATATAACTTTCATAAATTCATAAATTTCAAATTAAAGTTCAAACTAAAATCGAAAAATTTCAATTTTCAGGTCCGTTTAATTTTAACTTCATTATTTTTCAAAGTCGAATCTTTTCTATTTGAATTCTTATTAATTGGGAAGATTTTACAATTTAGGCTATTTTCAAAATAGGAAAGTTTGACATTTTTGATATTAATATAAGATGAATGCTTTTATTTCCAATTTGATATTTTATACTATTGAATGTGATTGAATCAAATTGCTGATTTTAAAACTCTTTTCATTTGATATATAATTAATTTTTGAACTATATTTAATTTGATATGTACCGAAAATTAAGGCTTTCTTGAAATTTCACTTTGAAACAGTAGAACTAAAATGTAAATTTGTTCACTTTCTGAAATCTAATAGAATTTGCAATTATTCGATTTCGGACGTTTTCGACTTCAAAATGTGCAACTTTTTAAAATGAACTAGTTACAGTTACCGTTACATCATGGAAAAAGTAACTAGTTATCGTTATCATTACCGATTCAGAATGTAACTTTTTCTTAGTTGCATTTCCCAAAAATAGAAACTATCTTAACTCTTTTAGTTACTTTTTTATTTGAGATGTATATATATATATCCAAATTCAATTTTTACAAAACTTTATTTATAACTTTCGAGTTATAGTTGTTACGCTTTTTAATGAAAGTCGTAGGTTAGTCGTGACACACATAATATTTTTAAAACAAGGAATGTTTTAGAAAATTTTGAATTTCAGCGTGGAAGAAAAATTTCAGCTTTCCTTTTTTGAGCTATGAATCTCTTTGGCGCCGAAAATTAATTATTTCTTTCTAAAACTGTTTCTTTAGATTTACGTAGTTACGACTTCCACTTCTAGAAGATTTACAATATTCCAAGACCAGCAGAAAATTTTTTAGTAGACGTTGAATTTTCAACAAAATACATGAATTTTTAAATAAAAAGAAGAAATATCCAACCAAATAGTTGAATCTTTAACTAAACAATGTAAATTTTAAACTGAAAATGGAATGGTTAAATTTTCATTTAAAAAAATGAATGTTCAACCAAAAAAGTGTTAACAAAATAGTTAATTTTAAATCAGCGATAGAGATAAATTTTCAACTAAAATCATGAATCTTCAACCAAAAAAACAAAAATATTTTTAACAAAGTAGTTCAATTTTCAATCAAAAAAGGTGAATTCTCAATGAAAAAGGTAATAGTTGAAATTTCAACCAAAAAATATTTTCATTTTGAATCAAAAACAGTTGAACTCAACCAAAAAAGACGAATTTTCAACCAAGAAGATAATTTTTCACAAAAAAAAGATGAACTTTTAACAAAATACATGAATTTTTTTTTCAACTGAAAAAATAATTTTGAACGAAAAAAGACGATTCTTGTCAAAAAATTCAATAGTAGATATTTCAGCCAAAAAATATTTTTATTCAAAATCAAAAACAGTTATATTCAACCAAATAGTTAAGTCTGAAGCCACAGAGATAAATTTTCAACTAAAAACATAATTTTTTACAAAAAAAATACGAATATCAAACAAAATACATGAATTTTCAACTTAAAAAAATCAATTTTCAACTAAAAATGGAATAGTTGAATTTTTGATTGAAAAAATTAATTTTAAGCGGAAAAAGATGAATCCTCAACGAAAAATGTAATAGTTGATACTTCAACCAAACAACAGTTTAATTTTAAATCATGAACAGTTATATTCAACCAAAAAAAAATAATTTTTCATCAAAATAGTTAAGTTTTCAGTCAAGAGAGAAAAAAATCAACCAGATGGTTAAAATTTCAAGCCAAAAAGGCGGGGTTTCAACAGAAAAGTTGATTTTCAACAAAATGATAAAAATTTCAACCAAAAAGATGAATCCTCATTGAAAAATGTAATAGATGAAATTTCAACCATAAGAAAGACGAACTTTCAACAAGATTGTTTAATTTGAAATCAAAGAGATGAAATTTTAACAAAGTACATGAATTTTCAGCTACAAAAGATTAATTTTCAACAAAATAGTGCAATTTAAAACCAAAGAGATAAATTTTCAACCAAGAAGATTAATTTTTTACCAAAAAGAGACGAATTTTAAACAAAATATGTGAATTTTCAACCTAAAAAGATGAATTTTGAACCAAAAATGGGATAGTTGAATTTTTAATTGAAAAAATTAATTTTTAACGGAAAAAGATGAATCCTAAACGAAAAATGTAATAGTTGTTACTTCAACCAAAAAACAGTTCAATTTTAAATCAAGAACAGTTATATTCAACCAAAAAAAGAATTTTCATCAAATTAGTCAAGTTTTCAGTCAAGAGAGGAAACAATCAACCAGATTGTTATAATTTCAAGCCAAAAAGGCGAGTTTTCAACAAAAAAGTTGATTTTCAACAAAATAATAAAAATTTCAACCAAAAAGATAAATTCTTAATGAAAAATGTAATAGATGAAATTTCAACCAAAAAAAGACGAATTTTCAACAAGATTGTTTAATTTGAAACCAAAGAGGTGAATTTTTAACAAAATACATGAATTTTCAGCTACAAAAGATCAATTTTCAACGAAATACTTAAATTTGGAACCAGAGAGATGAATTTTCAACCAAGAAGATTAATTTTTTACCAAAAAAAGAAGGATTTTAAACAAAACATATGAATTTTCAACTAAAAAAGATCAATTTTCAACGAAATTTTCAACCAAGAAGATTAATTTTTTACCAAAAAAAGAAGGATTTTAGACAAAACATATGAATTTTCAACTAAGAAAGATCAATTTTCAACCAAAAATGACACAGTTGAATTTTCATTTGAAAAAATTAATGTTAAACGAAAGGAGATGAATCCTCAACTAAAAGTGTAATAGTTCATATATTTCAACAAAAAAAAAGTAATTTCCATTCAAAAACAGTTTAATTCAACTAAAAAACTAATTTTCAACAAAACAGTTGAATTTTTAACCGAATAACGGTTTTTATAGTTACTGTTATTGGAAGAAATGTAACTAGTTACCAATTCGTTACTTACTTACAAAAGTAATTTCTTTACCACTATCGTTACCAAAAAAGTAACTAGTTAGAGTAACTAGTTAAAAGGAACTACCACCCTGATCAAAAAGTTTTAGGACTTTATTTTTAAAATCAAAAATACAAGTTTATTCATCATAATCGATACTGTCCCCTTTAAAGTACTCCCCATCGACTGCAACGCCCTTATGCCAGCGCTTGATCCAATCCTCGAAACATTTTTTATAATCGATTTGCAGTATAGCCATCAGAGCCATCTTCGATTTTTCCATGACCTCATCTCGGGTGCTGTAACGCGTTCCGCGGAGCGGTTTC
>JAUMHM010000048.1:12855837-12875117 GCA_032362435.1 Melikaiella ostensackeni
ATGACAAGCATACAGATTTTTTGTTTGTGGCGTCATCTCTGTGTCAGGCCGAAGACTTTTCAGCCCATGTAGTACGTAGCTTCTATTTTCCCTTTCTTAGAGAAAAAAAGTTCACAACTTGACAGACTTGTTTCATTTTTTTACATACACTATTCAGGTTTTATTGATTTCTAAGTGAATTATGTAATTAAAGCGATGCTTATTCATTTTTATTGATAATAAAATATTGAATTCAAATTTTATTTCATACTACATGTTAAATATAATTAAGCATAATTTCAATATTTCTATAATTTAAATTAATTAAGTATTTTAATTCGGGCGTAATTTAAACTTATAAAAGAGGTTTAAAGTTTTATATTGTTACATTTTTAGAATGCGATTCAATGTATCTTCACATTTATCTGCATTTTAACATCAAACTTTATACACTATCACTTCCCATTTAGTGCAGTTGAATTACGAAGTGCGCAATCTACATTACACAATTCATCAGACATGATCAAACGTCAACTGAATGATGTAGATTCGTTCATATCACAGGGAATCTGTACTTTACTATATTGAGTCTGACGTTATTCAGAATCCATTTCATTTAGAACTTCAAACGATTCACGTGCATCTTCTGTTAATCGTAAATTACCAATTGAGCTCATTTCAGTTTTCCAAGTGTGTAAAAACGTCAGGGCGAGTAGATCTCCCAATGTGGATTCGCAGATTAAAATAAGTTTATATGGCTGGCTGATTGAAAAAGTCGCAAAACGATTGATATGTTAGCTTGTGAATCTGCAATTTTAAGAAACAGATTTCAGAATACTCTTGTTCAATCGTTTTTTATTTCCTAAGTATTTGTCAACAATAATTAGCCTTGGTATATTTCAAGCATTTTTTATTCACGGCTTAAAATCTTCCTTCGTTTGTTTTCTGCATTTCTTGAATCAAGAAATTGAATAGAACTATAGAATGTCAAATGTTGCGAGCATTTGCAGAAATGATGAGAAAAAGAAAGTATAAATGGATGATTGCAGCAGGTACAGTAAAGCGTCGTTTATGGGTCGATAGAATGGAGCGAGTGTCCCTTTATATTTCTCCGGAATGGCTCAATATCTAAAGGCGTTTGGAGCCGGCCCGTAGGGAAAAGATACATTATAATTTCGCATAAAACGTTTTACGATGACAAAATGCCGAGAATACCCTTCCACGGCTGCCTATCTGAGGAGGTTATGGTTTTAGGGGTGATCTCGCAATAAAATCCAACCTACAATGTGTGCATTTGCAACGTTCAAGAGCATTTGCTACTCGAAACAGCACACATCTTGTTTGAAATGTATTCGCAAGACTATTCCTTCGAGTCATCGTTGAAGAGTTATTTTGTCTATGGGATGGACATACCGATTAATCGCACTTTGAAATCGAAAACCGATTTCAATTTGATAATTATCACTGTAAGGTTTGAGATTTACTATGTCTTCGGTCTCAGTTACTACACTGTAATAATTACTAAGAAACGTTAATGAAATTATTATGTAAACAAAGTGTCATTTATTGCAGATATTTGTTAAGATTCGGATCTAAATGATATTCCGCGACATCATTAAAATATTTCGACACAAAACTATTAAAAATGAAATACTGTAAAATAACAATTGTAATAAATAATAGGGTAATTGCATCAATTGTCGAGAAATTAAGATAACCTCAAATTTGACATGATATTTTTTATAAACAATAACTATAACTGCAGTGAATCTCCTTTACTTGGACAGAAAATTTATCCAACTTCAATTTATGAATGCATTTTTCTGCAGTAAATATTTAAATAATACTTTGTCCTAGTATTCCTTATTTAGAAAATGCAAAGAGCATTAAGGCTCTTAAGAGCGGGAATAATTAATTATCAGCAAATATCTACTCCGGCAAGTGATTCTATCTAGGCACATGAACACACTCATACTATCAAAAAACCACGTGTAAATTTGACAAAAACGTGTTATAATTGAAGGGTGGAAATGCATAAGGAGTCAAGCGCCGTTTTTCACTTTTTCCAGGAGAGATTTAAAACGTGTTGTAAATTTAGCAGAACCATTTTAAAAAAAAGAAGAAGAAAGTACGATGAAAGGAGGTGTTTCGGGTTTCAAATGTGTGCAAAGGTACGAATTTTGCCGACGTTTCGTAGTTTTGCACACGATTGAAACCCGAAATACTTCCTTTCATCATGATGAATCATCGTGAAAGCATTAAATCTATTATTAAAGAAGAAAGTACTTTCGAGATATTCTCATACTCTACTGAAGTAAAAAAATTTTTCTCACGGATAGGTATCCATTTTCGAGAAAATCAATTAAACAGGTAACGTTTCGACGTTAGGATTCGTGTCCGTATCGACCTTCAACATTAATAGAAGGGTGGCAGATCATAAGGAGGTAAGGGACATTCTTCCGAAAACTTTTTTTTGCATAGAAAATTCTTATAAAATCCAATACACATACTGTTAAAAGGATTTGCTCGAAATCGCATTTTTAATGTTAGTAGTAAAAAATTAGTTGCGCAAAAAGAGGTAAAGGACATTCGGTACTTGACCCACTCAGTATGCGCATACACAGTGTCAAAATTCCAAACTCCATTTCCTCGGAAGTAAATAAATTTTCCGATCAAACTTTTCTTTTCTGTATTCAGCATATCCATAACATCTCGGGAGCTTTTTTTTTTTTGATTGAAAATTTAATTTTGTATTGCGATTTGAAGCCAAATTTCAGATGCGATAAAATTCTAACCTCAAAACTGAAACCTAATTTTCTCAAAACTGAACTACCTTTTTTTCATCAAACTGTTTTCCCCTGTATTCAACAACTCAACATCTCCGGAACATATTTTTAGTTCTTTTAAAAAAATAATTATTTAATTTTTTATCACTGTCCAAAGTCTACTCGGACCGTGTGAAAAAAAATGTCAACCCGATTTTGTTAAATTTGTGCTATATTACTTCATAACTGGTAAGTTATTTGCTATCAAACTTTTTTTCTATAGATTCAGCAATACGTCAGCTCGAAAGCATATTTTTGTTTTATGTTTTGATTGCGAATTCGATGTTACTGAATGTTTTTTTCCTCTCCTGTAAAATTGCCATTTTGTCCCTTACCTCCTTATGATCTGCCACCCTTCAATTCTTAACTAACTTTTCAGTTTTAAAAAACTGATTATTTGAATTCTAGCTATTGAATGGACGAATTGAACTAAAAAAGTTTGCTTAAAAAAAGTCATCCAGTTTCAAGAAAATCAAAAATGAAATTATGACTTCGCATTTCTTACCCTTCCCTCTTTCAGTGACTTTGAAATTTGAAAAAATCGAAAAAAGTCGACTTTTTCGCTATTTTCTTAGAGTTACGGTAAATTTTTCGAATACTCAACCATATAATGTGTGATGTACATTAATGCGAATGTATTTTCAATATGTTGCAACAATAATATATAAGGAATGTTGACATTAAAATAATTTTTATTGTTTTTGAATTACAAGAGAATATTTGAAAGTGACATATTGCTTTTTATTTGACAATAAAATTAATTTTTGATATATAAATTATAAGAAGAAATAGTCCGAAGCAAGTAGATTTGTACCTACATAGCAAAAAATGGTTTAAATATTTTTTACCCTACGTACGTGATCTTGATGAGGTAGGTAAAAATGTTTTCGAGTGTACGTAGATTTATAACTGTACAGTGAGGAAGTAATCTTAATAATTTTTATCTGGCCAGAATGAAGTTGATCATTTAAAAATCCTCAGAAATAAAATTTTTTGCCATTTTCTTAGAATTATATCACTTTCATCTACCATGTGACCATCATACGAGTATTATATATTTCTCAAAATATATTCTGAATGAAATGAAATTTAAAAAATAGTCGGAACATATACTAGCTTCTTATAATGTCATTAAATTCTCAAAGTATTACTTTTACGCCGATTTCTGACATTAGTTTCAATTTAGTCATCCGGCTTAATTTTTGAACCGATGTCATTTGTAGTTTCAACAATGGGCAAAATCTAAAATCTTACTTTCATAATATCAGATGATATTTTGATGTGTTCACAGTCAGCTCGCTAATCCCCATAATCAAAACAAACCTAAGTTCTGCAATTTTTGAGTGCATCAGGGTTTCGTTTACATTTTACCAGTGCACCACGGCTTACCAGGCTTATGATTATTTTTTTTCCTACCCGCTTTTCCAGAAAAAGAATTCGGTTCAGTTTTGACTGCTTAATCGCGAGTATGTTATAAAAGAGCTGGGAAACCCAAAATTTAAACAGTATTTCATTTTCGCATTAAATTCAGTTAACGTGATGTGTGATTTGTTAGTGGTTTGTCTTTATAAAAATGGATTTTTTATGCGAATGTTTAATCATTGGAAAAAACAGGGAGTTAAGTAACCGAAGATTATCTACACACTTGGATGTCACGAGTTTTAGTTCAATTCATCATGAAAGTATATAACCCAATGTGGTTCAAAATTAAGTGTCAACCATCTATTAAAGATGCCCCGAAACATCTCTGGACAAGCATTTCCTTGAGTGCGTACCTGAAGGAAGATCTCGCTGAATGTATTTAAAAAGTAATACCAAACAATTCCTACTTTGCTCACCCAGAAAATCTTCTTCTCGCTATGCTATGTGACGAAAGGCAGAAAATCCGCAAGCTCGCGGTGTCTCGAATAATTCCTGCGAGACAATCAACTGGGAAGTCAAAATTAAGGAAATTCGAGGTTCCTTTATTGGATTTTGACGAAAAAGACTACACTGAACTCATCGACTGGAAGAAGTGCAAAAAAAGATAAAAAAAGATGGAATCATCTGATCCAGATTCGAAAGTCGGAAAAGCTTGCCCATTTTTGAAACGAAAAATAATTTTGTTTCGAAACTAAAATAGGACGACTAAATTGAAACTAATGCCAGAAATCAACATAAAAGTAGGTTATTGGTAATACTTTGATAATTTAATGACATTGTAACAAGCCAATATATATTCCGACTATTCTGTTATTTGATTTTATTCAGCATATTCACTCATACCCCGTAACTGTGCCCCCCTTTTTTGTGCCGGCTTCTCGGTCGTTCACTCTTGAATGCTTCTGTCTTCCCCCTGAGCGTCCCTTGACGGCCTATACTCAAGGCCTTTGCTCGGTCAGTCAGCGACGCATTAGAAGTTATTTATATCGCGACTCTCAGCGCATATGCTTTTGTACGTGCCGAGTTCAGAGATTATATATGCGGTCCTGAGTGTTTTACTGACTCGTCGCTTTAAATCCGGTTGAAACTAGATTTTAATAGCCCCGTTACTGTGCTGACCAGACTCGAGGGTAGCACATTTAAGGGGTGTGAGTGTATTTTAAGAAATATATGATACTCGTATGATGGTCACATGGTTGATGAAAGTGACATAACTCTAAAAAATTTGCGAAAAAATTGAATTCTGAGGATTTATTTAATCCTCTACGTCATTCTGGTCAGATAAAAATTATTTATATTCCTTCCTCCCTGTACAGGTATAAATCAAGGTACACTCGAAAACATTTTTACCTCATTTAGACATAAAAAATCAATTTTGTTGTGAAATCAAGAGCAACATATCACTTTGAGATATTTTCTTGTAATTCAAAATGAATAAAAATGATTTAGATATCGACATTCTTGATATATTTCATGGTCAATTAGTCGAGGAAATTGCCGTAACTCTAAGAAGATAGCGAAAGTCGATTTTTTTTCTATATTTTGAAATTTCAAGGTCACTTAGGTAGTATGCTTTAGAATTTATTTT
Organism: Melikaiella ostensackeni; assembly: GCA_032362435.1. Classification (NCBI taxonomy): domain Eukaryota; kingdom Metazoa; phylum Arthropoda; class Insecta; order Hymenoptera; family Cynipidae; genus Melikaiella; species Melikaiella ostensackeni. Next base: position 12,861,652 of record JAUMHM010000048.1, read on the forward strand.
CGAACCGGCGCACAGTGGTCTATAATAGGAATTTACTGTTCATAATCGCCCACAAGTCGTATTTCTTAACTGATTTTTAAGTTTTTTTTTTTAGAAATGCTCAGCATTAAATTTTCAAAAGAATTGTGGTTTGAGATTTTTAAATTTTTGTCACAGAGCAACAATATATAAACAATCAAAGTGAAAAAATTGGCCATTTTAGCTTTATGAATTTTTATCTCAAGAAAAAATACAGAAAAAAACTCACTATCGGCTGGAATTATTGCATCTGCACTTATAGAACAGAAATAATACAAAAAATATTCAACTTAATTATTATAAACAATTTTTATAAACAAATCCTTAGGAGTATTTTTTTCTTATAGAAAAAATTGTTTGTTTCACTCTAGTTGTTAAGATTGTTCATAAAATTAATAATTTGTAACGAAAAATTAGCATGAGTTAACATTTACTATTTTTATAAACATTTTTATAAACAAATTCTCAATAAAATCAATCATTTTCACACAGCAAGAAGACCAGTAATGAAAATGGTTCATATGAATTGTTTTTCAGAACTATCCAGAATAGCTGTGCTAGTCTCGTAGCAAGAAATATCCTTTTTCTATACGATCAAACAGCAGATTGTGATTTTTTTTATAAAAATTTTTATTAACTATTTGTTATGCAAATTGTTGTTATGCAATGTCATGCAAATTGTTATTTAGTGTCTCATGCCCTGCTTTTAATCCACTGTTAGTTTATTGTCGGATAATTTCAGTGAAAAAAACGTATCTTTTGTATGTGAAAATGATAAATCTTAGTTTTTGATAAACAAATGTTTATAACAATCACATAAATTATTTTCTATTCAACTTCGTTGGTTAGTCATCGCAAGAAATATCTTTCCAATTATAATTAAAGAAAAAATAATTTTTTTCTACGATGAAACGGCCAGTTAGGACATTTGTTTGAATAAATTGTTATAAACAATCTATATTATAAATGTTTTATTAAACTCGAAGTACATAAATGACTTTAAAGACAATTGTCAATCACTTTTGATCAGAAAACTCAATTAAGCTATGAGAAAAGCTCATTTATTGAGAATTTGTCTACAAAAATGTTTATAAAAGTAGTAAATGTTAACCTATGCTAATTTTTCGTTATAAATTATGAATTTTATGGACAATCTTAACAACTAGCGTGAAACAAACAATTTTTCCTTTAAGAAAAAAGTACTCGGAAGAATTTGTTTATAAAAATTGTTTATAATAAATAAGTTAAATATTTTTAAAATTATTTCTGTTTTATGAGTGCAGATACAATAATTCCAGCTAATAGTGAGTTTGTTTCTGTATTTTTTCTTGAGATAAAAATTAACAAAGCTGAAATGACCAATTTTGTCACTTTGTTTGATTATATATTGTTGCTCTGTGACAAAAATTAAAAAATCGCAAACTGCAATTCTCTTAAAAATTTAATGCTGAGTATTCCTAAAAAAAAAACTTAAAAATCGGTTAAGAAATACGACCTGTGGGCGTTTATGTCTGACTCACTGATTATGTCTGACTCACTGATGCTCTTACTGCCGGTGAGTGCCAGACGCATCCCCGCAATTGCGGGGCAGTAGCAAAGTATATAAATCGCTGTCTCATCATCCTTTCGACACAGGCGACAGAGGGGGCTATCTGCGAGCCCTATCTCATATCTGTGATAGCCGAGGTTTTCATATCCTATGAACATTTTTCTTAGGACCTTGACTTCATTTCTACCGAGCTTGCATATTTCCACAGCTCGTTTCAAGTTTGAATTCAAACCCAGAAGTGTTTTGGCCTGTCTGCAGCCAGTGGCCTCATTCCACTCCTTCTGATGTTCCTCGACTAGCCAACTGTTAATTTCTTCAGTGGCCAACTTACTGGAAATGCCTACGACTAGTTCAGGACCAGTGAAGTTTTCTCTTACTGCTAGTTTTGCTAGCCTGTCCGAGATCTCATTACCTTTAATGCAACTGTGCCTATGGATCCAAAGCAGAGTCACTCGGTTTTCTTACGCTAGATTATTCAGTACCTCAAATCAATCCCATACTAGTAGCGACGTAGTCGTTCTTCCATTTAGGGCCACTATAGCAGCCCTGCTATCTGAGCAAATGCGAAAATTTCTCCTATTGCCATACTCCTGTGCTTCATAAACACACTGGAGCATGGCCATGATCTTAGTTTCTAGGACTGTGGCCTAGGATCCCATCGGGCTAGTGAAGCCCATTCCACTCCTCCTGCAATAGACACCAGCTCCGGCTTTCTCCTTGTTCTTAGAGTCATTTTTGAACCAGTTGTCCCCATCGCCAGGAAAATATGCCTCGTCGTTAGCCCATTACTCTCTCGTGGATAATCTGACTCGATACTTCTTGTCGAAGAGTTAGCGAATAGGCATTTTGTCCCTGACTATGCTCAAGGTCGGCCTACTCGCGATATCGTTAGGAATCCGCAATTTTGTCAAAATCCTTTCGTCCTTTACCATGTTCATTCTCCAGGCTGCCCTCGCAGCCATGGCCTTGATAGTAAGATAGAGGGGCTCTAACCCTGTTAGTGCTCCCAATGCCACCGTGGGCCCCAGTTTTTCCCTATAGCTCTCCTGCAAGGCCAAAGGGTCGCTGTGAGCTTTTTGCACTTGTTTTCCAAGTGATCGTTCCATAACCGCTTCCTATCCAGGATGACTCCTAGGAATTTAGCTCGTTCAGTGATTCTCAGTTGTTGTCCTCCCAGTTTCAGTGTACACGTGGTCCACAGTTTTACTGTCTGGTGAATAAAACCACTTCCGTCTTGCTCGAGTTGACCGGTAATCTGGTCTTCTTGCACCAGGTATCCATTGTCCTAAGTGCTTGCTGCATTACCCTGAAGAGTGCATCCAGATGCTGGAAGCGCACGAAGACCAGTATGTCATCCGCCTAGCCTAAAGCGTGGTAGCCTTGTCTCGTGAGTAGATAAAGCAGTTCATCAACTACCAAGCACCACAGTAGGGAAGATAAAAGGCTTCCTTGCGGACATCCCGAGTCAGCATTCAATATAAGGTGGTATTACCCTTAGTCTTTGTTGGGTTCCTGTTGCCCAACATGTGGCAGATCCATTCTACGACTGCAGTTGGCACACCATGTGCAATCATGGCCGCCTTGATCATTTCTCTAGAGGTGTAATTGAAGGCTCCTTCGATGTCTATAAGAGTTCCAATCGCGGAGCCTTTCTGATTCAGTTGTCCTTCAATTAGGTTTACTCCTACACTCAGGGCCGTTTCGGTCAAATGACCAGCCCTATAGTCGTGTTGCTCCTTGTGTAATGGTCTACTTCACAATACCTTGTCGCGAATGTATCTGTTCGATTTTCCTTTAGGACCGTCCAAAATGAAACTCTTGGCATGCAGAATTGCGATAAAGAATAAAAATTTACTATGCTACGAGTATGTTGTTCTTTTTTCATATCGGTGTTTAAAAGAATGCGACAAATAAGAAAAATGAGGAAATTCGGTTTTTCAAACCCCTGTGCTGGAATCTTTTCTTTTAGTCGGATTTTCCTTAAGGACCCCCCAAACTGAAGTTCTTGGCATGTAGAATTGCGATAAAGAATGAAATTTGCCATGCTATATTCTCCTCATTTTATATGAGTGTTTGAAGAATAAGAAAAATGAGAAAAATGAGGACATTTAGTTTTTAAGACCCCAATACGGGAAGCTTTTCTTTTAGTCCGATTTTCCTCGAGGACCGCTCAAATTGAAGCTCTTGGCATGTAGAATTGCGAACAAACATAAAATTTCCTAGTTTATCATAATGCAGCCTACGAAACCCTTCCTTGAAGTCGCTTGCTGACCTCTTTGATTTGATTTTTTCAGAATATATCTATTTTTTGAATTTATTTTTCTAGGATTAATCCTTGTACCAAATGGAGAAGGTTTTGGTTACGCTTTTGGAGATGGACCCAAAATGTTGTCTCCTAATCAATCGGTTCCTCTGGGACACAGAACGACTGCCAAAGACTCCAAAGATGGAAATCCACCTGCAGTCGTGTCTTCTCATTCATGGGGAATATTTTTTACTATTTTGGGGACTGTTTTACTAGATTTTGATGCTGATGCTTGTCAGAGTCCTGCGAGAGCTTATCTTCTAGACGTCACTGTCCCAGGTTTGAATTCATTTTTGAATCTGAAGATAATTTTATAATTAGGATTTCGTAGCCCCTAACAGATGTGTTTCAGATATTGGACTTAAATATTGTATGAATATTGAGGACCCTAAAGTTTCTTATATCTATATGGATTTCGAACTTTCCCAAAGCATTATAAACAAACAAAGGGAAACAATTACATCGCTTTTAACGTTTGACCACCGTTATAAACGAACGAAGGATCCGATCTAAAGACAGAAAACACTTTTGGATTCGTCTCCGAAATAACATATGTCGATGCGACTTTTTTTAACCATTTTTTAAACAATCACATCATTTTGTAATAATTTGAAACTCTGCAAAGCGCTATGTACAAACTAAGGGCCTGTTTGAAAAGCCGAAAACGCCTTCAGATTCGTTTCCAAATCACCGCAATGCGACTATTCTTTCTTTCGAACCATTTTTTATCCGATTACATCATTTTTAATTTCTTGAAATCTTTGTAAAATATGTGAAATCGTGGATATCGTTTTGAAATCCTCGACATTTTTGTGAATTCTGTGATTTGTGTAAGCTTTTAGTTTAAGTTAACGTAGTTGAGGATGCATGTATCATTTCTTCACTCATATTATCTGAAAAATAGTTTTTGTATAGTAAAACTTCTTCCACTAACATAATTCAAAGTAGATGCAAGAACATAAAAGATTCCTCAATTCGAGGCAAATCGATTGACCGGCAATATTCATATATTTTATTAAAGAGTGTAGTGAAGTTATGTTCATTTATAATATTTAAAAATCGGTTTTTTATAGTAAAACTAGTTTCATTAACATAATTCAAAGTTTATGCAAGAATAGAAAAGACTTCTTGATTCGAAACTTAAATATCATTAATGTTTCATATATAAGGAAGCAAATATATTTGCTAATTAATCATAAAAAGGGAGCAAAGTGCTCATCAAATGAGCACCATACAATTATAAATACAAACAAAGCTGAAGCACCCGAGATCGAATACACAGATATTTTAATGTTCTGCAAATTTATGAACAAATATATTAATTTCACACAAACTTTGAGTATATAATTGAAATCAACATAGAAACACCTCTGAGCGACTTTTTATATTTTTTTGAAAAATGATCGTTTAAGCAAATAAATTGTTATTAACATTTTATTTCCTCATTTCTACCTCATCGATCATAATCGTACACACGCGCGTCGCCTCATCTATGGATTTAAGAAATCTACAAAGCACTATATACAAACTAAGGGTTCGATCGAAAGACCCAAAACACCTTTGGATTCCCCTCGTGTACGCTTATGTTCACTGAGGTACAAAAATTGTTAAAAATATTGTTTTGTTACTTTGCAAGTTTACAGAAGAAATTTTTGTTGCTGCCGAGTTTGTTATATCATCGTATGTTTGCACAAGTTTGTTAACAAACACAATTTGTTAACAAAAGTTGCAGAACTTTAAAGATTGATGTAATTGTTAAAAAAATTCGTTTAAAAAAAATTTGCACTGAGATACTTTGGAGATGAATCCAGAGGTGTTTTTAGCTTTTCAATCGGACGCCTAGTTTGTTTCCAATGTTTTGCAAAGTTTAAGATTAATAAAAAATCATGCAATTGTTTGAAAAATGGTTTCAAAAAAAAGTAGGCTTCTAGATATTTCGGAGACGAATCCAAAGGTGTCTCCGTTTTTCGATCAGACCTTGCGTTTGCTTATAACAATTGTCGAAACTTAAAAAAAGGTGTAATTGTTAAAAGAATGGTTTAAGGAAGACAGAAATGGCGTATTTAGATATTTTTAAGACAAAACTAAAGGTGTTTTCGGTTCTTCGATCTTACGCTTGGTTTGTTTATAATGTATTGCAAAACTCGAAATTCATAGATATAGGAAACTTCAGAGTCGTGAATATTTTCAAGCCAAGGAAATTTTTTAGTAATTTTTAAGTAAGAGGAAAAATATTTAGAGTCTGCAAAAAATAGTGTGTGCTGGTAATAACAACCCCCTAGCAAACGTTGTAGGTTTTTATTGAGTGAAGGGGGAGTTTTACTGGAAGAGGAGTGGCGGGAGTTTGAGGGGTCAGGAGGAGGGGAAGACTGTCATAAGGCAGGCTGTGGAGAAGGGTGTTGGAATCGGAGTGGTGAGAGAAATCAGGTGGAGAAGGGGAAAGGGTTGGTTGAGTTTGGGGAGGGGGCGATATGAGGGCCATGGCGAAGAGGTAGGTCAGAGAGCAGTGAGCGGAAAGGAGAGGCAAGGATAAGGAAAGGGGGATGGGAAAAGGAGGGGGTTGGGGATTGGAGAGGTAGACAGAAGAAAAATTTAACTGTGGGAGAGGAAAGGCGGGGAAATAGACAGAGTGATCGGAAGGAGAAGGGATTGGGGACTAGAGAGGTTGACAGAAGAAAAGTTCAATTGTGGGAGGGGAAAGGTGTGGTGATGAAAAGGGTGATCGGAAGAGAAAGGGAATGGAGATTGCAGAGGTTGACAGAAGAAAAGTTCAGTTGTGGGAGAGAAAGGTGGGGTGACGAAAAGAGTGATCGGAAGGGAAGGGATGGGGATTAGAAAGGTTCACGGAAAAAGAGTTTAATTGTGGGAGAGGAAAGGTGGGGTGATGGAAAGGGTGATCGGCAGGGTAAGGGATTGGAGATTGGGGAGGTAAACAGAAGAAAAGTTTATTTTTGGGAAAGGAAAGGAGGGATGATGAAAACGCTGATCGGGAAGGAAAATGATTGGGGAATGGAGAGGTATACAGAAGAAAAGTTTGATGGTGGAGCGAAGAGGAGGAGTTAAGGAAAGAATGATTGGGAGGGGAAGGAATTGGTGATTGGGGAGGTTGACAGAAAGAAACTTTAATTGTGGGATGAGAAAGGAGGGGTGATGAAAAGGTTGATCGGAAGGGGAAGGGATTGGGGATAGGGGATGTATACAGGAGAAAGGTTAAATGGTGGAGCGAATAGGAGGGGTGATAAAATGGGTGATCGGGAGAGGAAGGGATTGGAGATTGTAGAGGTTGACAGAAGAAAAGTTAAATTGTGGGAGGGGAAAGGTGGGGTGATGGAATGTGTGATCGGAATTGGAGAGATTGACAAAATATAAGTTTAATTGTGGGAGGAGAAAGGAGGAATGATGGAAAGGGTGATGGCAAGGGGGAGGGATTGGGGATTGGAGAGGTTGACAGAAGGAAAGTTTGTTTGTGGAAGGGGAAAGAAGGGATGATGAAAAGGCTGATCGTAAAGGGAAAGGATTAGGGAATGGAGAGGTATACGGAAGAAAATTTCAACTGTGGAGAGAAAGGGAGGGGTGATGGAAAAGGCGATCAGAAGGGGGAGGATTTGGGGATTGGAGAGGTATACAGAAGAGAAGTTCAATGGTGGAACGAAAAGGAGAGCGGATGGGAAGAGTGATCGTAAGGGAAAGGGATCGGAGATTAGAGAGGTTGACAGAATAAAAATTTATTGTGGCATGGGAAAGAGGGATGATGGAAAGGGTGATCGGAAGGGGAAGAGATTGGGGATTGGAGAGGTTGACAGAAGGAAAGTTTGTTTGTCGAAGGGGAAAGGAGGGATGATGAAAAGGCTGATCGGAAAGGGGAAGGATTGGGGAATGGAGAGGTTTACAGAAGAGAAGTTCAATTGTGAAGAAAAAGGGAGGGGTGATGGAACAGGCGATTGGAGAGGGAAGGTATTGAGGATTGGGGAGGTATAAAGAAGAAAAGTTTAATGGTGGAGTGAAAAGGAAAGGTGATGGGAAGGGTGATCGGAAAGGAAAGGAATTGAGGATTGGAGAGGTTGACAGAACAAAAGTTCAATTGTGGGAGGAGAAGGAAGGTGTGATGGGAAGGGTGATGAGTAGGAGAACGTGTTGTTATTGAACTTTATATAAGATATGATTTGAAATAATATGATTATTTAAATAGGTTACGAAACCCTTTCATGTAATTTGGACTCATTTTTATGACTTCATTTGAATATGTTTTAATATTTGATGATTGAATAGGAATTTCCTGTGAAAAAACTATTTTTACTTGCAGAGGACCATGCTAGAGGATTGAGCACCTTCACAATAATGGCAGGCTTGGGAGGTTTTATGGGATATGGTTTAGGTGGAATCAATTGGGATGCAACTGCAATTGGTGTGGCACTTGGAGGACATTTGCATGCCACTTTTACGCTTATTACTATAATTTTTATTATCTGTGTGGCATGTACTCTTACCAGTTTCAAAGAAATACCACTTGAGCTTTTGGAAAGTGATCAGGGGAATAAATTTCATGAACAAAAGGTGGGTGATCCACAATATTAATGTTTAACTACAATTTTTCAGAGTATAAGTTTGAACATGTCTTCGAGGATGTTGGATATAGGGGATTTGGAAAATTTTTTGGTTGCTCCCAATTATGAACACGGCCCTGACCCCATATTTATTTTCGGAAGTAGATTGTAGAATAAATAGACGAAACTCACCAAGTATTCGGGGTCTGATTAAATCCTCGAATCCATACAACGTGAAATACATCGCTTTTTATCTAAACTTCACAATTATGAAGCGATTTTAGTGACTCAATACGAAACAGGAGTAAAAAATGCTTCCAAATTTTTCGACAACGACGCGATGGAAGATGGTAGATGAAGAAGCAAGAAAACCCGATCTAGCAGCGCGTTCACAAGGCAGTAGCGGCCACTTTTTGTACTAAAATGATAAAATCGCAGATCACGGATTACGGATAACGAATTACAGATTACGCAGATCGCGGTCGGTAATTTATCTTTTTCCTCAAAAATAATTATCGGAATATATAAATAAACTTACCAACTTTGCGGAATTATTTATTCTCAAATTCACAAGTATCTATCCTTTATGAATAAATAAATTGACCAATCTTATAAAATTATTCATTCATAAATTCACCATCTCTGTCATTTATGAATAAATAAATAAATCAATTTACCAAATTTGCGGAATTATTTATTTCCAAAACTTAGAGAATTTTCTCATTCATTTACAAAAAAGAGACTTGTGAATTTGGGAATAAAAAATTTCGCGCAGTTGGTAAATTGATTTATTTATTTATTCATAAAGGACGGAGACTCGTGCATTTATAAATAAATAATTTCGAAAGGTTGGTAAATTTATTTATTCATAAAAGGAAAGTCACTTGTAAAGTTAGCAATGAATAATTTGACAACTTCGTAAATTTATTTGTTTATAAGAAATGGACTCGTGAATTTGGAAATAAATAATTCAGCAAAGTTTGTAAATTTATTTACTTACTTATTCATAAAGAGCAAAGACTTGTGTATTTATAAATAAATAATTTCATAAGGTTGATAAATTTATTTATTTATAGAGGGAAGTGAATTGTGAAGTTAGCAATAAATAATTTGACAACTTAGGGAATTTATTTGTTTATAAGAAATGGACTTGTGAATTCGGAAATAAATAATTTCGCGAATTTGGTTTATTTATTTATTTATTCATAAAGAACAAAGACTTAAGTATTCATAAATAAATAATTTCACAAGGTTGGTAAATTCATTTATTTATAAAGGAAAGTGACCTGTGTTGTTAGCAAGAAATAATTGACTAAGATTAGTAAAATGCATTTAAAAATAACTTGTGAACTTAGTAAATAACTTTATAAATAGTATTTTTTTTCTTTGTATTCCTGCAAAAAATAATTTCAGGATGCATGTTTATAACGAAAACTGTTAGTTTTTATTTATATATTCTGGTAATTGGTTTTGAGGAACAAAATAAATTACCGACCGCGATTCTCTGGGTAATCCGCAATTTTATCATTTTAGTACAAGTCTTGTGAACGCGCTGCTAGATCGGTTTCTCTTGCTTCTTCATCTCTCATATACCGTCGCGTAGTTCTAAAAAAATTTGAAAGTATTTTTCAATTTTGTTTAGCATTTAGGCGCGAAACTCGCTTCATAATTGTGAAGTTTGTTTTCTGCAAGGATGCTGTACAGAGCGTTTTTTAAATATTTACTGTCGATGTTGTGTCTGTAAAATATGACTGAAGTCAAGGTGTCTCAAAAATGTTGCAACTTATAACTACACCGAATTCGGCATACTTTTGAGGATCGGCGTACTACAGTGTAGATGTATACTATATGATTACCAATTTTCTAGTTGAATGAAGCTCGTGAAGCAAATGAGTATGAAAAAATAAGAGCCGAAGAAAATACTTCATATGGGACATTGGGTGAAGACCCTTCATCTACCGCTGGGAAAGCAGATGTACGTCTCAAATTATTGTTAATATTATTTACATATTTTGTTTGAAGATTAGGTGAGAGATATTAAGAAATTGAACTTAGATAATAATCTAATCTAAGGCGCATGTAAATTCCCCAAGTTTTATTTTTCCTAATATTTATTTTACCTAAAATTATTTAACTGAATGGCGATTTGCTATAATTTTAATTTATCCTAATGAAAAATTTACTTAATTGTTATTTTTCTGAATTCCTTTTTATGCTTATTTTCATTCTTCCGTATTACCATTTTTCATAATTCTTATATTTCCAAATAATGATTTGACATAATTTTTATTTTTCTGAACTACCATTCGTCATACTGTTTATTCCTCCGAATTATCATTTGTTATAATAGTTATATTTCCGAATTACCATTTGACGTCACTTTTATTTTACCGAATTACAATTTGACATAATTTTTATTTTTCTGAAACACTAACTGATATAATTTTTATTTTTCCAAACAAGCACATAACCTAAAATTCATTTAAACGAAACGCCATCTGTCATAACCCCCATTTCATGAAAATTGCATGTAACATAAATTTCATTTGTCCTAAAATGGCGACCGGCATTCTGATTTGCTCAATGAAGCCGCGAAAATCGAATCAGCCAATAAGAATGCCAAACGCTAATTCAGGAAGAATTAAATTCATCATGCAGTTTCGATGACATGGGGATTATGACAAATCGCGTTTCGTTTAAATGAATTTTAGGTTATGCGCTTATTCGGAAGAATACAAATTATGTCACATAGTTTTTTGGACAAATAAAAATATCTTAAATATCATTTCGGTATTATAAAAATTATGTCTTATAGTAATTTGGAAATATAAAAATTATGACAAATGGTAGTTCGGTAAAATAAAAATTTTGTCAAATGGCAATTCGGAAATATAAAAATTAAGACAAATGGTAATTCGGAAGAATGAAAATCAGGTAAATTCGACATTAGGATAAATAAAAGTTATAGCAAATTGTAAACATGGATTTATAAATAAATCGGAATTTTTTTAGGAGTTTGCCCTCGAGCCTCTTCAAGTAGAAGAGATGAGCAAAAGGGCAGGTACTGTACCAATGATACCAGATGTGCATCCGCCTGAAGTTAATTTCCCGCCTGTTTTGGAAGGAAACCCAGATACAGAACCAAAAGTTTCACTCAAGGAATATCTTCAGTCAATTTTATACATGCCTCACAGTCTACGAATGGTTTGTCTGACAAACCTTTTCTGCTGGATGGCTCATGTCTGCTATTCTTTATACTTTACGGATTTCGTTGGGGAAGCTGTTTATGGTGGAGATCCACGGGCAAGTTAAACCTTTTCTTTTTCAAATTGGACCTTAATTCTATCTAAAAAAGGGGTGTAACGATATGTCTCGAAAATCTCGCAATCATATTTTTTGAAAACCTGATTGGCTTTTTATTACTTGAAGTTTTCTGCTTAAAATGCCAAATAGAACCCGGATAGACTCAATAATCTTTTCGGGTCTATCCGGATTTAACTACGGGTTTTTCACCCAGTTTGTATCCGAGACTAATACGGGACTCATGTGGAACACTAACAAGGAAGGTCTCCCGGGTGTCCCTCACCGATTTTGATGAACTTGAAATATGTCGTAGAGGACAAAAAACTAAGCGACACGTATTTTTGTTATCCGCGGAGAAACAATTTAAGGGGGTGAAACAGCTCCTCAAATATGGGAGTAACAAATGCCTGTTTAATTGGTTCACAACACGATCAAAGTGTTTTTCAGCTTGAGATGCATTCTGGGAGAACTTTGGCCACCGAAGGAGAAAAACGAATTCAATGTCTTGTCCAGTCAGTTTCATTTACAATCAATAGTTACACCATACAACCGTTGGTATCAGCTGATGGAAGCTCTTTATCACCTCTTTTTTTGGTTTTAAAAGAACAAAGTGGACAGTTCGGACCGGTTGTGGAAGCCAACCTTTTTAGACCCGATAATGTGTATGTGGAAGCTTAAAGGTGTGGGAAACTTACGTATATGGTTTTAGAATCTGGAAGAATTACGTTCGCCACTTTTCAGACAGCGTCATTTTGTTAAATTATGATTTGAATTAACATTTAAGAAATAATATTATTGAAATGCAGTCTTTGGCTTGGCTCCATCACGTCACATTTCGTTCCTAACTTCAAAAAACATGGAAAATCTCTGATTTCAGGTAAAACATGATTCCCGTCTATGAAAAGTGGTCATATTCTATGCTTTCGAGATCGCTGAGTACGAATCCGGAGTTTTCGTGGTTCTATGACGCCACACTTCGTCCCCAACCTCAAAAAAAAAACGTGACGAATTGGTAACTTTATGTAAAACATGCACTTTCTCAATGCAAAGTTGTATCCTATGTTTTTGAGGTCCCTGAGTTCGAATTTACAGCAAGTTCCTTTCAATTCACGTCCTTCTTGAGTATCACATTCTTTTATCTTTGAAAGATCGACGTAGTGGATCCCGCTTCCTCTTAACTCATTTCCCTGTATGTTCTCTCCAATGTCCAATAAAAGTCTGCCATCATGCTTATATCCCACCTCCCTTGGTAGCGACCTTCCATCTCTTTAATATCTCGATGGAATCTTTCTCCATGCTCTTCACTGTAATCACCCAAATTCATTGAAAAATAGTCAACATGGAAATATAATACATGTAATTTCAAACTCATATTATATCCTATCTTAACGAAGTTATGTATCATATTTCTTACAATTCTTTTGTAATTATCACTCTTGCGGTTCCCCAAAAAAGTTTTTAACAACTTTTTTAAGGCCTAATCAAGCTGTTTCTTTGCACTTTGTTCATGGTTGTGACGAAATTCTGATCCCTACAGATTTTCCGAATTTGAGGTCCATCGAATATTCCTGCTTTTATTTTGGCATTCGATAGTTCTCGAAATTGTCCTTGATGATATATAAAACAGCCATCTTCTTCTTCTAATGCTGATACAAACTGCTTCACCGTGTCCAGTTTTATATGCAGAGGTGGCAGTAAAACTCTCGCCGGATCCACTAGTGGGAGGTTGATGATGTTCTCTGATCCT
>JAUMHM010000048.1:12888117-12899352 GCA_032362435.1 Melikaiella ostensackeni
TTAACGCTCCACTCATGTGAAGTCGGCGTTCCCGGTTCAAATCCGGGCCGAGCTAGACTTTTTCTGATTTTCTCCAAAAATAATTTTGACCAGTCATCGACACACTAACATCAAAATATTAATTAATTAATTATCCTGGTCGACAAAATAACATCATTATTATAAAATTAATTTCTCCAAAAAAAATTTGAAGCCCAGTCGATCAACACAAAGTGGCACAAATACAGCTGCTGGAATACAGGCAGCTGCTAGCCATAATAAATTGGAATGAACACTAGGATCTATATGTCTTCTGCAACTAGCAGGATCAATATCAATTTCCTATAAAAAGTATTGAAATTTATTGCCAATATCACTTAAGGATATTATTTTCAGCTAAAATAATGTAAAAGTGCTAAAATTAGTATTAATTAGAATTAATGTTTTTCTTTTGTTAGGAATAACGAAAGGAGGACTCGATTTTCTATAAATTAGAACTAAATAAAAAGGTCTCTGTTTTTCCTTCATTTTACTCCATAGAGCTATCTGTGATTGTGGAAATTAATTTTTTTTTTCAATTAAATTTTTTATTTCATCACTCATTGAGAAACAAATATCAGAACAAAAGAATTTAGAAACCCAGCAACATCATGTTGAACGGATGGAAGGACAAAATTAGGAAGCCTCATCCTTTATCAGTATAGATTTTTCGTTTAGGACACGCGTAAAGTCTATAATAATAATAATTAGCATAGCTATACCGATTCTGGGGCAGATACGTATATCCAGCCGACACCGACAGATGACGCCACTGCCGCCGTCAGTAACTGGCCGACAACTGTTGTACATACGGCCGGTAAGGTAGGACACTGACATGTTATCTTGACTCGATCAATAGGGATGGTCCCTGTTTTATCGACTGAGTCAAAACCCGCCATCATGCCTCCTCGCTAAACTTCTCTAGGAACTTGAATCTTCTTGAAGGTGCTATTCTTTCAAAACTACCAACTATGAAGCTTCTGGAATCATTTTTTATAACTTTTCTGTTAGAAAGATCCATCGATGTTTCTGGATGGTTCGACGCAGAAGTGTATAAATGCAAGAGGGCACGCCACGTAGCAAATTAGACCCACGTGTATGGCAATACCACTTCGGCTGCGGTGTAACCGGCCTGTAATTACAAATGTGATAATGAAGTTGTAGAGGCATCGACGAAGCTAATCATATCGACCGCTCTAGTCTAACTGAATTCTGGCCGACATAACTTAACCTATACGTAAAATGCTTATTTATCTAGTGTTAAAGGAAACGAAATTGCGCAAAATTTGAAGGATGCGACCCAACGATGGGTGACCAGTGCACAAGTTTTTTTTCATTCCAACGATGTTTGAATAGAGTCCAAACTTGAAAATGCAGCCCAACGACGTCATTGATAGTCCACCGCTGACAGTAAGCGATATTTGGGTTTAGAATCTAACCTAACGATGTTTTGTAATATTCAAGACCGGAAATAAAAGATACCAAATGAAATTTAAAATGAGCTCAACTAATTCTCAACTAACTAGATAGGTTAAAATAAATCTTCACTTGATGTAGAACTAAATCTTTGGTTCATTCAAGAAAAAAGACTTAGCCTAATTTTACCAGAGGAGATCTTAACCTGTAATGTGACAAAAGTCAACGTCATTGAAAAATCAGTTCACAACGGTTATAAAAGTCTTTGAGCGTTGTGTTGCTCAAGGAAGTATCCGTGGTATGAATACTTTCAGTTGTGTCATCGTCATTGGCTCTGCGTCCGGAGTAATGCCTTATAGTCGGCTAATCCCGAGGAGACATGAATCAGTACTTGAGAGCAACATCATTTCGAACTGCTCAATTTGCATCCCAGCATTGAACGCGGTGATTGCATCTCGTTGAAACTGTGCCGTACAGTATTTTTAGCGAGGGACTGCTCAGATCTTCCAAATTATACACGTTTTGCACGTACTGGGATAACCATTTTTTTCCGAGTCCTTCCACGTAGACTGCACGAGTATCACGCAGTTTTTTCCGGATTACAAGGCTTACTTTTTCATAGGGTATGTCACCAGATGTCCATTCCAGACCATGGTAATTGCGCATCAATCATAAATTTTCACTCTTGTATTTGACAGGCAGCGAGTCCCAGTAGTAGGGTGGTTTCAAGGGGGTAGACCACAGGTTAGCGTCTTCCTGGAGGGGAACTATAGCCAACTCTTTGAAGACGAACTGGTTGATGGGCTCCTTGAAGCGTTGCACGTCCACAACAAAGTCCACGTCGATGAAAATTGAACTCTGAGATGGAAATTTTCTGTTTTTTAACCATTCCCCCACCACTAAAACTACCCCTCACCATCACCAATTTCTTAAGTCAACTTCTTCATCCCACCACTAATGGGTTTCAGAAACTCATTTTGCTTCGAACAATCCAGAACAATCAGTGGAACGTGCTCTTTGAAATGAGCTTTTCGCAACATCGGTTCAGACTCTTTACCATAGTATGTTGTCCGAAAGTTTGCATACATCTCGTATAATAGTTCAAACTGATTATGCGTAATATCCAGATTCAAATTGCCGTATGGATAGAACTGTGAATTTAAGAAAAACTTGACATTGATTATGCTGCAATTATCAAATTGATTAGCGTATCTTTTTCAATTATTCTTTCTACCTGTCTGGAAGCTCAGGATAACGTAGCGTGGTTTTTTCATCTAAGTTGACGTTTTTACCGTCTATATATGTCTCAAAGTGGTGGGGAGTAGAAGGGAATTCATACAATTCCCATGAGTGAAAACTCGCAGTGATAGGTACATCATCTCCAATAAAGTTCAACAGCTGTATCTTGTGCTGATCTGAAGCCATCACATATAGAATTATCCACTCAACTTTATGTATCGTAATCCTAAATTGTTCCTCCTCTTGACCCTGTATAATGGCGTTAAAGTCACTGCGTGGTCTTCTTAAGATGAGTTAATGCTTTGCATTTAAAACGATTCTTCGATAGTCTTCAGTGAAACCTAAAATCATACTAAGCGGTACAATTACATCAAAGTATCCCTCATCATTGGTAAGACGTCTTGTTGCTTCCATGTCAAGCCATCCTGCATTCTCCATGATATAACTTTGTCCAGGGGTAAAAGAGACATAGCCTTTCATGACGCTAGTGAGACTGACGTTTCTGCATTGATAAATCTCGATGCCATTGAGTTCATAGCGAATTTTATCAAACAAATATCAGATGGCGTTGCTCACTAGGCTTGTAGTAGCACAAAAGTTGACTCAACATTGGACAGAGTTGATTTAACATTGCCCAAAAGTTGATTCAATATTACACAGAGTTGATTCAGCATTGCACAAAAGTTGATTACATATCTGATTTATGTATCCAGCTGTTGTGTGAACTATCTAATCCTAACCACTTTATAAAGATTTTGTTACCACGTTTCTTGATTACTTTCTTCACAAGGTATACGTCTGAATGCTTAACTTTGAGAAGCTTTTGTTCATAGAATTCGCCAGCGATGGGTTGTTCTTAATAGTCCTTGAGCTTGTACGTTACGAAATTTGTGGGCATGACTCGATTGACAGTAAATATCTCATAATTGCTGCTTCCCTTGACCATCAAAGTACAGTAAATTGGTGTTGAAGTAACTCTTGAACGATTTCTACTCTTCAGGATTTAATTTTGAACTTGCACGAGGATGACTGGCTAGCAGTTTCACTGATTTCGCACCGATGATAATTTTCTTTGTGAATGATAAATTCAGATTGTATGTAGAATGCAGCATTTGATTTCGGTGTGTATGAGACATAATGTTGATTCAACTGAAGACTTTTAGATACTGAGCGGTAATTTAAATCTTCACACTTTATATTTTTTTATAAATTCATTCGAATTGTAGTACTCGCCGTGATATCTCATACAGAGATCACCTTTGAGTCAGGCTCTTTTTGTTTCCAAAAACAGATTCTCATTTGCTTCTAGAGTCTGATGCCGCCTGATGGTGGCTGAGTAAATGATGCCCATCCGCCTCCTCCTCAGTTTTTCCAGTTGGAAAGGAGGGAACTGTTTGAATATTCTCGACAGGACTTCTGAGTGGGGAAAAGCAGAGTAGTTTGAAAATTTTCAGGGAAACTTCTGAGTTGGAATGAGGAAAACGGTATGATTTGATTGCACAAAGTGTAGTTCTGAATTTTAAAACTATGGTTCCAGGTGTCTGTGAAAATGATAAGAATAACAAAGATTCAAAGTAAGGTAAAATATGCTGAAGAAACATGGTACAAAGCTGACACTGTACATTTAAAAAGACGCTCTGCATTTGCTTTTTGTCCTATCCGTATAAGGTGTAGTTTTCCAGTGAACGACTTTGTGCAATGTTGAACCAACTCCGTGCAATGTTGATGCTACGATGAATAAGTTATAATTTAGCACGGACACGAACAATTATCGACTGCCGAAACTTAGCACAGATATAAACCATAATTTGTAATGTTGGGATAAGTTTTTGATTAAACCAAAAAAAGTAAAGTTGATAGACATCAAAGTTTCTAGAAGGTTAGATTTCCAGAAGATTTGAATCTCTAAACATTTTTTAGTACGTCAAGATTTCTAGAAGGTTCGATTTCTCGAAGGTTTTGGTTTCTAGGGAAGTTTAGCGAAGAGGTAGGTGAGCCTGTACTTACGCCTTACGTAGAAAGTTCGACACTTCGAATGTATCCCAGCTAGGTAAAAATTTCGATCACTTTGAGTATAAGTCAAGTATAAGTTGAATTTTCCGTCATTTACTGCTGGTATCGATAAGTCATAATTTAGCACAGACACAAACCATTATCGACTGTCAGGAATTTAGCTCAGATATAAACCATACCTTGTTATGTTAGGTGGAGTTTTTAAATTAATCAAAAATTGAAGTTAATAGACATAAAAGTTTCAAGAAGGTGTAATTTCGAGAAGGTTCGAATCTCGAAACATTTTTTCAGCACTTTAAGGTTTTTAGAAGGTTCGATTTCTATTAAAAGGAAAGCATCATGAGGTTGAGATTTTTGTAAGCCTGTAGTTCAGCAACACGCCTTGCACACAGAAAAAATAAGCATCGTTGGGTCATAGATATTCTGTGAAGCCTGTCGTGCAGCAACCCGTCTTACACCGAAGGAAGAAGTATCGTTCGTTTGAATTTGGAATTTCACGCTCTCGGAAATACTAAGATAAGTCAGTTAATAATTCTAGTACCTTCAAATTATTTCTAAAGTTCAAATTTATGAATTTACTTCAATGTATGAAGATAAAATACCTAACTTTAAATAATAAAACAAATTAATCATCACATTTGTAATCACTGGCCGATTACTCCACAGCCGAAGCGGTATTACCATACGTGTGGGACTGATTTCCAACATGGCGTGCGCTCTCGCATTTATACATTTTGCGTCGAAACGTTCAGAAACATATATGGATCTTTCTCACAGAAAAGTTAAAAGCAATGCTTCCGGATACTTCAAAGTAGGAAATTTCAAAAGATATAGCACCTTTCATATCTCGAGCTTTCTTGAAACCTTGATTCAGAAATCACGTCCTGTACTGATGCTTCTAGAAAGTTCGATGGCAAAGAAAATTTTAAATGTAATATCTGCCACAGAATCGATGTAGCTATACTACTATAATATTTAATGGAATAACAAATATTGTCGCCTGACAAAGTTACCTAATGAATAAGGTCTTTTCATTGGTCTCTTCTGAGTCATTGGCAGTCGACTTCGTAAAGAAGAACAACATCTATTCATTGACAACATGTCAACTTGTGAATTGGTTTATAAAATTATTGATAAAATAATCAGCTATCGTTCGCTGATAAAGTATCATTTTGCCACGTGATTTAAAATTGATTCCGTCGAATAAAATAAATTTGTCGCAAAAAGCATTATTCTTTCAGTATTGATACAATTTTTCATACTTTCTCATCATTTTTATTTTCTATATAAATGCATATAAAACTTATAGAAGAAATGTTAAATATTAGATATGAAATAATACTATTTGTGAGTGATGTAAGACAAACACAGATAACAATTTACAAGATGAATTTTACACAATAAATGATTCAAATATCGTTTTTGATTTCAAAGTTTGGCATTATCTTACATACGAACTGGCACACTTCTTAAAAATTAGTGATTTTATTTGACTATGAATTAAAATTAACAAAAAATATTTTTTTTGTGATGTGGTGACGTGTTTTTTGTTTGGTGGAAAGTCTGACGATTAGGAACGATCCTTCAGAAGATTCATTAACGTATAATAAAACTCAATATTGTGGCCACTGTAAAAAAAAGATTATAATATTGAGCAATTATAATTTTCTAACAAATTGATAATTTTTTTCACAATTTTAAAATATTTTTTTTTCAAACTCAACTTACGTAAGAGTTCAATTGCAACTATAATAATTAATATGTCACAATGATCATCAATCAGATAGGTGACCATCATGTTTCCTAAAAGACTCCCAACTCGACCACAAAATCCTAAAAGCGTTCCTGCAAACATCCTGAAAATACGTAGTAAATATAATGTCATTCTTAAAGATGATACAATTTTTTTAAAAAAATCATAAAAAATGATGAAATACCTGCAGTTTGTTGGGAAAGTCACAACCAATAAACAATACATGAGACTCATCGCCAGAGAAGTCATTGACTCAAAAAGACACGAGAGTATCAAATTCTGAACGGAAGATTTCACCAAAAATAGTCCCAGTGTTACGACAAAAGCCGCCGCGTTTGTAAAAACTGAAAATCAATTCTCAGAGTTAGAATAACAGGTTAAATTAAAATATATGCTATACATTAAAGCAAAAAAGAAAACAACGCAGTTTAAATTTCGCGCCAAAATGACGTCATAATCCAGGAGTAACGTAACCTCTTTATTATATGGATTTTGACGTCACTGTGGCGCGAAAGTTGAATTGCGAGATTTTTTGTTGTCCGAAAAGTTGCTACTAGTATATTTTTGTATTTATGGATACAATATTTTGAACCTTTTTTTTTAATAAAAGATAATTTTTTTTTAATCCATTGACATTATGAGTATGAATAATAACAAATTAATTTCTACCTAAAAAGAATTTGAAGCCCAGTCGATCAACACAAAGTGGCACAATTACAGCTGCTGGAATACAGGCAGCTGCTAGCCATAATGAATTGATATAAACACTAGGATCTATATGTCTACTACAAATAGCAGGATCAATATCAATTTCCTATAAGAAGTATAGAAATTTATTGCCAATATCACTTAAGGATATTATTTTTACTTTAAGCACAAAGTCGAAAATTAAATGAAAAATTGAATTCAGAAAGTTGATAACAAACATACCATGCTAGTATTGAGAGACAATTGATTCGAAACTGCACAAATGCTTGTCGATTCATTTGGAAACTTCGACTCAAATTGAGCGAACCTCTCAAAAATTTCAGGTAACCAAAGCAGCAGCGAATAGTAAGATGACAATTCTAGAAATCCAACTATGCAAGCAACAATTATGCTTTTGAGCAATGCTGAGGATTTTAAAATAGTTTTTGCTTGCACCTTGAAACTACTCATAATAACATTAAATGTTTTGCTCTTTCTCGACATTTTTTCCGCCTCAAGGGTCTTATTTTGCCAAAATGCCACCATTTTTGCAAGAGCAGCATCCTCACCAGTTAATAAAGTTTCCTGGAAAAAAATATCCATTTCAGACGGACTTTCAATATTTGAAAAATGACGGTCGAGACGTCACATGCGAGGAATTGCGAATGTGAAAACTTGTAGGAAATATTCAACTTCACAAGGTACTTAACTGTAACAACAGATGTGAGACGAAGGGAAACCGGATTTCTGGAAAAAACAATGTTTTTCTCCGTTTTTATGTATCCATGTGGAAAAAGTTAGATTTTAAAAAATAACTTTTTATTAAAATCACAGTAAATCCTGAGGTATCGAAAGTGCTGCAGAAGAGAAAACCAGTTTTCTAACATAATATTTTTAAAGTACATAATATTACAGTTTACCAAAAGAGATGAATTTTCAGATTAAGAATTGATCTTTTTTTTTGAAAAGTCATGTATTTTGTGGAAAACGGGTTTTTTCGGTTGAATTCGACTGTTATAGATTTAAAATCGAAACCTTTTTTGGTTAAAAATTCAACTGCTTTGTTTAAAGTGGAATTACGTTGTCAAAAATTCATTTTTTGGTTGAAGATTCATCATATAAGTTGAAAATTCATCTTTTTGGTTGAAAATCTAATCATTTTGTTGAAAATTCGTTTTTTATCGCAAACTAGTTTTTCAATTGAAAATTTGACTATTCCATTTTTGGTTGAAAATTAATTTTTTTAAATTGAAAAGTCAACTATTTGGTTGAAATTTCTTGTATTTTATAGGAAATTAGTCTTTTTTGTGGAAAATTAATTTTTTTGGTCAAAAATGCAACACTTCGTTTAAAAAATATTTGGTTTTAGTTGGGGCTTCAACTATTTTGTTGAAAATTCTTCTTTTTGGTTGAAAATTAATTTCTATGTTGAAAATTCAAATATTTGGTTGAAAATTTATGTATATTGTTGAAAATTCGTCTTTTTGGCAGAAAACCAATTTTGTTTAGTCAGAAATGCAATCGTTTGGCTTAAAATTATTTGGTTTTAGTTGAGGATTCAATTATCTTGTTGAAAATTCGTCTCTTCTTTTTAATTTAACTTTTTATGATTTAGAATTAATTTTTTTGTTTGAAAATTCAATTGCTTGGTTAAAAGTGGAAGTACTGTGTTGAAAATTCATTTTTTGGTTGAAGATTCAACATATAAGTTGAAAATTTAGCTTTTTGGTTGAAAATCTAATCGTTTTGTTGAAAAATCGCTTTTTATTGCAAATTAGTACTTTAACTGAAAATTTGACTATTCCATTTTTGGTTGAAAATTAATTTTTTTTTTAGTTCAAAATTTAACTATTTGGTTGAAAATTCAAATATTTGGTTGAAAATTAGTCTTTTTGACAAAACACTAATTTTTGTTGTCAGGAATCCAACCGTTTGGTTTGAAGTTATTTGGTTTTAGTTGAGGATTAAATTATTTTGTTGGAAATTCGTCTCTTTCTTTTTGAATTCAGTTTTTATGATTTATAATTAAATTTTCTTGGTTAAAATATCAAATATTATATTTTTTGTTGATAAATTTATTTTTTTGTTGATAATTCATTTCTTTGGTTGAAAATTTAACTATTTTGATGAAAATTCGTTTTGTTTTCGTTGAAAATGCATCATTTTTAATAGAATATTCGACTATTTGGTTTAAAATTCGGGCAATTTGTTGGATATTTCTTTTTGCTAGAAAATTGATTTTTTTGGTTGAAATTTAGACCAGTTAGTTGAAAATTCATATGTATTTTAGAAATTCGTCTTTTTTTAGTAGCAAATTAATCTTTTTGGTTGAAAACTCATTTTTTATGGTTCAAAATTCAATTATTTGGTTAAAAAGTCATCTTTTTTATTTAAAATAATTTGTTGCATTTGAAGATTCAACTATTTTGTTGAAAATTCGTCTTTCTTGGTTGAATCCGAGTATATTTCGGTTTTGATTAAAAATTTAACTACCTAGTTAAAAATGGAACTATTTTGTTGAAAATTCATTTTTTTGGTTAAGATTTATTCTTTAAGTTGAAAATTCATCTTTTTGGTTGCGAAAGCTATTTTGAAAAAAGTTCGTTTCTTTTGTTTGAAAGTCAATTTTTTAGCTGAAAATTTAACTATTTGCTTGAAATTAATGTATTTTATTTAACATTCATCCTTTTTAGTTGAAAGTGAAACTTCTTCGTTGAAAATTCATTTTTTTCTGTTAAAGACTAATCTTTTTTAGTTAAAAATTGATCTATTTGGTTACAAGATTATGTAGTTTGTTGATAATTCGTCTTTTTTGATAGAAAACTAATCTTTCTTGTTTGAAAATTAAACTCTTTTGTTTAAAATTCGTGTTATTGGGTTAAATTCGAATATTTGGTTAAAAATTCATGGATATTGTTGAAAACTCATCTTTTTTGGTGGAAAATTAATCTTCCTAATTGAGAATTTATCTATTTGGATAAAAATTCATCTATTTTTTGTAAAGTGCAATAATTTTATATGAAATTTTAGGGATTTGAAGCGTTTCAAGTTAAATTTTTTAACATCATGAAAAAACTTATGACGGGATAAATTACGCATTTTCTCCAACAGAAAATTCACTTTTGGTCTGATAGATTGATCGAATTGGAAATAATTTGTTTCAGTTGAAGATTCAACTATTCTGTTGAAAATTCGTCTTTCTTTGTTTAATTCAAGTATATTAGATTTAAAATTGAAATCTGTTTTAGTTGAAAGTTGAAATACTTGGTTGAAAATGGAACTATTTTGTTAAAAATTAATTTTTTTCTTTTGGTTGAAGATTCATCCTTTAAGTTGAAAATTCATCTTTTTGGTTGCGAAACCTATTTTGGAGAAAATTAGTTTTTTTGTTCGAAAATCACTTGTTTAGCTGAAAATTCAACTATTTGCTTGAAATTAATGTATATTATTTCAAAATTCATCTTTTTTGGATTGAAAGTGGAACTTCTTTGTTAAAAATTCATTTTTTTTTATTAAAGATTTATCATTTAACTTGAAAATTAATCTTTTTTAGTTGAAAATTCATTTCATTGGTTGAAAAATTATGTATTTTGTTGATAATTCGTTTTTTTTTTGTAGAAAATCAATCTTTTTTGTTTGAAAATTCATCTCTTTTGTTTAATTTTCGTGTTATTGGGTTGCATTCAACTATTTGATTAAAAATTGATGGATTTTGTTGAAAACTCGTCTTTTTGATGGAAAATTGATCTTCTTGGTTGAAAATTTATCTATTCGGATAAAAATTAATCTATTTTGTGTAAAATGCAATACTTTTATATGAAATTTATTGAATTTTTTTTTTATTTATTTATTTATATGAAAAATATGAAAAAACTTATAACGCAATAAATTACGCGCATTTTCTTCAACAGAAAATTCACTCTTGGTCTAATAGATCGAATTTCTGCTGATTTCTCTTCTATGTTGTAATATCTTTGAATTTATTACATTTGTTAGTTACAATGTTTCTTACGTAAGATCTTTCAATTCCCCAAAAAATAAATTCATGTGGAAACACAATGTGCTACAAAGTGCTTTAAGGTACTATAAGGTGACCATTGACATTTGAT
>JAUMHM010000048.1:12902607-12946034 GCA_032362435.1 Melikaiella ostensackeni
ATGTTTTTCAATGGGTTGAAAATTTTTTTTCGGCGAAAAATTCACGTTTCTTTCCATTTAATTGTTTATAACAACGAAAGTTCACATTGTATTGAAAAAATGATAACAGATTCTGAAAGGGGATAAAATTTTACTTCAGAAAAACCTTGGCTTGATTTTTTTACAACCTTTTTTCATCATGTAATTTATGGCCAAAAACTTGGCTGAAAAAGTGTCCAGCTGGGCGCTAATGGGTTAAACCTAAAAAAAAATTTCATTCAAGAGAGAAAAAAAATATCAACCAAACTGCAGAATTTTGAGGCTAAATAGGCAAATTCTTTAGAAAACAGTTGAACTTTCTACTTGAAAATATGAATTTTCAAAAAAATAGTTGCGTTTTTTTAGCAAAGAGATGGATTTTCATCTAATAAAATGAATTTTCAACAAAGTAACTGAACTTTTAACCCAGTAGTTGAATTTTCATCTAGAAACAACCAACATGCAACCAAAAATGGAATAGTTGATTTTTGAGTTAAACAAATTTATTTTCAAACCAAAAAACGAATTTTTTACAAAATATTTCAATTTTCAACCAATAAAATGACTGTTTAACGAAGTAGTCGAACTTTCAACCATGTAGTTGAATTTTCAACCAAAAAAGATGAGTTCACAATGACAAATATTATAGTTGAATTTTCAACTAAAAACGACCAATTTTCAACCAACAACTGATATAGTTGAATTTCCAGTTTAAAGAAATTAATTTTTGACTAAACGAAACTAAATTGTAACAAAGTAGTTGAATCGTCTTAAACCATTAAAATCAATTTTTAAGACAGAAGTTCAACTTTCAACCAAGTAATTGAATATTCATTGAAAAAATTTGAATTTTTAATGAAAAAATTATTAGTTGAATTTTCATTTAAAAACGACCAATTTTCAACCAAACAATGAAACAGTTAAATTTTTATTTACAGAAATTATTTTTCAACCAAAACAGAACGAATTTTCAATAAAATAGTTGAATAGTCTTAAGCCAATAAAATTAATTTTTAAGACAGTAGTTCAACTTTCAACCAAGTAATTGAATTTTCAACTAAAAACGATCAATTTTCAGCAAAAAAATGGATTAGATATATTTTCAGTCGAGGAAATTAATTCAAAACTAACAAAAACGAATTTTCAAAAAAAAAAAAATAGTTAAATTTTCAACCAAATAGTAGAATTCTTAACCAAAAGAGATGAATTCTGAACCAAGCAGACTTTTTAATGATCAATAATTAATTTTCAACATCAATTCAGTTCGCATTTAAGAGAAAAAATGAAAAAAAGGGGAAATGGGGAAAGTTTCTTGAAAACAGAGGAAAAGGAGGAATTATTTTTAAAAAGGGGTAAAGAGGGGAATAGGGGAAAGAGTGTGAAGTCTGTATTCAGAAGCTGGGCTTGTAAAATAAAATTACCAATTTTCATTATTACCATTTAAAAAAATTGTTATTCACATTTATTTTTCCACGTCACAAAACCTGCTCCCCCCCCCTGGCAGTGTGACATAGTTTTTGAACGGCCCCTAACTCTACGTGAAACTTATAAAAAATTAGTTCACTTTTTTACTTACTGGGTAAAATAAGCAATCCAACGATCCAAGCTGCTTCCATCCAAGAAAGAATTCTTTTGCGGAATTTCTTTGGTTGAAATTCACCAATATAGGTAAATAATAAAGCTACTTGACCAGCGACACTGAAAGTTTAGGACAAAATACAATTTTGTCAAATATTTATAGAGAATATGATTTTATATAATTTTTTTCAGATAATATGAAAAATTTGTAGGAACTTTTACACTTACGCGACACCACTCAGGAACTTAAAAAATAAGAATATCCAGTAATTTCTTATAAAAGAAGCAAGAGCTTCGCATATTCCTTGAAGGAGTAAAGTCATAATTAAGGCCTTTTTTCGGCCCTTCAAATCTGCTACAAACCCCCATATTAAACATCCAAAACATGTTCCTGAAAATATTTTAAATATTCTGTTAATCATGTCACTGTAATTTTTATTTCTAATTTTTTAGAAACATTCTTCCAATTATCAATTTCTTATTAACTTCTTATCAACATTTTGTTAAGTTAATAATTTATCACGCTTCTGACAAAGTAAACTTGTTAGAAACTAATACAAAAAGTGAATAGATAAAATAGTAGATAACTTACCGAGTAAAGGAAAAATTACAATTCTCCCCTTATCAACTGTTTTTAACTGGAAATCGCATACTGCCGCAGGAATAATAAAACTAGCGCTGCTTATACTAATTGCAGCATTCATAAATATCAAGGCGCCCAATATCGATATTTTCCAATTGAATTTACCAAAACCTACAAAAAATCCTAGACATTAGTTTTTCTGCTAAATTTTTTCGAAAACTTATCGCATTTTTATTATTTTTGCTTTCTGAAAGATTTTTGTTTCATTCGTAAGTTTAAATTTATATTAAATATTTTAAAATATTTTTGGACCATACCTGTCGCGTCGATGGCATTTTGAGCTACTGATTCCTCTGTTTGTGACTCTGAAAAAATTTGATTTTGAAAAATAGATTTAAAAATTTTATAGAATATGTTTTTGCACGTGGAAAATGAGAAGACAAGTATTTTTTTTAAATCACCATAGCAACTTTATTTACATCTTCTTACGAATATTTAAAAATGTTAAGGGTATAATGAGTTTTTTGCCAATTTGACATTTAGTACCGTGCTTTTTTTGCAATTTTTGAGATATCAAGGTTTTTATTATTTCAAATTATTTAGTTTTTCGCACACTTTCGAAATCTACAAGATAAAATGAAAGATAATAAAAAATGGTAAAGTTATTTTGATTTTTTGAAAAAGAAAAAGAATTTCTCAAACGCCCTACTTTTTTTTCTGAAATTTTTAGAAACGATAGATACAAACATAGTATATCTACTATAAATTTCATATTTTGTATTTCTACGTTTTTTGGCAGAAAAAATTATAATTTTTATTTCAAAACCTTGCCCTTCTTGCCACTTTTGAGATTTTAAGGTTTTTCTTGTTTCAGTTTGTCAAGTTTTTTTTCTGTTTCGAAATCGATGAGAAAAGCAAATAAAGAATGAAAAATGGCAAAGCTGTTACGATTTTTTGAAAAATTTAAATGCGAAATTTTCTGAAAAAAGCTACCTTTTCATTCGCTAAAATTTTCAGGAGTGAGAGGTAGAAGAAAAAAAAGGATAGAAAAAGGAGATGCCAAAAAGAAGCAGTTATTGATGCATTTTATCGTTATGTCCAATAAAATAACATTTTTCTAATTTTAAAAAATATCAGTAAAATACAATAAATGTGAGAACAGTAAAAAAATGGAATTTTGTTTCTCTCGAAATACGAATACATCCCAGATTTATAATTTATTGTAAGTTGCCTATATATTACCTATCACTTCTGAAAATTTCAGCGAAAAAAAGGAACTGTTTTGAGAAAATTTCGTCTTTCAATTTTTCAAAAAATCTAAATAGCTTTATCATTTTTTATTCTTTCTTTGTTTTTCTCGTCGATTTCGAAAGAGTGAAAAAAATTTGACAAATTGGAACAAGAATAACCTTGAAAACTCAAAAATGGCAAAAATTGCAAGGTTTTGAAAAAAAGAAAAAAAAAGAATTTTTTCTCCGAAAAAACAAAAAAATATCCCAATGGAAACTTTATGGTATGTACACTATGCTAGTACCTATTATTCCAAAAAATTCAAGGAGAAAAAAGGTGGGGCTTATGAGAAAATATGTTTTTTCAAAGATGGAAATAACATTACCATTTTTTTTTTAGTTCTTAATTTTCTTGGTGGATGTCGAAAGAGTGCAAAATACTGGATTAACTGAAATAAGAAAAACCTTAATATCTTTAATATTTCAAAAAGAGCAAGGTTTTGAAAAAAAAAATAATTATAATTTTGTTCTCCCGAAAAAACAAACAAATACCGAATGGGAAATTTATGGTATGTAGACTGTGTTAGTACCTATGATTCCTAGAAATTTCAGGTAAAAAATGGTGGGGGCTTTGAGAAAATTTTAAAAATTTTTTTCAAATAGGAAATTTATTGTTTATAGACTATATTAGTAGGACAAATATCAAAGATAAAGCAATATTCAAAAATATTGAAGATTTAGAAAAAAAGTATGTTCGGAGGTATTACTGCGGATGAACAAAAACTGTGTACTATGGTAGTCCAAAAATCACAAAATTTGAAAATACAATGTGCTCTTGGAAATTTTTGTTCCTTTTTGAAGAAAAGAAAATCCCTTAAAAAATGGAATCTTATCGGTTGAAATCTTGCACTCCCCGCATCGAGGTCAAAGATTAAACTCTAAATATTTTCGTTCTTTTCGTGATTATAAAAAAATATTTAGGACAATGTTGACCTAATTTTTCATTATAAATTCAACAGCTGTGTGTACTTTTATAGTAAAAACATTTTAAACATATTTTTTTACATAATTTACTTTTTTTCTAATAATTAAGACTCTTAGTTTACCTAGACTTCTAGATATTTTGGACATGAATTCATTAATACCATGTAAATTGTTTTCATGGTCATATAATTTTTATATAAAGATTTATTTGAAGAAAAATAAAAAGGACTAAATAAAAACTAAAACAATTTACGTGGTACCAATGAATTCATATAAAAAATATTTAGAAGTCTTGGTGAAGTATAAGTCTTAATTAATAGAACAAAAAGTAATTTATGTAAAAAAATGTGTCCACATTTTTTTGTTGTAAAAACACACACCACCGTTAAATTTATAATAAACAATTAGGCTAATATTGTCCTTAACATTTTTTTTGACCACGAAAACAACGAAGATATTTAGAGTTTAATCTTTGATCTCGATGCGAGGAGTGCGAGATTTCAACCGATTGGAATCCATTTTTTTTATTGATTTTCTTTTTTTCAAAAGGGAATGCGGATTTTAGTTTTATGTGCGCGAACGCATTAAAAGGAGAAAGATTATCAAAATGGAAGTTTTTCATTAAGAATAATATTATTATTTAAAGAAAATGTCGAAACAATAGAAAATTTACTTTAAGCTTAATGTATATCTTAAAATAAAATAAAAGAGATGTGTACCTATTACTGCGTCCCTATGACTGCGGATTTATAGCTTTTATTTCCAAAAATGAAGTTATTTTAAATATAACATTGTACACAATGATTAAACATCGTAAAAATTTACTTAAATTTATCAATTATTTACAGTTTTGGCTTTTCTGATTATT
Source organism: Melikaiella ostensackeni (assembly GCA_032362435.1). Classification (NCBI taxonomy): domain Eukaryota; kingdom Metazoa; phylum Arthropoda; class Insecta; order Hymenoptera; family Cynipidae; genus Melikaiella; species Melikaiella ostensackeni. Next base: position 12,907,868 of record JAUMHM010000048.1, read on the forward strand.
TCACTCTCAGTATGAAGCAAATATATGAGCATTGCAGTAATTGAGAAATTTACCCTACCTATTATTTCTAGAAATTTCAGGAAAAAGGGCGAGATTTTCGAAAAAAATATGTTTCCTCTTTATTTCATAAAATGAAAATAACTTCACGACTTCTTATTATTTTTCCATTTTCTTTATGGGTTTTGAAAGAGTGTAAGAAACTGGAATAATTGAAATAAGAAAAACCTTATTATCTCAAAAATTGCAAAAAGGGGAAGGTTTTAAAAGAAAAAAAATTTCTTTTGTAAAACAAAAAAAAATATGAATTGGGGAATTAATCGTATATAGACTATATTATTGCCTGTTATTTCTAAAAATTTCAACAAAAAAAATGATGGGGTTGCCAAAAAATATTTTTTTCTTCTTTCAAAAAATCAAACTAACTTTACCATTTTTATTATTTTTTAATCTTCTTTGTGGGTTTTCGAAGAATGCAAGAAACTGGATTAACTGAAATCCATATCTCAAAAAAATACCTTATCATCTTAAAGATTGCAAATAGAGCAAGGTTTTCGAAAAAAAAATCCAGAAAAACAAAAAACATCAAATGGGAAATTTATCGTATATAGACTGTATTAGTACCTATTATTCCTAAAAATTTCAAAAAAAAATGATGTGGTTTTTGAGAAATCTTTCTTTCTTTTTTCAAAAAATGAAAATAACTTCACCACTTTTTATTATTTTTCCATTTTCTTTTTGGATTTTAAAAGAGTGTAAGAAACTGGATTAACTGAAATAATAAAAACCTTATTATCTCAAAAATTGCATAAAAGGGGAGGTTTTGAAAGGGGGAAAAAAATCTCGAAAAACAAAAAAATATCGATGGGGAAATTTATCGTATATAGACTATATTAGTACCTATTATTCCTGAAAATTTCAAAAAAAAATGGTGGGGCTTTTGAGAAACCTTTCTTTCTCTTTTCAAAAAATCAAAATAACTTTACCATTTTTTGTTATCCTTTAATTTTCTTTGTTGGTTTTGAAAGAGTGCAAAAAACTGGATTAACTGAATTAAGAAATACCTTAACATCATAAAGATTGCAAATAGGGCAAGGTTTTTGAAAAAAAAAATACCAGAAAAACAAAAAAACATCGAATGGGAAATTTAATGTATATAGACTATATTAGTACCTATTATTCCTAAAAATTTCAACAAAAAAATAATGGGGTTTTTGAGAAATATTTCTTTCTTTTTTCAAAAAATGAAAATAACTTCACTACTTTTTATTATTTTTGCATTTTCTTCTTGGATTTTGAAAGAGTGTAAGAAACTGGATTAACTGAAATAAGAAAAACCTTATTATCTCAAAAATTTCAAAAAAAGAGAAGGTTTTAAAAGGGGGAAAAAAATCTCGAAAAACAAAAAAATATCAATTGGGAAATTTATTGTAAATAGACTATATTATTACCTTCTATTCCTAAAAATTAAAAAAAATGATGGGGTTTTTCAAAAAACTTTCTTTCTTTAAAAAAAAATCAAAATAACTTCACCATTTTTTGTTCACCATTTAATTTTCTTCGTGGGTTTTGAAAGAGTGCAAGAAACTGGATTAACTGAAACAATATATACCTTATTATCTCAAAGATTGCAAATAGGGCAAGGTTTTTGAAAAAAAAATTCTAGAAAAAAAATATCAAATGGAAAATTTATCGTATTTAGACTATATCAGTACCTATTATTCCTAAAAATTTCCAGAAAAATTATGGGGTTTTTGAGAAAGCGTTCTTTCCTTCTCAAAAAATCAAAATAATTTTACCATTTTTCATTATTTTTTAATTTTCTTTAGGTATTTTAAGAGAGTGTAAGAAACAGGATCAACTGAAATTAGAAAAATTGCAAAAAGGGGAAGGTCATGAAAGGGAAATAAATTTCTCTCGAAAAACAAAAAAATATCAGTTGGGAAATTTATCGTATATAGACTATATTAGTACCTATTATTCCTAAAAATTCCAGAAAAAATGATGGGATTTTTGAGGAATCTTTCCTTCTTTTTCAAAAAATCAAAATAACTTTATCATTTTTCATTATTTTAAAAATTTCTTTGTGGGTTATTAAAGAGTGCTAGAAACTGGATCAATTGAAATAAGAAAAAACCTTATTATCTCAAAGATTGCGAATAGGGTAATGTTCTTGAAAAAAAAAAATTCTCTAGAAAAACAAAAAAATATCAGTTGGGAAACTTATCGTATATAGACTATATTAGTACCTATTATTCCTAAAAATTCCAGAAAAAATGATGGGGTTTTTGAGGAATCTTTCCTTCTTTTTCAAAAAATCAAAATAACTTTATCATTTTTCATTATTTTTAAAATTTCTTTGTGGGTTTTTAAAGAGTGCTAGAAACTGGATCAACTGAAATAAGAAAAAGCCTTATTATCTCAAAGATTGCGAATAGGGCAATGTTCTTGAAAAAAAAAATTTCTCTAGAAAAACAAAAAAATATCAGTTGGGAAACTTATCGTATATAGACTATATTAGTACCTATTATTCCTGAAAATTTCAGAAAACAATGATATGGTTTTTGAGAAATCTTTCTTTCTTTTTTCAAAAAATCAAAATAACTTTACCATTTTTTATTATTTTTAAATTTTCTTTGTGGGTTTTGAAAGATTGGAAGAAACTAGATTTGTAAAGACGGGGAGCTTGAAAAAAAAATTCTCAAAAAACAAAAAAAATACCAAATGGGAAATTTATGGTACATAAACTATATCAGAACCTATTATTCCTAAAAATTTAACAAAAAAATGATGAGGTTTTTGAAAAATCCTTCTTTCTTTTTTCTAAAAATCAAAATAACATGAACATTTTTAATGATTTTTTAATTATCTTTGTGGGTTTTGAAAGAGTGCAAGAAACTTGACTAATTGAGATAAGAAATATATCATTATCTCAAATATTGAGAATAGGGCAAGGTTTTTAAAGAAAAATTTATTTAAATTTTTCTCTCGAAAAACAAAAATACCTAATCGGAAATTCATGGTATTTAGTACCATTTATTTTATAAAAATTTCAGGAAGAAAATTATATGGTTTTAGAGAACGTTTTTTCTTTTATTTTCTTTAAATCCAAATAACTTCACCATTTTTTATTATTTTTAAATTTTCTTCATGGATTTTGAAAGAGTGCGCAGAACTGGATAAACAGCAACAAAAAAACTCAATATCTTAAAAATTTCAAAAATTGCAGGGTTTTTAAACAAAATTTGCAAGAACTCATTTTACTCTCAACATTTAAAAAAATTCATAAAAGATGTAAGAGTGGCATTATGGTTATTAAAAAAAATACATACTTCTCATTTTCCATGTACGAAAACATATTTCATTGGCAAGTCAATCCTGAATATGTCACCAGCCGGGCTGCATGATTTGAAATGGATTTGGTCGTGTACATCAAGGTGTACAAAAAATGTGCATGAAGTTCTTTTGTAAAAAAATTTTTTTGAAATATGTACACTATTCTAAAACTGTAATCATGTTAATTTCGAGCATTCTCTTATCGAGAAAATGTTGCGTCAGAGGTTTTGTGCTACTTCCTTATTTGTTACTTAAACTTCATAAATTATATCGTACACACGAACGTATATTCAAAGTTTTATAAACCTTACGTAAAAATATGAATATTCATGAAAAGGTTATCGAGCATAATCTTAAAACCAAAATTTTGAAAAATATAACTAAACGACTTAGGAAAACTGAATTCAATTGCATGCATATAGTTGACCGAGAAGTATGATTTGAAGGAGTATTCTAAAAGACACTTTCCTTTTCCTGATCTGAATTGATTTACGAGTTGTGTTTATGAAACCTGAAGGACATTCGAATAAATGAAACAAAGAGCGGGTGAAAAATTAAGTTGATTAATGCAGGATTCATTTGTCAAATTTTATGCGCGTGCCATTATATGTGGATCCCTTATAGGCCATCTAATAGGTTAATTGATTGTTTACGTTTCGGCCTCAATGAGGGCCCTCTTCATTTCAATCAATTTTATTACTTGTCACAATGTAGTTGTCACATACTACATTTCTGTTCAAAATTTGTTTCATTCTCTAGAGTTAAATTCACCATATTCTCTGAAATCTTATCATAAGAAATACAATTAAAATTTAGTTTTTCTTTCGAAATTATCACGTAGAAAAACGCTGATCCTCAAAAGTACGCCCAATTCGGTGTTGTTTTGAGTTGCAACAATTTTGAGACTTAAAAATAATTGAAAGCACAATGACAATTTTCCTTCTTCAAAATGAGATGCAACAAAATTCACACCAATGGTTTTCTGTGTAATTTTGCGAGATGAAATTGAAAACAACTTGCGGAATTTGGCACACTTTTGGAGACGTTCATCTCAAGATAATATCCCAAATATTAAATTATGAGATCAAATGATTCTATGATTTACAAAATACACTTTTGCACAAACATATTCAAACATGTTTTCCTTGAATTTATATATCCGACTTAAAGTGGTAATAGCTGGTTTGAACAGACGAGTAATCCGAGAAGACACTTCACTTATATTTTTTGATATTGTATTCACACGCGCAGCTTTTACTGACCTTCTAAATCATCATCAGAAATCGACGGACCGTCGGAATCACTTTCAGATAAATTTCTTTGTTGATCATTCCGAAATAATTCTCGAGAACAGTCCGAAATTTTATTACAACTGTTGCGAGACATGGTTCTCCTTCAGTTCGCAAAGCTCAAATGGCCATGTTTTACACTTATCGTTTGCGTATCTCTGATAGCATGTGATCGTCTTTGCAACGTCTTTGAAACTGCCAAGGATCCCCGATGTTCAATAAATGAATTTTTTGCTTTTAATGGAGAAATTACGGGAGCAAAGTAAATTTCTCGAAAAAAATCATATCATGATTCCAAGTCTAATAGCAAAAGTATGCTCACTGTAATTTTTTATATAGAGTGCAATAAGTTATGATGGTGACAGCTTTATGCTTTCGATAGTCATTATTTATTGAAAAATTAGATCACTTGTTTTTATCAACTATCCACGTGCAGCTTGAATGTTGAACAAAGTGCATGACAATGCAGGAAAGTATTCATAAAATGAAAATGATTCTGGCGTAGTGATAGCAATGTGCAGTTAATGCAAATTTTAGCAACAGAAAAAACCAGAGTTCTTAAAACATTTGTTATGATTCAGCACGATAGTGGTATTTCAAAAAAACAGAAAGGACTGCATGATACATACATGATTTGTATAACGTTACCAAATATTTTGCAGATTCATTTCTGATGAAATCAACAAAATACTAATAAAAGATGTTTGCTGATTCAACTAAATATATTTTCGAGTGAAAGATTTACAATGCACTAACTTATTGCTACAAAAATGGCGGATCACTGCTACGACCGGTTTATAAAAGCACCTGTTGACTATGATACTGCCATTGAAGCAAAAATTGCAACCACGAAGTAAGGAGAGAGATATGGAATTTGCATACTAGAAACACAGCGATTTTAAATCTACGAGTAGGTAGATTATCTATAGTGCCCTGCAAAGATAGCTTCATCTCAGCGGCGAATTATTGCAAGACGTACTTATATATGTCATTTGTTATTTTAACGGCGAGCCGATTATTGCCAAAGATACGGATTTCTAAGGAGGTACAATAAAAAAATCATTGTTACTACTTCTGAATAATTTTGAGTAAAAGTTACTGAAAATTGCTATATAGCTAGAAAGCGATAAGGTTGTCTTATTGAAGACATATCTTTCTTAATTATGCAGAAAATTGTTATGTGAGTATAGTTTACATTTATGAGGTGCAGAATATATCAAATTATCTATTTAATTGGAATCAACAGCGTTTAAGCTAATTTGACATTATATGTTTCACGGTTGCTTGAGCGATTCCGCGGCTCTAAACAAAATTAGTATTGAGTTACAAGCACTGCAAGTGTGGCACGTGCGCGGAACACTAAGCGATTATAAATGAGTCAATGATACACAAAGAATTTTGCAATGTCAAAACTCCAACTTTTGTATATGTATGCATTACACTACCTTCTATATTCACTCATATATACAAAAAATGCATTTGACTACAAGAAAATGGAGATAATAGATAGAGTTAACACAAACCATAATATGGGTCATTTCTTTAAACGGCATGACCGTGAAACTAGACAAGCTTCGAGTTTTATACGACTTTTTTTCTGGGTACTTGTGCAACTACGACATAAACGTGTATGATATAAAATTGTATACAAAATAAAAATTTATTCAATCTTCCACTCATTCTTTCCACACGGTAGGGCAAACCAACTTTAATTGAAAGGTGCTTGCATATGGAATTTTATGATTGATGATGGTTCCCTGGCATCCCATACAAGTTTTCAGACCAAATTAAAAATCATTGCCTTAGCCCTTTTTGAAAAAGTTCATTTTTACAGAAAACCATTGGTGTGAAATTTGTTGCATCTCATTTTGAATAATGAAAATAATCATTGTGTCTTCATTTGTTTCCGTGTCTCAAAAATGTTGCAACTTAAAACTACATCGGATTCGGTGTACTTTTGAGGTTCGGTATTTTACACTATTTGTTTAGTTTTTTACATTGTAAAGGTAGGATAGAGAGCATAATTTAATTTTTTTTTAAAATCAAGCTTGTCTACCTACTGATTTCTTATTTTATTTCAGTACATTGCTTAAAATTAATTTAAATCCAGTAATTCAGTTTCAGCAAATAATAAATCTAGCTAAAACACAACTAAAATTATCGATAAGTAAAACTATACTTCTTATCAAAATTATGGAAAAAATTTGAACTCGTTTACACATGACAGCTATTAAATTAACAGACAGCTCGTAGCAACAAAGTGCTGAGCATTCAATGAGTGATTTATACGTGAACTTTATGTTATTGCCAAGAGCATATTTGAGTATTTTCAAATTTTAGTACAAAGATTTTCTTCCCACACTTTAGTTATATTTTCGACTTAGTTGCCGAAACTGAATACAATAAACTGGAATAAAATAAAAAATAAGTAGGTATACAGGTATTGACAAACTCAATTTTTAAATGAAATTCTTAAAGCTTGAATCACTCAAATGTAGGTTTATGAAACAGGTTCAATTTGTCAAAGTAAACATTATCCCTTATCAAAAGTCTACATTATGCTCTTTTAATATTCTTTTTCTTTTCTCAAAATTATAGACTGATAAATCCATTATTTTAATAAAGTTGGAGCTGAAATATAAAATTTGTATAATATCAACCACGATAAAAATTTACATTCATCTAACTTACTTTGAAAATAATCAATGTATCAGCCTGTCCTTTTGAAAAATGATAAAAGACCCTCTCTCAAAATTCGGACTAAGGTGATATTTTTTTAACTGTCGCGACAGGCCGCTCGTTTGACGGACCGTGTTAAAATTCGCTTAGAATATGCCCTGACATATTTATAGTAAGACAAATTTTTATTTTGAAAAATGTCCAGTTTTTGATACCTTTTTATTTTTTAAAAGGGCCTAGAGCCTTAATTCTGAGTATATAACTTCAGAGATTGAAGCGGGCAAAAAAACGCAATTTGATTTGGTCGCATTGGCACTGCACTAGCTTTTTCATTTTCCTCATGAGAAACTCAAAAAGATAAAATCAAATTATTTCCATTTTTTATTTCATCATCTAATAATACTCAACATGAATTGTTTTGATCATAGTAATTATCTTTATTTCATTTGTTGCAAGAAGACTTTCATATGCTTCTTTGCATGTCTTCCTTTTTTTCAAGAATAATGATTGCTCACTTTTTTTTTCATGGAGCCTGATTTATTTTCTTATCCTTTTGCGCTTCACACTTTAATATTCAACAACGGGTCATTCACACACCCGGATCACATTAGATGTCAATTAGCCTCTTGACCAGAGATGACGCACAATTACGTCATGCGTATTTTTTTGAAATCGGTTAGAAGCCCATGTTTTTGATTAAATCATTAATTGGTTTATTAAAAAATACAAATATTGAATCACTCAATATAATTATACTGATCTGCATATTTTTTTATGCTGGGATTGACAAATTGAAAAATGACACCAGTAGAATCTTTCATTTTGACAATGTTCATCATGCTAAAAAGATTAGTTTTCTTCACTATTTTGATATTGTAATTTCATAATTGAAAAAATATATATTTCATACAAAAATTATTAATTACCATAAGGAGATTCTCAACTTTTTTCTCTTTGAATTTTTTAAGCAACAAAAATTTTGAAAAAAGAGAAAAAAGGGACGATTGGAAAATGCTGAAAAATGAAATACTCAACAACAAAAAATTCGAAAGAGAGCATTTACATATGACGTCTTCAGGGTAGGAGGGTGTTTTAAGCATGTCGTTCCCTAACAGAAATTGAATTCAATAACTTCTACAATTTTTTTCATTACTTATTTTAACTCCAAGAAGAAAAATGATTATTTTTTTCGGCAAAGGCCATTAAAACTGTTGTGATCAACTAGAAAGTTGGAAAGAACAGCAAAACTCTTCGATAAAACTGTTAATAAAAATATTAGATTATTGATAAATACGATACATGAGCGAGATAATAATTAAACACCAACACGGAACTTGAGCTGGTTAACAGAACTTGAGTGGGCGTTAATAGATTAAATTCGCATCAATGTTTTCAGCAGCGAAACCATTTTTCTTTTCAAACTCTTCACAGAATTTTCCTATCTAATCACAATTTTTCTTCACTAAACCGTTCTCTTTTGTCAACACATTTTCTACTCAACTAAACATCAGGAAGAACACAAAATTGGCCTAATTTCAAAAAACAGACTGCATATTTTAAAAGAAATCCTTGGAAAGTGAGATACTCGTTTATTTTTTGGACAAGTCCCAAAGAAATATCTCACTGTGAACAAAGACACTTTGTTTCCCCTTCCTGACGAATAAAACTTTATTTAGCCCAAAAACTAGTGCTTTCGGACATTATATTCAATAAGAAAATCATATGTTTCAAAATTAGGAGCGAAAATTAGGAAATATTGAATTATCTTATTACGCAATTAAATTACTTAATTTTTCGAACGAAAAAAATAACGAAATTTTAATGTAAAGATGTAGATTATTCTTATCACTTTTATAAGATTGGGGAAAAAAATGATTCGACAAAATATAATTTACTTACCTATTTTTTGACTTGAAGAAATTCGTTGGATGTTCGTATCGAGGGTAACAACCATTTTTTCGCGCCCGAATCTTCAAGATTTCGAATAAAATAATTTCTCCTGAATTTTTAATAATAGATAATTGACAGCTCTGTTCTCTTTTTTAAAGAATAAGAAGCTTCTAGTGAAACGTTTCGCTCTCGATTCCCCAGTTTCATCGGTGGAGCTCTCTTAAATAGATTCAGGTCTGACCAATCTTTAATTGATTGATTTAATTTATTGTGTTGTTGCGGAGAGAGTTGGAAAAAATTACTGTGATGCGAAATACGAGTCTGCCGAATTATTATTAAAATCAGCACCTCCCCAGCAAATGGTCTTTCACTTACATTCGCGGAGAACGATTTACCAAACTTCTAATAATAACAATCTAAGATAGTTATTTGACAGTAACTAAAACTTGACTAACAATGATTTATTTTGAATTAATACTAGGGGGTTTTGTCTCCTGCGCGATTCACGCGCAAACTCCACATATTTTCTTTTAATTATAGTTAAATAATTTAAATAATTCAAAAAATAATTATTATAAGCCTTTAGAAAGGGTTTTGGGTTTTAAAACAGCGCTGGGGAGATCTTTTTATTTTAGTCCTATTTTTTAATGATGTCGAACACTGTAACATGAATAGTATCAATAGTATCAATAGAATTAATCAATTTTTCTCAGCCACTCTCAAAGAAATTATAGAATGGGAACTATAAAGTTAAGAGGAAGAAACTTCTAAGAATTTCCAGAAAAGACTGGAAACGGGAAGAGGATCAGTAGTACATGTCAATGAAAAGGAAAATTAAAGACTGAAGACTTTTATTTATTTTTTTATTGACTGTTTTATTTAACTTTGAAGTTTTTATAATAAATTTTAATTTTAATTTCCTAAAAATTAAAAACTACTTGCAAGAAAATCATAGAATGAGAGTTTTGAAGACGTTCAAATGTAAATGAAGAAGATGTTTAAATGTTAATGAAGAAGAGAATTAAAGACAAAAGACTTTTGTTAATTTATTTTTTTTCTGAGTGGGAAGGGCAAGGGGCTCATTAGTACATGTCAATGAAAAGGAAAATTGAGGACTAAAGACTTTTATTTATTCTTTTATTTACTTTTTCATTTTATTTTTATTTTTCATGACTAATTTTAATTTTAATTTTTTAAAAATTAAAAGCTAGTTTAAAAAATCATATAATGAGAATTTTGAAGATGTTTAGATAAAAAGACTTTTCGAAACTACCACAAAAGACTGGAAAGGGGAAAGGAATAAGTAGTACATGTTAATGAAAAGAAAAATTAAAGAATAAAGACTTTTATTTATTCATTATTTTTTCTTAGTGAAAAGGGCAAGGGGATCAATAGTACATGTCAATGAGAAGGATAATTAAAGACTAAAGACTTTCATTTATTTTTTATTAACTTTTTTATTTAACTTTGAGTTTTTATTATAAATTTCAATTTTAATTTCTTAAAAATTAAAAACTAAGTGCAAAAAACTCATAGAATGAGAATTTTGAAGATGTTAGAATGTTAATGAAGAAGAGAATTGAAGACAAAAGACTTTTGTTTATTTTTTTTTTTTCTGAGTGGGAAGGGCAAGGGGCTCATTAGTACATCTTAGTGAGAAGGAAAATTGAGTACACAATATTTTTATTTATTCTTTTATTTACTTTTTCATTTTATTTTGATTTTTCATAACTAATTTTAATTTTAATTTTTTTTAAATTGAAAGCTAGTTCAAAAAATCATACAATGAGAATTTTGAAGATGTTAAGATGGAAAGACTTCTCAAAACTTCCGCAAAAGACTGGAAAGGGGAAAGGAATAAGTAGTACATATTAATGAAAGGAAGAATTTAAGACTAAAGACTTTTATTTATTCATTATTTTTTATTAGTGAAAAGGACAAGGGGATCAATAGTTCATGACAATGAAAAGGAAAATTGAAGAATAAAGACGCTTTTTTTATTAACTATTTTATTTAACTTTAAGTTTTTATGATAAATTTAAATTTTAATTTCTTGAAAATTAAAAAATTAAAAAATCAAAGAATGAGAATTTTGAAGATGTTAAAATGTTAATGGAGAAGAAAATTAAAGACAAAAGACTTTTGTTCATTTATTATTTTTTTCTGAGTGGGAAGTGCAAGGGGCTCATTAGTACATCTCAGTGAGAAGGAGAATTAAGGACTAAAGATTTTTATTTATTCTTTTATTTACTTTTTCATTTAATTATGATTTTTCATGATTAATTTTAATTTTAATTTTTCAAAAATTAAAAGCTAGTTTAAAATGTCATATAATGAGAATTTTGAAGATGTTAAGATGAAAAGACTTCTCAAAACTTCCACAAAAGATTGGAAAGGGGAAAGGAATAAGTAGTACATGTTAGTAAAAAGAAGAATTGAAGAGTGAAGACTGAAGACTTTTATTTATTCATCATTTTTTCTTCGTGGAAAGGGCAAGGGGATCAATAGTACATGTCAATGAAAAGGAAAATTAAAGACTAAAGACTTTCATTTATTTTTTATCAACTTTTTTATTTAACTTTGAGTTTTTATGATAAATTTCAATTTTAATTTATTAAAAATTAAAAACTACTTGCAAAAAAATCATAGAATGAGAATTTTGAAGATGTTAAAATGTTAATGAAGAAGAGAATTGAAGACAAAAGACTTTTGATCATTTATTATTTTTTCTGAGTGGGAAGGGCAAGGGGCTCATTAGTACATCTCACTGAGAAGGAAAATTGAGGACTCAATATTTTTATTAATTCTTTTATTTACTTTTTCATTTTATTTTGATTTTTCATGACTAATTTTAATTTTAATTTTCTAAAAATTGAAAGCTAGTTCAAAAAATCATATAATGAGAATTTTGAAGATGTTAAGATGTAAAGACTTCTCAAAACTTCCGCAAAAGACTGGAAAGGGGAAAGGAATACGTAGTACATGTTAATGAAAGGAAGAATTAAAGACTAAAGACTTTTATTTATTCATCATTTTTTCTTCGTGGAAAGGGCAAGGGGATCAATGGTACATGTCAATGAAAAGGAAAATTAAAGACTAAAGACTTTCATTTATTTTTTATTAACTTTTTTATTTAACTTCGAGTTTTTATTATAAATTTAAATTTAAATTTCTTGAAAAGTAAAAACTACTTGCAAAAAAATCATAGAATGAGAATTTTGAAGATGTTAAAATGTTAATGGAGAAAAGAATTAAAGACAAAAGACTTTTGTTCATTTATTATTTTTTTCTGAGTGGGAAGGGCAAGGGGCTCATTAGTACATCTCAGTGAGAAGGAAAATTAAGGACTAAAGATTTTTATTTATTCTTTTATTTACTGTTTCATTCAATTTTGATTTTTCATGACTAATTTTAATTTTATTTTTTTCAAAATTAAAAGCTAGTTTAAAAAAATCATATAATGAAAATTTTGAAGATGTTAAGATAAAAAGACTTCTCAAAGCTTCCACAAAAGACTGTAAAGGGGAAAGGAATAAGTAGTACATGTTAATGAAAAGAAAAATTAAAGACTAGAGACTTTTATTTATTCATTATTTTTTCTTAGTGAAAAGGGCAAGGGGATCAATAGTACATGTCAATGAAAAGGAAAATTAAAGACTTAAGACTTTTTAAAATTTTTTTATTAACTTTTTTATTTAACTTTGAGTTTTTATGATAAATTTCAATTTTTATTTCTTAGAAATTAAAAACTACTTGCAAAAAACACATAGAATGAGAATTTTGAAGATGTTAAAATGTTAATGAAGAAGAGATTTGAAGACAAAAGACTTTTGTTTATTTATTTTTTTTTCTGAGTGGGAAGGGCAAGGGGCTCATTAGTACATCTCAGTGAGAAGGAAAATTGAGGACTCAATATTTTTATTTATTCTTTTATTTACTTTTTCATTTTATTTTGATTTTTCATGACTAATTTTAATTTTAATTTTTTTTAAATTGAAAGCTAGTTCAAAAAATCATATAATGAGAATTTTGAAGATGTTAAGATGAAAAGACTTCTCAAAACTTCCGCAAAAGACTGGAAAGGGGAAAGGAATAAGTAGTACATGTTGATGAAATTTTTTAAAAGTATTAATAATATATTTAAAAATAATTATAATTAATTATAATTATATATTAAAAAATATTTATTTATAATTTTTTCCTAGTGCAAAGGGCAAGGGGATCAGTAGTACATGCCAATGAACAGGAAAATTAAAGACTAAAAACTTTTATTCTTTTGTATTTACTTTTATTTTTTTATAATTAATTGTTATTCCTATTTTTCTCAAATTGAAAACCACTCTTAATTAAATCATAGAGTAAGGATCTTGAAGATATTAAAAGGAAAAAAATTCTCAAAATTTCCACAAAAGACTGGAAAGGGGCTTTCATTCATTTATTATTTTTTCTTGGTGGAAAGGGAAAGGGGATAAGTAGTACATGTTAATGAAAAGAAGAATTATAGACTAAAGTCTTTTACTTTTTTATTTATTATTTTTTTTATTTACCTTTATTTTTTATAAAATATTTTGATTTCTTTTTTCGAAAAAGAGAATTGAAGACTAAATACTTTTATTTATTTAGTATTTTTACATTCTCCTCTCAACGAGAAGGTATTGGTTTTATGTGAAAATTGATTTTTGCGGATTTCATCAAATCTTGACGTTTTCGGGCTCTCTGATTCAGAGAAAATTGATTTCACGTCTACTATTTTGTTAACTAGCCATTTTTACCAATGGTTCTGGTTTTATCTAATGAAAATGCTTCTTGAAAAATCAAAATTTAAATTTTCCAGCATAACTATGCGAGATACGAAAAAAATACTGGTGAGAAAAATTGTTCATCTCAAAAAGATCTATAAATTTGTTACTAACTATTATTTTCATGGGACGCATAGTTTTTGTTTTAATTGAGAAAAATGTTACTGAATATAAAAAATTTCAGTTTTCAGCAAAACTATACTAGATACGAAAAAACTGTTAGGAAACAAAGTTTTTCACCTCAAAAAGAACAACAAATTTTCTCTCGACTATTTTTTTGATGAGAAGCATAGTTTTTATTTTAATGGTGAAAAATGTAATTGAAAATAAAAAAGTCGATTTTCCGGTTAAACTATGCAAGATATGAAAAAATGTTGCCCCAAAAAATTGTTTATCTCAAAAAATCACCAATTTTTTCCTGGCTATTTCTCAATAAAGGGCACAGTTTTTGCTTTAATCATTAAAAGTAACGTTTTTGGAAAAACAAAACAAGATACAACGAAATGTTAATTATTAAACTCATCCACCTAAAAAAGGTCTAAAAATTTGTTAATGGCAATTATTAAACACTATTAAGAATAAAAAATTCAAATGTATAGAAAAACGACACAAAATACAATAGAACGTTTAACGGCATTTCAAAATTTTTATTAAGATCAAAATGGAATCTTCTTCCTTATGAGCCATTTTATGCACCAAGAACAGAATACAAAAAGGCTCACAAATCAAATATAGACTTCCAACTACCTCCTTCCTGGCTCATTAAAGACAAATTTTTAACAAATCCAATTTAAAATTTCAAAAAAATATACTAATCTAATTTATTAAGTAATAAAGATAGTTAGTTAGGAAAATTAAGGCATATAAATTAATAAAACGTAAATTTGTTATAATAGATTTTAATATAATATAGACAATTTCGCGTTTTGCACATACTTCCCTTCCCCTTTCCCAAGTGGGAAGGAGAAGGGGATCAGTGGTACATGTCGGTGGAAAAGGAAAATTGAAAACTAAAGACTTTTATTTTTTTACTTACCTTTTTCATTTACTTTTATTTTTTATAATTTATTTTTAATTTCAGTTCTCAAAAAATCAAAAACCACTTTTACGTAAACCATAGAAAGAGAATTTTGAAGATATGAGAAGGAAAAGACTTCTCAAATTTTCCACAAAAGACTGAAAAGGGGAAGGAGATCAGTAGCACATGACAGTGAAAAGGAGAAATAAAGACTTAATACTTGTGTTTTTTCATTTTTTTTATTTATTTTTTTTTCAAAATAAAAATTCTCATTTATTTATCTTAGACCTTGTCTGAGACACTAGAACTTGAGGGCCTGTGGGCTTTGATGGGACATCCTGGTAGGTTGCACGGGAAGACCTGAGGATTTGGTTAATAGAAGGTATGGAGGATATAGCACAAATCCTGACATAGCAGAGATTAACAAAAAGTGGTATCTCAATTAAAATTAGGAAAATCTTGTATCTGAAAATGAAAAAAAATGTGAAAATGTGGTACCTGGGGATACTACTCTAAAGGTTGGTAATCTCTACTGGTGGTACTCTAAAAGATCTCTACTCATGGTACTCTGAAAGATGGTATCTGGGGATTCCACTCTAAAAGGTGGTACCGGAGGATTCCACTCTAAAAGGTTGTATCTGTGGATTTCGGTCTTAAAGGTGGTATCTGAGGGTTCCACTCTAATTCCATTTAATTCTTTTAAATGAAAATATTATAAGGTATCTTAATCAATGCATCTTTTGAATTCCAATTCATTCGATCGAATTGGAATGAAGTAAAATTGATGGAAAGGGAAAGGGGGGGGGGGGGCTCGCGGAAGGGGCTCTAGAGGTCCTCGTGGGAGGCTCTGGAGACTCTCATAGAAGGCTCTGGATGCCCTCATGGGAATCTCTGGAGGTTCTCGTAGGACGCTCTGGAGGCACTCGTGGAAGGCTCTAGAGACCCTCGTGGAAGGCCCTTGTAAGAAGGTCTTAAGGATCTCGTGGAAAGCTCAGGAGGATTTGTGAAAGGCTCTGGAGGACCTCGTAGGTGGCTCTAAAGGCCCTCTTAAAATGCTCTGAGGGCCCTCGTGGAAGGCCCTAGGGGCAGAAGCTGAAGGCTGCAAGCTCTTGTAGAAGGCTCTAAAGGCCCACGCGGGGAGCTCTGGAGGCCCTCCTTAAAGCTCTAGATGCTCTCGTGGGAGGCTTTTGAGGCCTTTGTGGATGACTCTGGAGGTGCTCGTGAGAGGCTCTGGAGGGTCTCGCTGGAGGCTTCGGAGACCCTCGTGGAAGGCTCTGGAGGCCCTCGCGAGAGGCTTTGGAGGCTTTTGTAGGAAGAAGCTCCTGGATGCCCTTATGGGGGGCTCTGGAGGCCCTCGTAGGGGCTCCAAAGGCCCTTATGTGAGGCCCTTGTGAGAGGCTCTGAAGGCTTTCAAAGGAGGCTGTGGAGCCTCTGTACGACCTCGTGAGATGCTCTGGGAGCTCTTGTAAGAGGCTCTGGAGTCTCTCATGAGAGGCTCTAGAGGCTTTCGTAAAAGGCTCTGAAGGTCCTTGTGGTAAACTCTGGAAGCCCTCGTGGAAGGCTCTAGAGACTTTCGTAAGAGGCTTTGGAGGCTCTCTTAGATGTCTCCAGAGGCCCTTATGGAAGGCTCTTAAGGCTCTTGTGAGAGGCTCTTGAGGCGCTCTTAGGAGTATTCAAAGGCTCTAGTGGAAGGTTTTCCTAGTAGCCTCGGAAGTCTATCGTAGGAGCCTCTTGAGACCCTTGTAAAAGGCTCTTGATGCCCTCATGGAAGGCTCTGAAGGCCCTCGCTGGAGGCTCAAAAGGTCCTCGTGGAAAGCTGAAGGTGCTTGTTAAAGGCTCTGTACACTCTTGTAAAAGCCTCTATGGTTTTTGTAAAAGACTGTGGAGGCTCTCGTGAGAAACTCTGGAGGCCCTCGTGGAGGCTCTGGAGAATCTCGTTGTAGACTCTAGAGTTCCTTGTGGAAGGCCCTCGTAGGAGGCTCTGGAGGCCTTCTCGGATGCTCTGGAGGCCCCCGTGGAAGGCTCTGGAGGCCCTCGTGGATGGCTCCGAAGGTGCTCGTGGAAAGCTGTGAAGGGTCTCACAGAAGGCTCTAGAGACCCTCGTAGAAAGTTCTAGAAGATATTGTGAGAGGTTCTAGAGGCTCTCGTGGAAGGCCCTGAAGGGTCTCATGGAATGTTCTGTTGGCCCTTGTGAAGGCTACAGAAGCTCTCCTAGGAAGCTCCATAGGCCCTTGTGAGAGGCTCAGAAGACTTTCGCAGGAGGCTCTGGAGCATTTCGTGAGAGGCTATGAAGGTCCTTGTGAAAGGCTCTGGAGGTGCTCGTAGGAGGTTCTCCAGGCTCTTGGAGGAGGCTCTGAAAGCCCTCGTGAAAGACTTCGGAGGCTCTTCTGGAAGGTTTTCATGGGAGGCTCTGAAGGCTCTCGTGGGGCTCTAGATTTTCTCATGAAAGGCTTCTGAAGGCCCTTGTGGAAGGCTCTGCGGGCTCCTATAGTAGCCTTTCGAGGCCCTCGTGAAAAGCTCTGAAAGAGAGCTCGTGGAAGGCTCTGTAGACCTTCGTACGATGCTCTGGAGGCCCTCGTGAGAGGCTCTGGAGCCTCTTGTAGGAGGCTCTGGAGTCCTTCGTAGGAGGCCCTGGAGTCCCTCGTGAAAGGATTTGGAGGCTCTTCTAGGAATCTCCAGAGGTCCTCGAGAAAGCTCTGAAGGCCCTCGTAAGAAGCTCTGGGGTCTTGCGGAAGGCTCTGGAGGCTCCCTTAAGAGGTTCAGGCGGCTCTCATGTAAGGCTATGGAGACCCTCGTAAAAAGCTCTGGAGGCCCTGATGAGATGTTCCGGAGGCCCTCGTGGAAAGTCGTCGTGAAAGGCTCTGGAGGCTATTTGGAGGCACTTGTGAAAGGCTCTAGAGGCTCTCGTAGATGCCTATGGGGCCCTTGTAGAAGGCTCTGGAGGCTGTTGTAGAAGGCCCTAGTTAGAGGCTCTCGAGTATCTCATGCGAGCCTCAGCAGGCCTTCGAGGAAGGCTTTGAAGGCTCACGTAAGATGCTCTGAAGGCCCTCGCGGGAGGCTCTAGAGACCCTCTTGGATGCTTTAGAGGCCCTCGTTGATAGCTCTGGAGGTGCTCGTAGGAGGCTCTGAAAGCCCTGGTGGAAGGCTGTGAAGGCCCTCGTGGATGGCTCCAGAGGTGCTCGTGGGAGGCTCTCGTGAGAGGCTCTGAAGGCTCTTGTTGGAGGCTCTGGAGGCCCTCGTGGATGGCTCCAGAGGTGCTCGTGGGAGGCTCTAGAGGCTCTCGTGAGAGTCTGAAGGTCCTTGTTGGAAGCTCTGAAGGCCCTTGTGAAAGGCTCTGGAGGTGCTTGTGCTCGTATGAGTTCCTCGAGGCTTTCGTAGAAGGCTTTTCTAGAGGCTTCCTTAGGAGCCTCTTAATGCTCTCGGAAGAGGCTTTGAAGGCCCTTATGGAAAGCTTTCATTGTAGGCTTTGGAGGCTCTCACAGGAGGCTCTGGAGTCCCTCGTGGATGGCTCCAGAGGTGCTCGTGGGAGGCTCTCGTGAGAGGCTCTGAAGTCCCTCGTGGAAGTCTCTCGTCGGCGCCTATAGAGGCACTCGAGGAAGGCTCTGGAAGCTCTTGTGGGAGACTCTCGTGAAAGGTTCCAGAGGACCTCGTAGGTGTGTCTAGAAGGACTCTCTTCGGAGCCTATGGGGCCCTTGTAAGAGGCTCTGGAATTGGAATTGTGGAATGTTCTGGAGGCTTTCCAGAAAGCTCTAGAGGCCTCGTGAGAAACTCTGGAGGCTCTTGTAGGAGACTATGGAGGCTCTCATAGGAGGCTCCAATGGACCTCGTGGAAGGCTGAAGGGGCTTGTGGGAGGCTCTGTAGGCCCTCGTGGAAGGCTCTCGTGGTAGTCACGGGAGGCTCTGAAGGTTCGCGTAAGAGACTCTGGAGGCTCTGGAGGACAGCTCAGGAGGACCTCGTTCGGGCTAAAATAATTTATATAGCTAGAATTTATAACCGATTCTGGTTAGAGAGTGATGTACACGCCAGTTTTCGGACCAGGAAGTTGTTTTCAAATTTATAATCAAGGAAAGGAAATAATTTCTGCGTTAACAATAATTAGGCAGAAGATGATTTTTCTTTTAATTGTAATATTAAAATAAAATGAAGAAATATGACAAAGCCATTTAGTTCGTTCTATAAATAAGACATATTTTTATTAAAAACGTAATGGCGATGAAAAATGAAATATAAAATATGAAGATTTATTAATTTGATAAATAATGATAGAATAAATAAGATAAAATGTTCGAAATAAATCTCGAACTCCTCGCTAATAAATAATGTACATAAATAATTATTTTTTTAATTCTACTTGTTCTTACGATAATAAATCTTACAATTAAATTATGATAAACAATTTTTTATCGATCAATGTATAATGTGAGGATGCAATGATGTAATGATGGCACGATTTTTTGGTGTATTGGCTCATTTCTTCCACCAGTTGGAAAATTTAATGATCGATCAAAATAAAAATTTTGTGATGATCATCAAGCATTCAAGAAGGTCTTGGGCCTTCGAATTTGAATAATCAACGCAAATCCTGCGCCAACTAAAAATTAAAACATGCATTAAAATAGTACCAGAATAAATAAAATGTTTTCGAATTTATGAAATAATTCACTTACTGAAAAGTTGTACGGCCACAATAAAAATTAGTGGTTCACAGTGATCGTCTATCAAGTAACTAAATACAGTGTTACCAACAAGACTACCTAGACGACTGAAAATCACAGTCACTGTACTTGCGAAGACCCTAAAATTCGAAATTAAATTTAATTACAAACAATATAATTTAAAGATAAAAATATCTCTCAAAATTAAAATTTGTTACTATATACCTGACATTTGTAGGGAAAATTACAACGAGGAAGCAGAACATTGTACTCATACAAACTGACGTCATTGCTTCAAAAATGCAGGCCAAGATCAAATTTTGTAAAGAATTTTTTGTGAAGAAAAATCCGAGAGTCGAAGCAAAGGCTATTAAGGTTGAAGTAACTGAAATATGTGAATTATTATTAAAACACATGTTAAAATTTTTAGGGCCGTTCAAAAATTACGTCACGCTATTTTGAACACTTTTCCACCACGTGACACGAATACTCCCCCACTCCTTTTTAAGTAAATTTTTTTTTCAATTTCATTCACTAAACGCCTAAAATAAAACACAAAACATACAAACATCGTATTTCAACAGACTTCACAGCTCAAAATGCTCTCAAAACAAGAGAAATAGAGTGATTTTGTGTGAAACTAGGGAAATTATAGGGGAAAGAATTCTTTTAAATAAAGTTAATATATAGGTACCATATTGAATTCAGTATGAAACGCTTAAGATTCGAAGACTAAATATATTGCATTTCCAACAAAATAGTTGAATTTCCAACCGAAAAAGAATTATTTTCTACCAAAAGAGATGAATTTTCTACGAAGAAGTTGAGTTTTAGAGCTAATAGTAAAATGTTTTAGAAATCAGATGACTTTTTAATCCAAAAATATAAATTTTCGAACAAGAAAGATGATTTTTCAACCAAGTAGTCAATTTTCAACAAACAAGCAAATTAATTTGAGACCAAACAGTTGCATTTACAACCAAATTGTTGAATATTTAGGCTAAAGAGATGACTTTTCTACCATAAATTATGAATTTTCAATCCAAAAGGATAAATTTTCAACAAAACACTTGAATTTTTTACCAGAAAAGATGACTTTCACAAAGTAGTTGACTTTTGAACCTGAAAAATGAATTTTCAACCAAATAGTTAAATGTCCATGAAAAAAATTAAACTAAACAGTTTCATTTACAACTTAATATTTGAACTTTTAAGCAAAAAAAAAAGAATTTTCAACAAATTAGTTCAATTTTCAACCAAAAAGCTGAATTTTCAACCTACAAAGACGCATTTTTAACCAAATGGTTGAATTTTTAAACAAAAAAGATTAAAATTCAATCAAAAATAGTTAAATTTTTAACCAAAACAGATTCATTTTTAACCAAACAGTCGCATTTTTGACCAAAAAGGATGGCTTTTCAAACAAGATACATTTTTCACCAGAAAAAACAAATTTTGAACCAAATATATTATTTTTCAATTAAAAATATCAATTTTCAACGAATAAGATGAAGCTTTAACTAACATGATGAATCTTCAAAAAGAAATGAATTTTCAACAAAAAAGTTCAACATTCAACCAGATAGTTGAATTTTTAACCAAAAATATGATTCTTCAACCAAGAAGATTGATTTTCTACCAAAAAATACGATTTATAAAAAAAAAGGAATTTAGAAAAATAATAGTTGAATTTGCAACTGAAAAAGATTAAGTTTCAAGCAGCTGGTTCAATTTTTCACTAAAAGAGATGCATTTGAATCAAAAATCAAACGAATTTACAAGACAAAAGTTAAATTTTCAACCTACAAAGACGAATTTTCAACCCAAGGGTCTAAATTTCGAAGAAAAACGATTAAAATTTAACAAAAAACAGTTGAATTTCTAACTAAAACAGATTAATTTTCAAACAAAAAAGTACATTTTTCATCAGAAAAGACGAATTTTCAAACAAATTTATTATTTTTCAATTAAAAATATCAAGTTTCAAGCAATGAGATGAAGCTTTAACTAAAATGATGAATCTTCAAGAAGAAATAAAATTTAAACAAAAAAGTTCAACATTTAACCAAATAGTTGAATTTTTTATCAAAAATATGATACTTCAACCAAGAAGATTAATTTTCTATCAAAAAAGACAAATTATCAACAAAAACATGAATTTTCAAAAATGATAGTTTAATTTGCAACTAAGAAAGATTAAGTTTTAAGCGGATTGTTCAATTTTTCACTAAAAGTGATCAATTTCAATCAGAAATGGAATAGTTAAGATTTCGATTAAAGGAATCAATTTTCAATTAAAAACGAAACGAATTTTCAAGAAGTTGAATTTTCAACCAAAGAGATGTTTCTTCAACCAAAAAAATGAATTTTCAACAAAATTATTGAACTTTTAACCAAGAAGCTGAATTCTTGACCAAAAATGATGAATTTTTAACAAAATAGTTGCATTTTCAACTACAAAAGATCAATTATCACTTAAAAATATCAATTTTCAACCAAAAATGGAATGGTTACATTTTCAGTTGAAAAATTAATTCTCAATAAAAAAAAAGAATTTTCAGAATTTTTAGTTTCCCAACTAAATTGATGAATCTTAAAAAAAAAAAAAATTCAGCAAAAAAGTTCAACATTCAATCAAATTTTCAGCCACAAATATGATTAAAAAAGAAAATATCAATTTTCTACCAATGAAGACGAATTATCAACAAAATACATGAATTTTCAAACAAATAAATGAATTTTCAACTAGAAAAGGTTAATTTTCAATTATAAATATCAACTCTCAACCAAAAATGAAGTATGTAGTTACATTTTCAGTTGAAAATTAATTTTCAACAAAAAAGAGAAATTTTCTACAAAATAGTTAAATTTTCAACCAAGGAGATGAAGTTTCAACTAAAATGATGAATCTTCAACAGAAAAAATTTGTTTTTTACAAAAGAGTTCAATATTCAACCAAATAGTTAAAAAAAACAAACGGAAAGATGATTTTTTCAACAAAAAGATCAATTTCCTATCAGAAAAAATGAATTATTAACAGAATACATGAATTTCCGACCAAACCAATTTTTTTTATCTAGAAAAGTTAAATTTTTAATTCTAAATATCGGTTCTCGACCAAAAATGGAATAGTTACATTTTCAAATAAAAAAATTAATTCTCAACAAAAGAAAAAGAGAAATTTTTAACAAAGGGTTTCAACATTCAACTAAATAGATGAATTTTTAACCGAAAATATGATTCTTCAACCAAGAAGATTAATTTTCTACCAAAAAAGACAAATTATCAACAAAAACCTGAATTTTCAAAAATAATAGTTGAATTTTCAACTAAAAAAGATTAAGTTTCATGCGAATAGTTGAGGTTTTTACTAAAACAGATCCACTTCAATCAAAAATAAAACGAATTTTCAACCAAAGAGTTGAATCTTCAATCAAAAAAAAAAAGAATTTTTGACAAAGTTGTTGAACTTTTAACCGAGTAATTGAATTTTTGACTAAAAGAGATGAATTTTTAATAAAATAGTTGCATTTTCAACTACAAAAGATTAATTATCACTTAAAAATTTCAATTTTCAAGCAAAAATAGAATAGTTACGTTTTTAGCTGAAAAAAATTAATTCTCAGGCAAAAAACCGATTTGAAGGAATCTTTAAAAAAAAATTCAATAAAAGACTTCAACACTCAACTAAATAGTTGAATTTTCAACCGAAATGATGATTTTGTTACCATGAAGATCAATTTTTTACCAAAAGAGACGAATTATCAACAAAAAACATGAATTTTCAATTACAAATATTAATTCTCAGCCAAAAATGGAATAGTTACATTTTCAGTTAAGAAAATTGAATCCAAACAAAAAAGAAAAGAGAAATTTTCTACAAAATAGTTAAATCTTCAACTAAAGAAATAAGGTTTCAACTAAAATGATAAATCTTCAACAGAAAAAATTAGTTTTCAACAAAAGATGATTTTTTACCAAGAAGATCAATTTTCTACCAAAAAAACGAATTATCAGCAAAATACATGAATTTTCAACCAAATAGAATGGATAAATTTTTAATTATATTTTAAATTAAAAATATCAATTCTCAACCAATAGTGGAATAGTTACATTTTTAGTTGTAAATTAATTCTCAACAGAAAAAGAGAAATTTTCAACAAAAGAGTTCAACTTTCAACCAAATAGTTAAATTTTCAACCGAAAAGATGATTCTTTAACCAAGAAGATTAATTTTCTACTGAAAGAGACGAATTATTAACAAAAACATGAATTTTCAAAAAAAAGTTGAATTTGTAACTAAAAAAAATTACGTTTCAAGCATATTGTTGAATTTTTAACTAAAGAAGATCCATTTCAACCAAAAATGGAATAGTTGAACTTTCGATTAAAAAAATTAATTTTCAATTCCAAATGAAACGAATTTTCAAGACAATAGTTAAATTGACAACCAAAGAGATAAATCTTTAACCAAAAAAATTCATTTTTAACAAAGATGTTGAACGTTCAACCAAGTAGTTGAATTTTTTAGAAAAAAGTTGCATTTTTAACTACAACAGATCAATTATAACTGAAAAATATTGATTTGCAAACAAAAATGGAATAGTTGTATTTTCAATTAAAAATATTTATTCTCAGTAAAAAAACACGAATTTCCAGAGTATTTAGTTTTTTCAACTAAATTGATGAACTTTAAAAAAAATTAACTTTCAACAAAAAAGTTCAACATGCAACCAAATAGTTAAATTTTCAACCGAAAAGATGATTTTTTTACCAAGAAGATAAATTTTCTACCAAAGAAGACGAATTATTATCAATTATAAATATCAATTCTCAAACAAAAATGAAATACTTACATTTTCAGAAAAAAATTAATTCTCAACAAAAAAAAAATCAATTTAAAAAAAATAGTCAAATTTTCAACTAAAGAGATAAAGTTTCAACTAAAATGATGAATCTTCAACAGAAAGAATGAATTTTCAACAAAAGAGCTCAACATTCAACGAAATAGTTGAATTTTCAACTGAAAAGATGATCTTTCAGCCGAAAAGATTAATTTTCTAATAAAAAATATAAAATCAACCAAATATATGAACTTTCAACCAAAAAAGATGAATTTTCAATTAAGAAAGATAAAAGTAGACATTTCAAAAACGAAGAATTAATTTTTAACCAAAAATAGTTAGATTATCTTATTGGGTTCTATTAAATCAGTTCGCATTCAAGCGAAAAAAATTAGAAAAGGGGGAAGTTTCTTGAAAACGGGACAAAAAAGAGGAATTCTTTATGAAAAGGGTAAAGAGGGTAATAGGAGATTGTGTGTGCAGTTTTCATTTAGATGCTTTACTTGTAAAATAAAATCACTAATTTTAATTTTTTCAAGCATTTCAAAAAATTAGTATTAACATTCATATTTTCCATGTGTGATGTCACATTCTGCGCGAACCCCTCCCCCCTTCGTCACAAATTATCAACAGACCTGCACCCCCCCTTGGCAGTGTGACGTAGTTTTTGAACGGTCCCTTTGACAATGTTTAAAATTTAAATTATTTAAATTAATTCGAAATTTAATTTTTAAAAATTAAATTCAAATTTAAAATTTAATATTTGAATATTAAATATTGAAGTTTCAGACTGTTAAAAACAAATTCAAATGTTATACAAACCTAAGAAGAATTTGAATCCCAATCGATCAACGAACATTGGTAACAAAATCGAAAAAGGGATGCAAGCTATTGCCTGCCATAGTGAGTTTATATAAACAGTTGGATCGATTTGAGAATCGCATCCGAAAAGATCAATATTTTTATTAGCCTAAAAGTAATTGAAAATTAAGAAATTTATCATAAATCATACAATTTATATATTATTCTTTTTCAGGATATCTTTTATGTACTTGCCATGGTTGCATTGAAGGAATAGAGTTTTTTCGAAACAGAACAAACGCTGGTCGTTTCATTTGGAAATTGTGTCTCAAATTGAGCAAATCTTTGAAAAATTTCTGGGAACCAAAGCAAAAATGCATAGTGAGATGAAGTTATGCAAAAAGTTGAAATAGAAGCCAGGACTGTTTTTGAAACATATGGGGGTTTCGAAACATCCAGAGCTTGCTTTTTGAAATCTTGTAAAATTTTGTGTACTGTGATTTCTTTTTGTAATATTTTTTGCTGATCAATTGGTGTTTTCCAATACGTATGTACGAAATCACTAACATATATATTTTCATCCTTGGCTAACTTTTCCTGAAAAAATTATTATTTTATTACTGTTTTAGTTTACGAAAATTATTTATGAAATTTGTACAATGTGCAAAAACGGCCTACTTACAAAATATGTTTCAACTGGTTGGTTGTTATTCGTCACATAAATATCACCAAGCACATTAAGTAACTGGAAATTTTGACCGGATTCTGCAAGATATTTCGGAGTTTCCGGAAGAAAAATTAACCAAAATGCAATTATGACAGCCGGTATGGAGCACAACATGACAAATAAATTCCAGGATCGGAAAAGAAGATACTCATTTCGAAATTGAAATTGCATTGGGATGATTAACCACGCCACAACTGAAATAACAGTTTTTAGACAAATTTTAATATATTTGTGAGAAAAAAATTATTTTGAAAAATGGATTTTTAATTTCTTACCTGGAACAGTCGTCATTCCTACAATCAGGGCAGCATCCATAAACGATAAAATCTTTTTCCGATAGGTAGTTGTTTGAAATTCACCCACGTAAGTAAATAGGAGAGAAAGTTGACCAATGGAGCTGAAAACGTTTAATTGAATTTAAATTTAAAAAGTAATAATAAATCAAACATTAGCGAATAAGACACCCAGTATGTTTATTATAATCATAAAAATGAATTTATTCACACATGAATAAATTATTCCGTTCAAATCGATAAAAATTACTTTTTGCAAACAAATATTTCCTTGATGCCATGCGGGGCCCATGAGGGCAATCCAGGCGTAGCCCTTACGGTGGCCCTTATTTTTCACTTTTGGAATTTCTTTACTCTTAACCCCCGGTTTTCTTCAAATACCTAAAAAAAGGATCTCCAAATTTCAGTCAAATCGGTTAATATTAACCCGTGCCTCAAAAACCATAAAGTTTAACACATGTTTCTTATGGGGAAAAAGCAGTTTTTTGTTAATTTAAGATTTCAAAGCCATGAAATCTTGAAAATTATTCCGCCTTGCAATATGTTGTTCAGAATTTATCAATGAATAAATATCAATCATAAATTTTTAAGTTGAGTTATTTTATGGTACTCTTGTGGGTTCCCAAGGAATACCTCATAAACCGCAAACACGAATTTGATCTAATATTGAGGTTTATTAACTCTTTTTGAAATTTTTTTTTTCCATGAATCATCACGAGTCGGTAATCAGACAATAACCAGTAATTTTTTAAGCAATTTTAGCTTGTTTAAACAATTTTTTTTTTTCAAACATCTGATTTATTCATATGAGTCGAGAATGTAATGAATTTTCTAGACATATGTCAATTTTTGTGAGCACTAATTTGTTTTTAATACTACTCTCAATTGCTTAAAGGAACTTAAATTGTTTAGACAATTTCATATTTTCTAAATATTTAATGTTTTCCATTCTTCTGCAGATGTGAATATTTGTATGTACTAATTTTTTTCTGAACAATACTCTGGAATGTTTAAAGAAATTTAAATTGTTTAAGCAGTTTTAGTTTCTTCAAACAATTAACAGTAGTATTAAAAACAAATTAGAACTCACAAAAATTGAAATTTGTCTAGAAGGTCCATTACATTCTCGACTCATATGGAGAAATCAGATGTTTAAACAAATGAAAATTCTTTAAGCAATTTAAATTTGTTTAAACATTCCAGAATATTGTTCAGAAACAAATAAGTGCCTACAGATATTCACATCTGCAGAAAAATGGCGAAAATTAAATATTTAGAAAATGTGAAATTTTTTAATCAATTCAAGTTTGTTTAAATAATTTGAGTTTCTTTAAACAATTGGAATAAGGGCCACCTTAGTGGCCCCTCATGGAAACAACATGATAATCCATAAGGATCCAATATGGGCTTCCCTCATGGTCGCCCTTCTGGGTGCCTCTAGGGGCCCTCGCGGGCCCCTCGAGGCCCACGAGGGCATAAGGCGGTTTTAGCTTTCCATGACTCAATTGTTTCATCGTCATTTTTAAGCATATTTTAATAAATATGAATGTATTGTTAATATGTTAATAAAATTTGAAAATAAAAAAAAATATAAAAAAACTATCGCCTCGACCACACGCTCATCAAAATTTGTTGGAATTATCTTTATTTTCAATAACTGCACATTTGGATGAGACATTGTTACTATTTGACACGGAAGACAATTCATTACAATAAAAAAGTCGTTTCATTTTTTTAAACTGAGGCATGAGGGCAACAAGCAAGACCTCTTGCGGAAGCCCTCGTGGAATATCTCATGAATATCTGACCCTTTGGACTTAAAAATGTTAACTGATCAAACTATTCAAACTATTGCGGGGGCCCTCGTGGGTTGCCCCCTATGAGATTGTCCTCATGGGCCCCTGACGGGGGTTGAGCGGGGATTTTTTACACGGGTAAGAACCATTTTTCAATAATTTTTATCTAAATATATGAAATATTATAACTTACGCAAAACCACTGAGAAATTTTAAAAACAGGAAGCACCAATAATTTGGGGTAAATGACATTAAAAGTTCACTATTTCCCTGCATGAATAACGCTGACATTAATGACATTCTTCGTCCTTTTAAGTCTGCTAAAAATCCCCATACAAGAGGCCCGAAGCATGAACCTGAAAATATAACTAAATTATTAACTTATTCGAAAATTACGCACTAAATTAGAAATTTGGCTTATAAAAGATTCAAATTTTAATTAAATTGTTACTTACCTAATAAAGGGGCCGCCACAATGTATCCTTTATCAATCGTCGTCATTTTGAAATCACACGCTGCTGCCGGTAGTACGAATCCCGTACTCATTACACTCAACGCGACATTGAAATAAATTAAAGCTCCAAGTGATGCAATTTTTAAGTTAAATTTACCAAATCCTGTAAAAAATATCAAAATTAAAAATATATCTAAGGACTTTGTTTAAATTTAGTTAGAATGAGTATATGGGTGATTGCCAACAAATTTCATGGCAGTCTGGTGTCAGGTCTGGCTAGACCGGAAGGTCTGATCCGGCCCAGGTCTGGCGCTGATCAACCTTCCAATGGTGAAAAATTTTTAAGTTCGATCAGCACACTATTTTTACATATTTCGAAAAACTGACAGGGTATCTAAAATGATATAAAATGAGAAATTCACGCTATCAAAACAAGACTTCTTTTTATCACCTTGGCAGTCTGGTCTAGCCCAAGTTTGGTGTTGACCAGCTTTCCAAAAACAACAAAATTTCGGAGTCCGATCACCATATTTCTTAAATATATTATAAAAACTGACAGGACGTCTATAATAATAGGAAATAAAAATTTCAGACTATCAAAACAAAAAATATTTTCTTGTCACCTTGACAGTCTGGTCTGACCCAGGTTTGGTGCTGACCAGCTTACCAAGAACAAAAAAACTTCGATGTTCGATCACCAGATTTCTTAAATATATTTTGAAAACTGACAGGACGTCTAAAATTATAGGAAATAAGAAATTCACACTATCAAAACTAAAAAAATTTTCTTGTCACCTTGACAGTCTGGTCTGGCCCAGGTTTGGTGCTGACCAGCTTTCCAAGAACAAAAAAATTTTGATGTTCGATCACCAGATTTCTTAAATATATTTTGAAAACTGACAGGACGTCTGAAATTATAGGAAATACGAAATTCACACTATCAAAGCTAAAAAATTTTTCTTGTCACCTTGACAGTCTGGTCTGGCCCAGTTTTGGTGCTGACCAGTTTCCCAAGAACGAAAAAATTTTCAAGTTCGAACATCAAACTTTTTTTACATATTTTGAAAAACTGACAAGGCGTCTAAAATGATGGTAAATAAATTCACACTGTCAAAACTAAAAAATTTTTCTTGTCACCTTGACAGTCTGGTCTGGCCCTGTTTTGGTGCTGACCAGCTTTCCGAAAACAAAAAAGTTTCTAAATCCGATCACCAAAATTTTTTTACATGTTTTGAAAAACTAACAGGGCGTCTTAAATGATAGAAAATAAATTCAAACTATAAAAACAAAATCTTTTTTCTTGTCACTTCAACAGTCTGGTAAGGGCCAGGTCTGGCGCTGGTTAGCTTTCCGAGACATACTAATTTATTAGTGTCTACCAACAAAATTTTTCTACAAATTTCGAAAAATTGACAGGGTATTTAAAAAAAATGAGACAAAAGAAATTAACACTATTAAAACAAGTGTTTTCTTTTCCTATCGACTTGGCAGTCTAGTCTGGCCCAGGCCTGGTGTTGATTAACCTTCCGTGATATGAGCGAATAAATGACTCTTTGTTTTAATAAGGTGAATTTACAAAATACGGTAGTTTAGTGGGTAGCGGTTAGCGGGCTTGGTTTATAACTTAGGCGCTTAGGGTTCGATTCTCGGTGTTTGCGAATTTTCCGCGAATGCGTTTTTCTAGCGTTATATTCAATATGTAAGTTACGATACTTTCAGAACTATCTATACGTTCAATAATTATAATTATTTCAGTTAGGATTTTTTTAAATTGACTTTTTCCGCTCAGTTTTGTCTATACAATTTGGAACAGCAGTGTTCTGAAAAAAATGCAATTTTATTCAATCTTTTGTTGATTATTTATTTATCAGTTGCAGCCATTTTCCACTTTTCAATAATACATTTTGGCTACAAATATTCCAGTAAAGTACTTGTATCAAAGCACAATTTAGTAACCTTCAAAAATTTAAAACAACTTTGTTTAGGAATTATAAATAAAAAGTACGCAAAATGTCTTGTCACGCACCTGACCCAAACTACAGATTTAAAATGAAAAATTGCTTAATAATATTAATACCATTTTTTAAATATTTGAGATTCACGGATATCGCTAATATTGAGTTGAAAAAGATAAAAATAGAGAGTTCAATATTTTAGAGTTGAAGATTTCAAAATACACTTCAAAATCTGTCCCACAAGTTTTTTGTCCGGTGATTGCAATTTTAGAACAAAATTTCATAATAATTATTCAAACTATTCACAATGCAAGCTAAAGTTGTTAATTTTATACCGTATAGTTAAAAATCGATTTTTCAACATTGATTCCAAATAACAGTAAATAACTATCACTATTTTTGTGTGATATTTTTTCATGAAGTGTCCGGTGACGTTCCACATTAATTTATCATACCATAAAATGAGAGGATATTTTGAAACACTGAAGACAAAATCAAATAAATCGTTAAATAGTAATTTTTCCATATTTCCAAATATTTTCATCTGTTATATTTTCATACTATCTTGGGTTACCCTTAATTAACAAAAATATATTTCTGGCTGTTTGAAAATTTTTTTGTTCTTAAAAATCTCATTGTCTAAAATCATCTACTTTTTGGCAATCACTGAGGTACTTTAGGGTGTCTACTTGACCGGAAAATCGGGAAATGACCAGTAATTTAATTCAGTCACCGGGATTTTTCTCTCGAATGTACGAATATGCAAATTAAAAGTAGTTGTATACATTTTATTACTCTTATTTGGAGTTGGGGCCAGGGGATTTCAGAAAATAATTATAATTTCGACTTTGAGGCAGTGAAATTTCTAAAAGATTATGCATCTGAGTTGGGATAGGGAATGAATAGAAGAAATATAAAAAAAATTCAAGTAAAGAATTATAATTATCCTGACTTGAAACAGGGAATTTTAGTAAAGAAATTTAATTTTGCTTCTAGGACAGGGAATTTCCGTGACGAATTAAAATTTTTACTTTGGGACAGGGAATTTTAATAAAGAATTTTTATTTTGTGTTTGGGACAGGGAATTTCAGTAAAGAAATAAAATTTTGATTTGAGATCATGGAATTTCCGTGAACAATTATAAATTTTACTTTGGGACAGAAAATTTCTGTAAAGAATTATAATTTTGAATTTGGGACAGGGAATTTCGGTAAATAATTATAATTTTTACTTAGGGACAGCGAATTATGGTGAAGAATTATAATTTTTACTTTGGGACAGCGAATTATGGTGAAGAATTATAATTTTCACTTTGGGACAGCGAATTATAGTAAAGAATTATAATTTTACTCTGAGACAGTGAATTTTAGTACAGAATTATAATTTTGACTTTGGAACAGGGAATTTCGTAAAGAATTGTAATTTCTACTTTCAGACAGGGATTTTTCTAAAAGATTTATACATGTGAGCTGGGACAGGGAATAAATAAAAGAAGTATAAAAAATCAAGTGAAGAATTACTATTATCCTGATGTACAACAGGGAATGTTAGTAAAGAATTATAATTTTGAGTTTGTAACAGAAAATTTTAGTAAAGAAGTTTAATTTCGAGTTTAGGACAGGGAATTTCCGTGAAAAATGATAATTTTTACTTTGTGACAGAAAATTTAAATAAAGGAATATAGTTTTCTGTTCAGAACAGAAAATTTCTTTGAAGAATTATAATTTTGAGTTTGGGAAAGGGAATTTCAGTAAAGAAATATAGTGTGCAGTTTAGGACAGGGAACTTTCGTGAAGAATTATAATATTTACTTTGGGACCGCGAATTTTAGTAAAGAATTCAAACTTCGAATTTGGGCCAGGGAATGGCAATTAAGAAATATAATTTTGACAATTGAACAGGTAATCCCCGTAAATAACTATAATTTTGATTTTCGAACAGGGAATTTCGTAAAGAATTATAATTTCTACTTTGAGGCAGGGAATTTTTTAAAAGATTTATACATCTGCGTTAGGACAGGGAACAATTAAAAGAAATATAAAAAAATGTAAGTAAAGAATTACAATTATTTTTACTTTTCGACAGCGATTTTCAGTAAAGAATTCAAATGTTGAGTTTGGGACAGGGGATTTCAAGAAATAAATATAATTTTGAGTTTAAGACAGGAAATTTCCGTGAAGAATCATAATTATTTTATCTCTGGGGCAGGAAACTCTGTTAAAAAATTATGATTTTGAGTTTCGGACAGAGAATTTCAGATAAGAAATATAATTTTGATGAAGAGAACAGTGAAGTCTCGCAAAGAATTGTAATTTCGAGTTTGGGACAGGGAATTTCAGTGAAGAAATATAATTTTGAGTTTCGGACAGGGAGTTTCCGTGGAAGAATTATAATTTTTACTTTGGGACAGCGAGTTTTAGTAAAGAATTATAATTTTGAGTTTAATTTTTAATTTGGTATCGGAAATTTCAGTAAAGAATCATAATTTTGAGTTTTTTTACAGGGAATTTCGATAAAGAAATATAATTTTATGTTCGGAACAGCTAATTTTAGTAAAGAATTATAAGCTAGATTCTGGTTTAAGAAATTTCGGTAATGAAATATAGTTTTGTGTCTAGGACAGGAAATTTCCGTGAAGAATTGTAATTTTTACTTTTGGACAGGGAATTTTAATAAAGAATCACAATTTTGAGTTTGGGACAGGGAATTTCGTAAGGAATTATAATTTTGACTTTGGGACAGGCAAAATTCGTCAGATTTTGAAAATGCCTTGTTCAAATCGGAATTTGTTTGAATTTAAATATTTTTTTTTTTGCAAATAAAAATTTGCTAGAATTTGAAATTTTCCTCTTCCAAATTTCAGAAAAAAGGAGTTACTATGTTTGTTAATCATGATGGAAAATGTTGTAAATAAATATAATTCTGACTTGTAACAGCGATTTTTTTTAAACAAACGTAACTGTGATTTAGAACACGAATTTCCGTAAAGAATTATAATTTTCACTTCGCGACAGGGAATTTCCGTAAAGAATTATAAATAGACTGTAGGGTAGGAAATTTTCGTAAAAAATTATTATTTGACTTATAAGAAAGAATTTTTGATATGGGACCAGAATTTTGGAAAATAATTTTAATGCTGATTTAGAAGAAGGGAAATTTTAAAAAATGCCTCTTCGAATTCGGAATTATAATTATTTTTCAGAATTCCATGTTCCAAATCCGAAATTTTTGAAATCTTCCAAACGTTTAGAAACCTCTTAAAACCTTCAAAAATAGTTTGAAATCATTCAAATCCTTTGAACTCTTTTAAATTGACCGGAAGAAAACCGGGAAATGACCGGAAATTCTGAATCATCCGATGGAAAGACACCCTGTACTTCTATGAAATTAATAATTATAGCAAATAATGTATTACTTATTATTATTATTCAATAAAAATGCAATAATTCATACTGTTTTATCTTCCATACCAAAAATTCGAATAACTCACCTGCTACGTCAATCGCCCTTTGAGCAATGACCTCCACTGTGTATGTATCTATAAATTTAATAAAATTTCCCTGATTAATATAAATTTTGAATCAAGTATCAATAATTTATTTCAATTTTCTGCCTTCTGCTAATAAGTACTCTATTGCATCAGCCAACTTAAAGATGATGCAATCATGAATATTATTTCTTCAAACTATTTTGATATTCCAATATTCAATTTCACAATGGAATAAATTTAATTGCTACACTATCAAAATTTTAAATGATAAATATTTAATTTATGAATAAATTCAAGTTGAAACCGTAACTTTCAGTTTCTCCAGTTTAATGTGTAATATTTTGAAAAAAAAATGGAAAAAATAAAATGAACTCAACCACCTTTCTCGCACTTGTTTCTTTTTACTTTCTCCCAATTGTTTAAACTACAAGAATTCCGCATGTTTCGAGATCTTAGATTTCATCATCAGGAAATAATAGTTTCTTTTCTTTTAGTCCAAGCAAAATCTCATCTTCAATCATTTTGTATACAATATCAATATTAATAATAATTAATAATAATGATTGATTATTTGATTATTTTCATAATTAAATTGAAAATTATGCATCAGCATACACTTACCCATTTTTTACTTTTTTTGGAGTTTTCTGAGTAGCTTCGCCCTTCCAACAGAAAAAAAGCAATGAATAAGGCTTCTTACATAAATCGAATCGATATCATTTACAATAAATCATCACGTGAAAAAAGCTTGGAAGTTGTATTAATAGATTTTCTATATGAAATCACTTTCGCATGTTTAATTAAAACCCCGATTTATTAAAGAAGGTGCGTCAAGCATAGTCGGCCATGTAATATTAATTTCATATCTTATTTGAGGCTATATACCTAAAAGTGTCACTTGTGTAAATTAAGTTATCAAGTCAGAAGCCCAGACGTTTTAAATTAGTCAATAATATTCAGAAAGTTAAACAAACAGAAAAAAGTGAAGCTTGATTTATTTTGACTGTATCATTTCTTATATGGAGCAGAAATTTTCAAATTCTACGGAAGTAATTTTTATCTGCGTATTTTGAGGAAAATATTGCCATAAGTGATGATCGTTTTTTACTTTTAGTATTGATATAACTGATTTTTTATTATTACAAGCTTTTATTTGACTTGCTGTCTGGGTACGTCAGGGTCAAATATCATTTTCCAATTCTGACACACTTTGACGTATCCAATCGACAAAAAAAATTCTCAAATTTAAGGCTGCCCCCACCCGCCCCTCCCCCAAAAAAGGAGTTTGACCTGAGGAATTAGACTGCTCGAATTTCCGGAACATTCGCGAAAGACTGAAAAGCAGAAAATGAAATAAATAATTTAAAAAATTGTTTTAAAAAAACAAGTGTTTATAAAATACACTGGGAAGAAACAAAATAATTCGCTCTAAAAAGGGAGCTTGCAATTAACTATAATAATTTACAACTTCATTCATTCATTCACTTTGTCCACACTGAAAATCAAGTGTCTCCACTCGTTCTTCGCGTGTTTTTTGCAGGTGCATGACGCAATCATTATGATTATACTCACCTCGCGTAACTATGCCGGCCTCGGGTCTGCTCGGCACAGTAACGGGCGCTATTTAAATCTAGTTTCAACCAGATTTAAAGCGACGAGTGAGTAAACACTCAGGACAGCATGTATAGTCTCTGAAACTGGCACACGTACGAAAGTATATGCCTAGAGAGTCGCGATGTAAACAACTTCTGATACGGCACTGACGGTCCAAGCGGAAACCTTGAGTACAGGACGTCAAGGAATGCTCAGGAGGGGAAACAGAAGCATTCATGTGTGAACAACCGTGAAGCCGGCCAAATATTGGGCGGCCAAGTAACGCGATATGAGTGTACTTTAAGAAATGGGAATAGAGGAAAGAGTGTGAAGTCTGTATTTAGATGTTTTAGGTACTTGTAAAGGAAAATCAATTATTTAATTTTTTCCAAGCATTTCAAAAAATTGTTATTCACATTTATTCTTTCCATCTGTGATGTCACATTCTGCGTTAACACCCTTTCCCGTACGTCACAAATCGTCACCAAACCTGTTAAATCCCACCCCCCTGGCTGCGTGACGTAGTTTTTGAACGGTCCCATACCTAATTAATTTTATTCAATTTTTATAGTACGTAAATATAAAAGATAATTTAAAAATTGTCTAACCATACAAAACTTGTAAGCATTGGATACATTATCAAATTAGTATTTAAAGGGCATAACAAGATAAGCATGTACGTGCTGCCCCCGTTCGGATCCAGTTATGTGAGGTATGGGGGTAAGAAGAAAAATCGAAAAAAAAGTTTTTCCTCGTGAACGACATAACCGATGTTGAAAAAAAAAATATGTTATGGGTTTTAATGCCACAATGTTATAAACAAATCACGGATGTTTTTAAAAAAATACGGGCCAAACAAAATTTTCAAAATTGTTTTGAATTCCTTTCTTGATGGGATGCATTTGAGGCACAATCACCATTTTTGCCCTAAATTCTTTAAATTTTTTAAATAAAATGAAATTCTTTAAATAATCTAGATTAACATGTCCGAGTTTCAAAATGATCGAAGCGGTAGTACATGGTTGAAAAACATGTTGATCTTGAGCGAGTCACTTGGGGTGTGTGGTGCGCTGTACAGTAGGGTGGCTAAAAAAAAGCAGTTTGAATTCTGTTGATGGTATTACTTTCTTGTGGTTTCTTTTACAGATTCTCTTCAATGAACAAATTAGAAAGTTTCAAACATTCGTTTATTAATTATTATTTGTTTGAACTTCTGTTTAAATTCATCCTTAATTATTGGTATTCTCATAATAAAGTCACACAAACTAGTCAGGCAATATAAAAAAACACTATGGTCGTTTCAATGTGCTGTTAATTGTTTAAACAATCATTTATTATTGAAATGTAATTATTGGCAGGAATCAAGTGGAAAAGTGTATTTTTTTTCGCAAATTTTTTGAGAAACTCTATCAAATTCTGGTATGCTTTGTATTTATACCACTTTCCAGTAATTTTTAAAAAATTTACATTCATTTAAACAATTTTTTCATCAAAATATAAGAAATCTACACCTTCACTGGTTAACATGAACTAATTAGTCTAAGTAGAAAATAAACACAATCGATTCACTTTGTTTTCAATTGTTTGAACAATTTGTATGGTTCAAATGTAACTTTTGACCCGACAAAGGTGGAACAGTGTATAATTTTTTTGGAAATTTTGCAACAAATTTTATTAGCTCCTCTTATTTTGAAACTTTCAATTACTTACCCACAATTTTTAAAACAATTTTCATATGTTGAAACATTTTTTTTTATAAAACAGCCAAAGTTCTTACTTTTTCTGAACAACATGAACTAATTAGTTAAAATTCAAAATCAATACGTGTCTGTCTAAGCTTTTGATACTAAGTCATCAAAAATTGTTTAAACAAATTGAGATTGTTAAAAAAATTATGTAAGTGTTGAAACTACAAGACATACCAGAACTCGATGGACTTTGTTGAAAAATGTGCAAACGAACTTTATATTTCTGCCTCATTCTAGCCAACAGTTACATTTAAAGTTTAAACCATGAAAATTGCTTAAACAATTAAAAACAGAGTGAACCGATCGTGTTGATTTTTATATTGCCAGATTAATTCATTTTATCATGAGAATACAAATAATTTGCGACAAAATGTAGAAAAATAATTGTTTAAACAAATTTAAATTGTTTAAGCGATTGGTAATTAATAAAAACATAGGAAACATCCTAATTCGTCCATTAAGGGCATGTGACACAGTCAAATTCCTACATTACCGACCTCTTTCTTTGGTGTACCAAATTTTTTTTTAAACCATAGAACTTTTTTTCAAAATAATGTATCGGTCTAAAAGTTTGGAAAATGCATCAGAAGACAATAACCTACATTTATGTACTTCATTTGAGTCGGAATTTTGCAAAAAACTATTCCCGAAGAAATTAAAACTGGGAGCTAATCGAGAAATTTTTTGAACCATAGACCTTTTTTTATAAGCAAAATATCGGCCTGAAACTTTGAGGAATGCAAGAGACGACAATAAAGTACGTTTATGTACGTCATTCAAGTATAATTGATGTAAAAAAAAT